>CM038671.1:25975943-26348443 GCA_021605145.1 Aegilops bicornis
TGCCAATCTCGGGAGGTATGATATCAAGCTTAACCCATCAAAGTGTACATTTGGAGTTCCTGGTGGAAAGTTACTCAGTTTTCGCTTACGGCGAGGAATCGATGCTAACCCGTAAAAGGTTGGCACCATACTCGAATGAAGCGCCTCAATGCGTGTGCACGATGTCCGTAAACTTACTTGGATGCTTGGCCGCTTTAAGTCGATTCATCTCTCGCCTCGGTGAAAAGGCATTGCCTCTTTACCGACCGATGAAGAAGTCGACAAGTTCGAGTGGACTCTAGAAGGCGATGCAGCGTTTGCAGAGCTCAAAGCTCGCTCTCCACTCAACCGGTGCTTCTTTGCTCCAATCAAGAAAGAGCATTTGCTGCTTTACATTGCAGCCAATCGGACAAGTCGTCAAGACTGCATTTACGGTCGATCGGGAAGAAGAAGGAAAAGCCTTCAAAGTTCAACGCCCAATTTATTATCTTTACGAACTCATCGGCCCCATCAAAGCAAAGATACCCTCACTATCGAGAAGCTTGTTTATGGGATCTATATGACCACGAAGAAGGTTGCTCATTATTTCTCCGATCATTCCATTACTGATCGTCGTGACGCCTTTGTCGGAAATTCTTCATAACAGATATGCAACTCGGTCGAGTGGCAAAATGGGCGATTGAACTCCTTCCCTTGATATCCAATTCGAGGCAAAGAAAGCCATCAAGTCCCAAGCAATAGCAGATTTCCTCGCCGAGTGGGTGAGCAATGACTTCCGACTCAAGTTCACTCGTAACACCGGACTATGTTTTTCGATGGTTCCAAGATCTTTGAACGGTTACAGTGCAGGGGTTGTATTGGTTTCCCCGAGGAGATAGGCTCAAGTATGTTCTCCAGATTCACTTTGATTCTTCCAACAACGAAGCGTAATATGAAGCACTCCTGTATGGGTTGCGCATGGCCATTTCACTTTCGTGACGTCCGCCTTATGGTCTACGGCGACTCGGATCTGGTTGTTAATCAAGTGATGAAGGAGTGGGATGTCGAAGCCTAGCTATGACAAAGTTATTGTAATGCAAAGGAGAAAGTCGGAGAAGAAATTCGAGGGGTTAGAGCTTCATCATATACCCCGACTGAAAAATCAAGCTGCAGATGATTTGGCGAAGATAGGATCCAAAAGGGAAGCCATTCCCAGTAATGTATTTTTGGAGCACATTCATGCACCTCACGGAAGAAGCCCCGCAGCAAAAGAGTGCCAATGATCCGACTGAAGTTGAGATCCCAGCCGTGGTCGACCTAATTATGGAAGTGGTGGTCATCACTCCCGACTGGACGGTGCCGTACATCGCATATATCTTAAGGAAAGAGCTCCCAGAGAATGAAGAAGAGTCTCGACAGATCGTTCGATGATCCAAGGCCTTTACAGTGATCAAGGGACAGTTGTTCAGAGAAAGCGTGACTGGAGTCGGCCAGAAGTGCATCACGCCAGAAGAAGGTCAGATAATTCTTGAGGATATCCACTCGGGGACCTGTGGCCATCATGCGTCCTCTCGGACCATTATGGCTAAAGCATACCGAGAGGGATTTTACTGGCCAAAAGCAAATGAAATGGCAAAAGAAATAGTTGACAAGTGTGAAGGATGTCAGTTCTATTCCAACATGTCGCACAAGCCCGCCTCAGCTTTGAAGACCATTCCACTCGTCTGGCCCTTCGTTCTTTGGGGATTGGACATGATTGGATCGTTGAGAACTGGCAGAAGTGGCTTCACTCATTTGCTAGTAACAATCGACAAGTTCACCAAGTGGATCGAAGCCAAGCCCATCAAGAACCTCGATGCATGCACTGCTATCAGTTTCATCAGAGAGTTGATATTCAGATATGGAGTTCCGCATAGCATCATCACCGACGATGGGTCAAACTTCGATAATGACAAGTTCAAAGCCTTCTGCGCCTCTCAAGGCACGCGGGTCGACTATGCTTCAGTAGCTCATCCTCAATCGAATGGACAAGCAGAACGACCAAACGGCCTCATTCTCAAAGGGCTGAAACCACGGCTGATGCGTGATCTCAAGCACGCAGCAGGAGCTTGGGTCGACGAACTTCCATCAGTTCTCTGGGGATTGAGGACCACTCCTAATCGGTCATTGGGAGAACTCCATTCTTCCTGGTCTATGGAGCTGAAGCAGCTTCGCCGAGTGACACCGCTTCACAATGCACCTCGAGTCGAGCTATACTCACGAACAAGAAGCGGAACAAGCTCGGCAAGATGCAATCGACCTCTTGGAAGAGGAGAGAAATGGCCCTGATCCGCTCGACTATCTATCAGCAAGACTTGCGTCGATTCCATGCCAGAAATGTGAAGAGTCGACCCTTCAAAGAGGGAGATTTAGTCCTCCGAGTGGATCAACAGAAACCACATAAGCTCGCCCCCACTTGGGAAGGTCCCTTCATCGTCACAAGAGTCCTCCACAACGGAGCATATCATCTCTACAACGTTGATCGCCAGATCGACGAGCCTCGAGCTTGGAACGCGGAGCTGCTCCGCCCCTTCTACACTTAAAACTCACTCGGTTGAGATGTAATAAAAGTACTTTTGAAGTTTGTTTATCTAAGACAAGAATGTTATAATTTTCCCAAAGGATTGTTATTGCTTTTGTTGAAATTTCCCCAGCAGGTGGCTTAGTTGCGAATCCGATTCACTAAGTTTGTAAAAAATCCCTTCCGAGTGGGAGCTAGTCTCTCACTGGGGGCTTAGCTATGAATCCGTTTAGCCTAAGTATTCAAAATCCTACCGAAGTGGCGAGCCAGCCTCCCACTCGGAGGCTTAACTGCAGTCCAAGTACTCGCCTAAGTATTCAAAATCCTACCGAGTGGCGAGCCACCTCCCACTCGGAGGCTTAGCTGCAGTCCAAGTACTCGCCTAACTATCCAAAATCCTACCGAGTGGCAGCCAGCCTCCCACTCGGAGGCTTAGCTGCAGATCCAAGTACTCGCCTAAGTATCCAAAATCCCACCGAGTGGCGAGCCAGCCTCCCACTCGGAGGCTTAGCTGCAGTCCAAGTACTCGCCTAAGTATTCAAATCCTACCGATTGGCGAGCCAGCCTCCCACTCGGAGGCTTAGCTGCAGTCCAAGTACTCGCCTAAGTATTCATATCCTGCCGAGTGGTGAGCCAGCCTCCCACTCGAGGGCTTACAATAGCCCTAGGATTCGCCTTAACATCCAAAATAATAAAAATCCTACCGAGTGGAGAGCAAACCTCCCACTCGGGGGCTTAGCTACTGACCAGGTGCTCGCCTAAGTAATAAAAATCCCACCGAGTGGAGAGCAAACCTCCCACTCGGGGCTTAGCTGCAGCCCAAGGTGCTCGCCTAAGTAATAGAAATCCTACCGAGTGGTGAGCAAACCTCCCACTCGGGGCTTAGCTGCAGCCCAGTGCTCGCCTAAGTAATAGAAATCCTACCGAGTGGTGAGCAAACCTCGCACTCGGGGGCTTAGCTGCAGCCTAGTGTTCGCCTAAGTAATAAAAATCCTACCGAGTGGAGAGCAAACCTCCCACTCGGGGGCTTAACTGCAGCCCCGTGCTCGCCTAAGTAAGGAGCCTCCTCCTTCGGAGCTTCGCCACAAGTACAACGTGCGGTCCATCCCAATCCGCAAGGACGACGAGGTGCAGGTCGACTGCTACCTCCTCCCTCGGAGCTTCGCCACAAGTACAACGTGCGGTCCATGCCAATCCGCGAGGACGACGAGGTGCAGGTCGACTGCTACCTCCTCCTTCGGAGCTTCGCCACAAGTACAACGTGCGGTCCATCCCAATCCGCAAGGACGACGAGGTGCAGGTCGACTGCTACCTCCTCCTTCGGAGCTTCGCCACAAGTACAACGTGCGGTCCATCCCAATCCGCAAGGACGACGAGGTGCAGGTCGACTGCTACCTCCTCCTTCGGAGCTTCGCCACAAGTAGAACATGCGGTCCATCCCAATCCGCAAGGACGACGAGGTGCAGGTCGACTGCTACCTCCTCCTTCGGAGCTTCGCCACAAGTACAACGTGCGGTTCGTCCCAATCCGTAAGGACGACAAGGTCGATCGCGATCGTGTTCCATCTCTACCTACAGGGATAGATGAAGCACAAGTCGACTTGAATTTCAACGGAATATCTTAGAATGAGGAATAAAGTTCTCTCAAGGCAAACAAAGCATGTTAAAGGAAAAATCAAGTTCGGATAAACGTCCCACGGATCCAAAGGTGCTCGAGCGTTAAGCTGTTAAAGTTTATCGATTCTGAGAAACCACTCGGCATTCCGAGGCAAATTTAAAGTGGGACTTAGAAGTTTTTACTCCTCGTGGAGGACTGGAAGGTGCAACAAAGCGGTCGAGGTCGATTCCGTCGGCAATACGGGTAGCAGCAGCGATGAAAGTCTCCATGAAAGATCCGAAGTCGTGCTTCCTGGTATTGGCAACCTTGAGAGACACCAGCTTGTCCTCTTGTGCTTCTTTGCGGTGGACACGAACCGTAGATAGAGCAACATCAAGACCACACCGGCGTAAGACTTTTTCTGTTCTTGCACTCGACTTGGAATTTCATTCAGTCGAGTCATCAGGGATTCAAGATCATTCTGAAGAGTCTGTTCTAGCCAGAGAGTCGAGTCGATCCGCGACACTGCAACTTTCAGTCGAGCAAGATAATCCACCATGCTAGCAACGCGAGACTCGATCGGAGCACATTCATAGCAGCTTCGTCCTTCACGGGAGAGTTGATGGGGTCCAAGCTGGTTTCCACTGACCGGTTTCTTCTTCAAAGTTTTGGCGACTGCGAAAACACAACTCGGACTCAAAATAACGATCATGTGATGAGCCGGTGAGAGCAAGACAGTCGGATAAAAGAGATTACCTTCAAGCATGAGAAACAGCTTCTTGACGAGCCCTCCAAGATAAATCTCCAGGTCGTTTCGCTTCCCCGCCAGTTGGCCAGCCTTGTCAGACAGAACAATCTTGTCGTTCTTCAGTCGACTAACTTCCTTGTTAGCCGCGTCAAGGGTGGCTTTCAGCTTGGCATTTTCATCTTCGAGTTTGTCGACTGAGGCAAGCTTCTCTTCAGCGAGCTTTGTTTTCTCCAAAGCCGCCTTCTGTGCCTCTGCAAGGTCAAGGTCCTTCTTCTTCAAAGTCTCTTCCAGTTTATCGCAAAGCAACAATGAGAACAGAGTTGAGAATGAACAGAAAAACAAAGGCGTCGTCAAAAATTCTCACCAGCCATACCTTTTGCTTCATCCTTTGCCTTACGCAAATTCTCCCGAGCAAGCTTCAAATCAAGGTTGAGCTGGATCTGCTTGTTCTCTAACTCTCGATATAGCGAGCCACAAGCTCGCAAGATTTCTACAAAGAGTCAACAACGAAAGACATCAAAGACAGATCACTTCCGAGTGATTAAGGAAAAATAGTAGCATTTCTAAGACTACAGTCGAATCAAAACATTCGACAGTAGTCTCGGGATTACACTCACCGGGTGCACTCAGCGTTCCCACTGGTTTACCAATTTGGTTCGACCAACGACCAAAAGAGGCAAAAGGTTATGATTCTAAAACCATGGCTAATTGTCACGGTCAGCGGTAAAATATATATATATATATATATATATATATATATATATATATATATAGCTCTTTAGACTATAGTCGATCAGACGCAATCGACCATAGTCTCGAGGACTACACCGGTGGGTGCACTTAGCGTGCCCCACCGGTTTCTGATTCCCATTCGACTTGGTCCGTCCGTGTCGTAGTGAAGAAGATCCTGACATAAAGACTATAGCCGATCGCACGCAATCGACCATAGTCTCGGGGACTACACCGGTGGGTGCACTCGGCGTGCCCCCACAAAGTTCATTCGACACACACACGGTGGGTGTACAGGTATGGAAATCTCCGAAGGAAGCAGTTTGGGTAGCATATCCTAACAAAGCAAGCAACGATCGACTTACTTGGACATTGCTCGAGAGCTGAACTAGCAAAGATAGGCCGCTGACTAGCCTCTCGGACCGCTTTCACCGCTTCCATCATGATCCCCGTCATGGCGTATGGCCTCCTTAGCAAAGACTTACTTGGTCTTCCGGACGTGGTGTGTAGCAAAGAGAGATGGTGGATCAGCGATCGGCGAAGTGGGTCGGACACTTGTCGTGATACAAAGAAAGACACGAAGTCCGAGTGGGGTTGCCTCCTCGAAATCAGCGTCTCGTGAATCGCCGCGACTTGAGCAGCCTTGCCGGCAGGCACTTTCTTGTTCTTCCTCTTCCTCAATGGCGCTTCCTTATCATCATCGGGAGATCAATGACGTGAGGCGGAACTACAAGAAAGATTCGTAAACAAGGAAGTCCAATCGACTAAAAGCTCCAGTCGACTAAAAGCGAAACCTCAGAGATCTTACCAAGGTTGGAGGTGGCCACATCCTCCATTTCCTGATCTTCGTGCTTGGCTGAAGTCTCGGAGGTAGCGGCTACCAGAGATTTCAAGAATCGGCTGATCAGTCATCAAGTCGACCAAAAGTTCACTCATGTTGAATAAGGAAATACAAGGTTTTGTTGGTTACCCGGAGACGGTGGGGATGACCATTCACATCTTGGGCAAGGCCTTCGCCGGCTTCGACGACGTCGCTCGAGGTAGCTTCGGCGGTTTCTCAGTCGGCGCGGGAGAAGTTGTCCTGGGTCGCTTCGTGGACTGCCCGGTGGGCACAACAGCTTTACCGCGCCCGGCCGCCGGGTCATGCATCAACTTGGACCTTCCCTCCGAGCGAGGAGGATCGACGTCTTCCTCCTCTTCCTCCTCCTCCTCCTCGTCATCAGAGCTATCATCCTCCTCATCCTCCTCGCCGTTGGACTCATTCCTCCGGACTTTCACCTCCACTTCCTTCTTCTTCTTCGACTTGCTTCCTGCGCCCGTTGGGCATCGAGTACATCTCGGTGGTGACCTAGAAGACAACAAAACAAGGTGAAAGTCAACGATGAATTGGCATCAAAATGTAATGAATGCAGCAGAATCACAAATGGAGATAAGTGGTTATACCTTATGCAGTTGGTAACTCCGTCGAGTGGTGGAATCCTCCTAGCTCCGCGAGGGTTGTCTTTGTTTCCTGTGATGGCAGTCATCCACTTCTCCAGCGTGGCGTCATCGACCTCCTCTGGATGGACCCGAGTGGTATCATCCGTACCAGAGTACATCCACATCGGATGACCTCGGTTTTGGAGTGGCTGAATACGCCGTCGGAGAAAAACCTCCAGGAGATCCATGCCGGTCACCCCATCGCGAATAAGCTGGACTACACGCTCCATCATCAACTTTACTTGAGCCTTCTCCTCTGGTAACACCTTCAGGGAAGATGGCTTGTTCACTCGACTCATGGAGAAAGGAGGGAGCCCAATGATCGCCTCAAAGATCGGCTGGTCTTGGCAATAGAACCAGGTCGATTGCCACCCTCTAACCGAGTCGGGGAGAGTCATAGCTGGAAATGCGCTCTTCCCCTCATCCGGACCCCGAGTCCCCACACATCTGGATTACTTGGGTCCTCTCGTCATCCGGGCTCGTTTTCTTCACCGTCTGAGAGCGACAGGTGAATATGTGCTTGAAGAGACCCCAGTGTGGTCGACAACCCAAGAAATTCTCGCATAGCGAAATGAAAGCAGCAAGATAGACAACGGAGTTTCGAGTGAAATGATGGAGTTGCGCTCCAAAAAAGTTCAAAAACCCCCGGAAAAAAGGATTTGGCGGCAGAGAAAACCACCGATCTACGTGGGTGGCCAGGAGGACACACTCACCCTCTTCAGGCTATGGTTGCCACTCCGTGCCCGGAAGCCTCGCCGACCCATGGGGGATCAGTCCTTCATTGGCCAGATCGGCTAGATCCTTCTCGGTGATGGTCGAGCGGATCCAGTCTCCTTGGACCCAGCCCTGCGGCAGCTTGGACCGCGAAGAGGAGCCGCCCCGACTGGGCGCTCTCTCCTTGGCCTTCGCCGCCGCCTTCTTCACCCGTTCCAGGGCTGCGGTCTTGTCCTTCACCATGGTCGCCGACGAGAAAAGTACCGAGCTTCGCTACCGATGTATCAAGAGCGCGGCGAGAAGGTTTGGAGGCGGAGAGAGGAGAAGTCCGAGGTCGCCTTGTTCAAAATGCCCCGACCAACACCTTATATGGGGCCGCTTCCGAAAGTGGCTGACCGGTAGGCCTGTGCAATCCTGCCGCAATTCCGCGAATAGCGCGCCGCACGATACGTGGCGAAAAAAGGCGACGAAGATCGAGGCGTCATCGTCTTATCCCATCCGAAAAGCCGCGGGTTTTCTCGCTTCGCGCTTCCCAAAATTCGGATCCCGCGAAATCCGCTAACCGCAGAAAGCAACTCGTCAGATAACAGATTTCCTCCGATCCGTCGCCGAAATCCTCGAGTTCACAAAGTTCACTCGACAAACGTGAAGAATGGATCAAGGCGACTCAAAGAGAAGTTGATGCCATCACTAAAAGGTCATTGATCCAGAGTAAGACGCACTCACAACACGAAGAACAGGTCGGAAAAATTATCAACTCCTTCCTCACTCAAACCTCGATCCATTCGGGGGCTAATGATGAAGTCATGTACAGGGTAGGGTCATAGACCTGCCCAAAGGTACCCTCCACAAGGACACTCACAAGAGAAGCAGCCTTCCAGTCGACCTGGTAGGTTTCCACTCGACAGATTCAAAGACACTCGACTATAAAGACCCACTCGACCACCAGGAGTCCAAGAGCCACTCGGTACCCAAACAGTCTGTAGTTAAATAGTCTTTATGACCTTAATGACATTTTATGTAAGGCTTTATCAGCAACGCCTAGCTTTAACGCACCTTAAACCCTCTACTACGTGGGCTGGCTGGGGTCCTGGCGCACTCTATATAAGCCACCCCCCTCCACAGGTAGAAGGGTTCGCACCCCTGTAACACATACGCATATAATCCAATGATCGCCTCCGGGCTCAGACGTAGGGCTATTACTTCCTCCGAGAAGGGCCTGAACTCGTAAATCCCTTGCGTATACAACTACTCCATAGCTAGGATCTTGCCTCTCAATACCTACCCCCCATTCTACTGTCAGACTTAGAACCACGACAGGTGGTGCGGCGACAACCGGAGGAGGACCCAGCCTCGTGGTCGTGTCTCCCCTTGCAGCCGGAGTTCCACCAGATCATGGCCGCCGGCGAGGAGGTGGACGAGAAGAGGAGGAGAAGGAGCGGCGTGGATGAACTAAGGTTTGGTGTGGGGGCTTGAGGAAGCACGCGGGAACGGGAGTGGAAGCGTGGACTGGCCGGTCCATGGCTTCCACATTAAGAAGGACGGCGACCGCTATTCATGAGTGGTTGGCAGGTTGGTCCTTCCACTGGTGCGCACTAAAAGTGGGCGGCCGACAGGTGGGCCCGAGGCGGACGAGGAGTGGGCGTGTGGCCGTCCGTGTGGACGTAAACCAGCCGTAAGTTTGCGCTTGAAATGGGTCGAGTCGGACGCCAACCGGATTTTTTTTGGCACATGGGGTCACGCGTCGGGTCGTCGCTTCTGTCCGCTTGGGCCAAAACGGATGGGTCTAGTAGTGTTAGAGTTAGCTTAAGGCCAAAGCACTACCCGAAAATCGTCCGATCACATCCAAACAGACAAATTATCCCTTGATGTCTTTTTTGTCCGACCCGCCCCCTGAACTGGAGCAAATTTAGGCCACATATGCTTCCGTCCAAACATAGACGGACGCTCACGTCGCTCCTCCTAGTCCGCTGGTGTCCACCCTGGTCCCACATATCAGCGACCGAGCAAGTGCTGCCTCCACCATCGACGCGGGCACTAGCGAGGCCACCAGCGCTGGACGCCGGCGAGGCCACCGCTAGAACCACAACAGGGCGGCCACTCCCAGCACCAGTAACGCGGGCATGGGCCACCATCCGCTCGTAAATCTCGGAGCCGGTGTTCCAGCCGGCACGGGGGACGAGGCCGACGACGGCGCCACGCGGGCAGGCCAGGGACCGAAGCAACGCATCCATGCCGGCGGCGTGCAGTGGTTTGCGGGCCTCCTCCTAGCGGACGAACAAGGAGAGGCGGACTGTGCGCGGGGACGGCAAGCAGCAGCAAGAGGATGGGTGGCGCTAGTGGTCGCCGGAGCATCGTCGCCGCTGGCTCCATGTCCCGGCAAGGTCCAGTGTGACTGTGGCTCGCTGGACGAGCTGCGATCGCCGACCGGCCGGTTCCTTGCTAGCTACTCTACGGCGAGGGAGTTCTCCATGGCCGCCGTGCAGGTGCTCGCGCACCCGTTCCAGCATGAACACGCCAAAGGCGAACATGTCCCTGATGATCTGAAACCTCTGCCTCCAGTCCAGGACAGGCTTGGTCTTGTCGTGCAGGTACTTGTCGAGGATGCCGTTGGGCATGCAGTCGTATGCCAGGAGGAGCTTGGGGCGGGGCGTCGCTGCTGCAGCCCCGACGAGCGCGAACGAGAAGCAGGGCGAGCTGCGTGGGCACGGACAGAGAGCGCGTTCCATCGGGGTCTGGGCCACCCCTGCGCGTTGGGCGCAGATGCTTCTAAGCCAACTCCACCGCGCGACCCTAAACAGACGTCCGTTTTATCCGGATTCTGTCTGTTTGGGTAGGGCAACGGGGTCGTGTCCCGGCCGCATCCTGTCCTTGTACATTTTCCTTTGCAAGCCCTTAACTTTTTTTGATCAATCATTTTTTATACATGGAAATACATCATCACATTTTGACTAGTAAAGCAAGACCAAAGAAAACAAAAACCACAAGAATACATTTTGGAAGATACCCAACTTCCATAACTACTCCCTTGAGTTGGGTTAGGGCCTTTTGGATGCACTCATTGTTGATCTGCGGAGGAGGCTCGATCTCGCATGCTTCTTTCTTCTTCGAGTCTAAAGAAGTCGATGTTTCTTCCTCACACCTAGTCTCGTTTCTAGCCTCTAGTCTAGCAACAAGTGCACTTGCCTCATCTACAGCCTCTATGCTAGCTAAAAGTGCACGAACATGTACTAAATTTCGCTCTATCAATATATCGATGTACTCTTCTTCTCAATACCAAAACTTGCATCCATGCTACACAATAAAATTTGAAATTAGCACAACTAGTCAAATCTAGAGCACAAACCGAAGCTCAAAATAGCACATACCCGATCGTTTAAGCACTTGATGAACACCCATCCGGGATGTTCCGGCGTTGTAGACACACGGCGCACGACCTTCTGTGGGCAGTGGTCGCACTTAATGAGTGGCAATGGTGCACCGACGAGCTTTTAGGCAAGCACCGAGCCCGGCCGGCCGCCATTCGTGTATCTGCCGGCGGACCACCGACGGTGCAGATCCGAAAGCGACTAGAGAGGAGGAGCCATTGCAGCATGTGGCCTTGCCTGCCAGGCCTTCCAATGAGGTGCCCGGCCATCCATGAGCGGCTGACCTCCCACAATGGGGCGAGCTCAAGACCGACCGGATCCGCCCCAAATCCGCCGTGGTGCGCAAACCAGTGGCTGAGTTGGAAGTTTCGGCGCCGAGGGAAGGGGTTATGAAGCGTCTGAGACGCACCAATGGCAAGCGGAAGAAGTGGGAAGAAAGAGTGGAGAAGGCTGGAGGGTGCAAATGAGGAGGAGGGGCAGATAGAAAAGGCGTACAGGCCACCGACGGGCGGGCCGGGGGAGAACACGCGCAGACGGCCCGCGCGTCCGCGCGGTGTCCATTTCACCCCAAAAGCAGCGTCAACTTGGGCCGGGATGGGTCGAAAGCGGACACAAAACGGACAAAAGTCTGTTTTGCTCGCGCGCGCTGGGCCGTCTGATTCGTACGTTTTACCCCAAATGGACGCGCACGAACAGGATAAGGTTGCAGGATGGAGTTGACCTAACCCTAGCTTGTTTCGCGACCCAAACGGACAAATGCTTGCGTCCGTTTAGGGCCTAGCGTTGAAGTTGGCCTAACGAGACAGAGTTGCCCCTGGAAGTGAGATATCGCGGCGACTATTTCTTGCTTTAAGCAAGACTCTCTTCTGTCTCGCTGAAAATCTTTCCTCTGCAACGAAGTTATCGGGCTGGCCGAGTTTGCTTCTTTTTTTGGTTCGCAAATCGCTCGCTGCGCTTCGTTCAAATGTTTGCTGGGCTGGTATTGCATTGAATTCATTTCTTGTCGGTTTTCTATGTTTTTTTATTTCTTCTCTTTCTTTTTCACCAGTTTTCTTTCGTTTCGTCTCTATTTTCTTTTTTTTTATAATTTTATTCTTTTGTTTTCTTCGGTTTTCTTGGTTTTCAGTGTTTATATTTTTCTTTCTTTCTTTATCTGTTTCCACTGTTTTCCAATTTTTTTTCATTTGTTACTTCGTTTTTTTTCATTATCTTTATTATGCTTTTTCTATTTATTTTTGATTTGTCATTTTTTCACATTTTTGTTTCTTTTTGTTGTCACTCTATATTTCCCGTATACATCAAGAACATTTTTCTAATACACATGTAATATTTTTCAAATATAAGCTTGAATTTTTTAATCCATGGTTAATATTTTTTCTTTACACATTTCACATTTTTATAAAATTCTTAATTAACATTTTTCACATACAAGTTATTTTTTTAATATATGCTGAATATTTTATCTTTACACATCTAACATTTTTGAATATTTGATCAACATTGATTAAATACTTGTTCAATATTTTTAAATGGTTGATTAACATTTCTATATACATGATAAAAAATATTTCCATCATTTTTAATACATGGTTAATATTTTTTCTATACACATTTAACACTTTTCAAATGCTTGATTAACATTTTCAAAAACCTGTTCAATATTTTTCAAATTCTTGTTTAACGTTTTTATATACATGGTAAAAAAATAACCATTTTATATATGGTCAATATTTTTTCTATACACATTTAACATTTCCAAATTCTTGACTAACATTTTTCAAATACTTGTTCAACATTTTTTGAAATGCTTGATTAACATCTTTTACATACATAATAAAAAATTGTCATTTTTTTAATAGATGGTCAACATTATTTCTATACACATTTAACATTTTTCAAATGCTTGATTAACATTTCTGAAATACTTGTTCAAATGTTTTTTGAAATGCTTGATTAAAGTTTTCCAAATATATAATTAATTTTTAATACATTTTTCATATATGTGATAAACATTTTCTCTATACACATTTAACAATTTTCAAATGCTTGGCCAACATTTTTCAAATGTTTTTACAGAGTTTTTTTACAATATATATTTAGAATATTTTAAAGTACAAACAAAATAAAGAAATAAGAACATGTAAAAAAACAGAAAAAAGTGGTTTCCCGTCCAGCTGGCCGGCCCATCTGGAGCTTTCCCGGCGCGAGGCTTGCCCGTTGTCTTGCTTACAGCGTGACATAGGGGTGCCTGCGAGATATAGGATGGCCTTGTCTCTGATGCCCGGGCTCGAGCGCCGACCCAACACCATAGCATAATTTTTCTTCTGTTTTCACTGTTTTGCCAGGTTATCTTCGGGTTTTTCTCCGTTGTCTTCAACAGTTTTTTGTTTTATTACTTCACTCTTCGTCGGTTTCGTCATTTCTTTTTTTTTTTACTTCGTTTTTCACCGGTTTTCGATTTTGTATGCACCGCTTTTTTGCGTTTCTTTGGTTTCCCTTATTTTACTTCGTACCGGTTTTCTGTGTTTTTTGTTCTAGTTCATTTCTTCATCGTTTTTCCGTGGCTTTCATGGTTTTCTTTGCTTCTACGCTGATTTTTCTATGGAGTTTTTGGTTTTGGCGTTTCTTCACCATTTTTGGTTTTTCATTTTTAAGTGCAGTCCACACTTGTTGCTTGTTCATTCGATGACTCGCCATGTTGCCGCGACGCTGCACTGCTCCTAGCCTCCGCCGCTAATGCTGATAGAGTGATAGAGCAGCCTCCACTAGCTGATCCACGAAATTATCCCGAGATTTTGTTCGGCATCCCATCGGATGACGAGCCTCGTCCACGCCTCCGCCATGTGCACCACCTTGCCCGAGATCATCTTCGCCCTGACTTTCTTTGCAATTGCCAGGCCTTCCACGGGACGACCCAGTCTTAGGCTACCTCCACAACAGATCCTACGAGAGCCATGACGTCGCTCATTCGTTCCCATCGGAGCCTTCAGCCCACTTGTTTGTGAGCACCGAGATTAGGATGCGGTCGACTCCCACCATGGTCGCGTCCACCTGGGCTACCATGACGGCCCCTCCCGAGTGGCTTCCGTTGACTCCAACGTGGTAGAAAAGACCATGTTCACCTCCGTTTACTCATCCGAGACTACTGGGCGGAGTGAAATGATCTTGGTTGAGAATCAAAGTGTCATCGTTACATATTTGTTTGGCACCATCTTGCATCTGTATGTCATTGAGGAGACGGGGCACACCACGGTTGGGGAAAAGAAAGTATATTCCCCATCAAGTGGAGAATAGTGATGTATAATGTGGGCTTTCACTAATTCATTTGAAGGAATAAGGTTTTCTGCGTTTTCTTTAGTTTTTCCTGTTTTACTTCGTTTCATTACTGGTTTTCCATCTTTTTGTTTTAGTTCATTTCTTCATTGGTTTTTTCCGTGGTTTTCATGGTTTTCTTTGCTTTTTTATGGTTTTCTTTGGTTTTTCTTTGTTGGTTGTAAGAATTTCTTCACCGGTTTCTTTGTGTGTGTTTCCCACACATGTCTACTTTTACACAATTTACATTTTAAGCGCGATCCCCTTTGGTTGCCTGTTCGTTCGACGACACGTGGCGGCGGCGGCTCCCCTTTCGGTTCGACGGACGGTTCACGGCTCCCCCATGCTGCCGCGGTGCCACACCGCTTCCAGCCTCCGTTGCTCCGCCGCTATTGCTGATAGAGCGATAGGGAGACTCGCCCCAACACCCCGCAATGAATCCCCCTCCACCGCAACTCAGCCTCCACTCATTGATCGATGACGTTATCCACGAGATTTTGTTCCGCATCCCTTCGGATGACCCAACGAGCCTGTAGGGGAACGCAGCAGAAAACAAAAATTTCCCGACCTACGCACCATCCCAGGACCACTATGGAGACTGCATACATGGTTTGATATTTTTCGTTACCGACTTGTAGCGCGGCGGGAAGTAGAGTCGATGACGATCGGCGGTGCAAATCCCTGCAGCTAGGATTTACAACCTCCCAACCGCGAGGATGTATACCCTCATCTGCTCCTCAGACAACCCTCTGGGAGGCGGCCGAACGCCCCGGACAGTGTCGCGGACAGCCCTTGGGAGGACCTTCAAACTTCGAGCGGTCACTCGGACAGACCCGCCGGGAGGACCTTCAAAACTTCGGACGGTCACAGGACAGCCCTTCGGGAGGCACTCACGAACTAAGACCGAAACTACGATCTCTCTCTGAGTTGCACACATACGGTGTCATCTATCCGGCAGGGCTTCATTGCCCGTAACTAGGTCCTGCCGGAACCCAGACAGCATTACGGCTCTATGAAACTCTTTTCGTGGGAGGGAGAGAAGAAGCCAGATAATGCATGTCATGTGTATGAGAGCAAGGGATGTGTCTTTAGGCAGCCCCCTCCACCCCTATTTATAGGCCAAGCCCAAGGGTGGCTTCTCCAAGAAGCCAAGGGGATAATACCAAAAGGCCCTCAAGGTGGCTTCTCCAAGAAGCCAAGCAAAAAGCACTTTTACTATTCATGACGGCATTTTTCAGTGTCCGTTCGAACTGAAAATATTTATGTGGGCTCAGAACATTTCTAGTACCCACTAGAATAATTCTCAACGCGTTCCGAAACAATTTCGGTTTAGTGATTTTCATCTGTGCAAAGCAAACAAGAATGCGTTTTTACTATTCACGAAGACAATTTTTCGCGTCCATTAAATCCGATATTTCTGTGAGTCTTAGAATAATTCCGGTACCCACTAAAATGATTTTGGATTTGTTCCGAAACAATTTCAGATTAGTGAATTTCATCTGCGAAAAACATCTGAAGTGGTTCCGACAGCTCCGGATCATATCCGGTTATTATCCCGGAAAATTCCAGAAAGCTTTCAGAATGATTCTGGCACCCTCCAAGAATTATCAGGCATGTGCCGAAACCAATTTGACTTAACGGTATCCCTGAAACAACTTTTCAGTTTCACGAAACTCATCCAATGACCTCTACATGCGGAACCTTTTCCGTGTCCGAAACTTTTTCGGTGATTTTCTCTCGCACTCCTTGTCTAGTATTCAACAGATAGATGACCCTTAAGCGTGTGACCCTATAGGTTCGGTGAAGTATAGACATGACCGGAACCCTTTCCAATCAATAATCAACATCGGAGCCGTGGACACCCATATTGACCCCTATACCCACACGAATGAATATTCGAGTGAACGTCCAGTTGTCGTGTGCTATTCCTATTGCTTCGCGATATGTTACAAATACCCGAGGTGAGACATGTTGGCATCCTTGTGGATCAACTCCTTGTCCACTATGCCAGTTACCTCATTACCGGTATTGTTCTCTTTTCTCGTTCCGTGTTCCGGCATCCCTGTGATCAAATCACACTGTGTCTGGCCAGACGATGATGGATACCGTAACACCGAGAGGGCCCGAGAATATCTCTCCATCGTTGGAGGAGCAAATCCCAATCTTGAGCTATCAAGTTACTTGACACACTTTTCCATGAACCCGTAAGCCGCCGTAATAGCCACCCATTTACGGATGACGTTTAACAAACCCCAAAGTTCATGAAGCAAGTATGAAGAAACTCGATACTCTCATGGTCTAAGGAATTATGCAAACATTAACCATCTCTGTGTTATCAACCATAAACTTGTGACGAATGAATCTCATAGTATAACATCAATCCGGGTCGATTCAACACAAATGTTCTCTTAACATTTTGCCCTCAAAGTTGCTGGCATAGACATGCCCATGACCAGGAAAACAGAATCATCATGCAACACTTGAGCTAGTCTTAGAGGCCAGACTAGGAATACTTCTTACCGTTTATTATTTCACACGTGCATATGAGTCTTCCTCCGAGCCTCGTGTTATTGCAGACTCGAGAACCATAGCAGTTATAGCATGGAACATAAACATAATTATGAACATGGAGATAAGTAATAGTATTTATTATTGCCTCTAGGGCATATCTCCAACAGACTCCCACTTGCACTAGAGTCAATAATTTAGTTAATGCTAATGCACTTTACACCTATGGCATACCGGTGTAAAAAATGCTTCGCATGTGGTATAGCCTGATGTCCATCGGATCTGACGACTTCAGCTCCGTGTGTATCTTTGCATATCCTCACGTTTTCACGCTTTCACAAAATTCATATTTTGTGTGGACTTGGCTTTTATGTATGTGAATCACAGGTCGAACCTGGATTCCTCAGACTGAGTTATGGAGAAACTACCTGCAGTAGTGTCCCATTGACAAAAGCCATCTTGGAACCATACTAAGTTCATGAATGAACTATACGATTCAACATCTTGTTTGTCGCTTCTAAGGCGTCAACATACTTAGTAATTTGTTATAGAATTCGCCACAGTATCCTGTTGGGAACAATTTCCAACTACCGTGCCACCATATTGCGTGAGATCATCTCCGACCCCGCTTTTTTCGCGACTATCGGGCCTTCCACAGGATGCCCCCGATCTTGGGCTACGTCCACAACAAATCTTGTGAGAGCCAGGGCGTCGCTCAATTCGTTCTCACTGGAACCTACTGCCCATTTGTTCGCTAGGATCGAGACTGGGATGCAGTCGTCTCCCATCATGGTCGCATCCTCTTCTACACGCCCGGGAGAAGGAGATATTTTTCATTGTTTGGGACCCCATCACCGACAACCAACGGGTGATTTCCACCGCCTCCAAGCTATTGAAGATACTATGTGC
This sequence comes from Aegilops bicornis, assembly GCA_021605145.1. Lineage (NCBI taxonomy): Eukaryota > Viridiplantae > Streptophyta > Magnoliopsida > Poales > Poaceae > Aegilops > Aegilops bicornis. The sequence goes on from CM038671.1 coordinate 25,993,825, forward strand.
TAGAAAGGAGATAACCTAGATGGTCACGGTCCTCTGCGCCAAGTACTGTTGCGACCACCTGGGCTTCCATGACGGTCCCTTCTTTGTGGCTTTTGTCGGCTCAAACGTAGTTGAAAAGACCATGTCTGTCTCCGTTTACTCATCCAAGACTACTGAGTGTAGCGAAATTATCTCGGTTGAGAACCCGAATGCCGTCATTACTTATCCGTTTGGCACCATTTTGCATCTGTGTGCCATTGAGTAGACGGGGCACAATGAGGTTGCAGGAAAGAAAGTCTCTTTCCCGTCAAGTTTGGCTACTGGAGCATGAAATAGTGATGTACAATGTGGGTGAGCAAGAACTTTCACTCGTTAATTTGCAGGATTGCAATTTTTCGCGTTTTCTTTGGTTTTCCTGTTTTACTTGGTTTGTTTACAGATTTCTGTCTTTCTGTTTTAGTTCACTTGTTCACGAGTTTTCTATGGTCTTCATGGTTTTCTTCGCTTCTTTGCTGTTTTTTGTATGGTTCTCTTCAGTTTTTCTTTGTTGGTTTTTGGCGTTTCGTCACCAGTATCTTTGTGTGTGTTTCTACACATGTCTACTTTTACACTATGTACATTTATATGTGAAGTCCACACTCGCAGCCTGTTCATTTGGCGGCACGCAGCGGCAACGTCGCCCCTTTTGGATCAACGTCGCACTGCTTCCAGCATCCTCCGCCGCTAATGCTGGTTGAGAAATAGGACGACTCGCCTCCAACCACCCATAACGGATCCGCCTCCATTACAACTCAGACTCCACTTGCTGATCGACGACGTTATCCGCGAGATTTTGTTCCGCATCCCGTCGGATAACCCAACAAGCCTCATCACGCCTTCGCCATCTGCACCACCTTGCTCGAGATCATCTTTGATCGCGCCTTTTTTCGCGACTATCGGGCCTTCCCTCGGATGCCTATGGTCTTGGGCTACCTCCACAACAAATCCTATGAGAGCAACGACGTCACTCAACTCGTTCCTACCAGAGCCTTTTGCCCACTCATTTGCGAGAACAAAGACTGGGATGCGGTCGAGTCCCACAACGGTCGTGTCCTCTACTACACGCCCGGGGAGAAGGATACGAATTTCATCGTTTGGGACCCCGTCACGACAACCAGCGGGTGAGTTCCACCTACTCCAAGCTATTGAAGATACTTTGTGCTGGGGAGGAGATAACCTGGATGGTCACAGACCTTTCTGCCAAGGATTGCTGCGACCCCCTGGGCTACCATGACGGTCCCATCCTCATGGCTTTCGTCGGCTCCAACGTGGTAGAAAAGACCATGTTTGCCTCCGTTTACTCATTCGAGACAACCGAGTGAGCGAAATGATCTCGGTTGAGAATTAGAGTTCCCTCATTACATATCCGTTTGGCACCATCTTGCATCTGTATGCCATTGAGGAGATGGGGCACACTGCGGTTGGGGGAAAGGAAGTGTATATCCCCGTCAAGTGGGGCTACTACAACATGAAAATAGTGATATACAATGTGGGCGAGCAAAAAACTTCACTTGTTAATTGGTAGGGCTAAGGTATTTTTGCGTTTTCTTTGGGTTTTCCTGTTTAACTTCGTTTCATGACTATTTTCCATCTTTCTGTTTTAGTTCATTTCTTCACCAGTTTTCTGTGGTTTTCATGGTTTTCTTAGCTTCTTCAGTTAATATTTTATGGTTTTCTTTGGTTTTTCTTTGTTGTGTTTTGGCGTTTCTTCACTAGTTTCTTTGTGTGTGTTTTCCACATATGTCTACTTTTACACAATGTACATTTTTAAGTATAGTCCCCACTTGTTGCCTATTCGTTCGATGGCACGCAACGGCATGGCACCCCTTTCGGCTCAACGGTCATCACCCTGCTCCTCCATGCTGCCACGGCGCCACGCTTCTTCCAGCCTCCGCCGCCGCTAATGCTGATAGAGCGATAGGGCGACTCGCCCCCAACCACTCGCCTTGAATCCGCCTCCACCGCAGCTCAGCCTCCACTCGCTGATCGATGACGCTATCCGCAAGGTTTTGTTCCGCATCCCCTCGGATGACCCGACGAGCCCCTCCCACACCTGCTCGTCTGCACCACCATGCTTGAGATCATCTCTGGCCCCGTTTTTTCGCGACTACCAGGCCTTCCACAGGACGCCCCCGATCTTGGGCTACCTCCACAACAAATCCTACGAGAGCCACGATGTCGCTCAAATTTTTCCCACCGGAGCTTTCTGTCCACTCATTTGCCAGCACGAAGACTGGGATGCGGACGACTCCCGCCATGGCCGCGTCCTCCTCTACACTCCCCGGGAGAAGGATACGGATTTTGTCGTTTGGGACCCCATCAACGACCACCAGTGGGTGATTTCCACTGACTCCAAGCTATTTAAGATACTTTGTGGTGGAGATGAGATAACATGGATGGTTGCGGTCCTCTCTGCCAAGGATTGTTGCGACCACCTGGGTTACCATGACGGTCCCTTCCTCTTATCTTTCATCGGCTCCAATGTCGTAGAAAAAAACCGTGTTCACCTCCATTTACTCATACGAGACTACCGAGTGGAGCGAAATGATCTCGGTTGAGAACCCGAATGCCAATGTTACTTATCCGTTTGGCACCATTTTGCATCTGTGTGCCATTGAGTAGACGGGGCACACTGCGGTTGCAGGAAAAAAATCTCTGCAAGATTACAATTTTTCTTGTTTTCTTTTTTTCCTATTTTACTTCATTTGTTTACTGGTTTCCGTCTTTCTGTTTTAGTTCACTTGTTCACCGGGTTTCCGTGGTCTTCATGGTTTTCTTCACTTCTTCGCTGACTTTTTATGGTTCTCTTCAGTTTTTTTGTTGGTTTTTGGTGTTTCTTCACTGGTATCTTTGTGTGTGTGTTTCTACACATGTCTACCTTTACACAAGGGTGAGTATCACATGATACCAGCCTTTACATGATACCGTGATACCAAGTTAAAAAATTCAATTTTAAACATGTCAAAAAATTCTGAAAAAAATCATGGATGTTCATAACACATATGTTGACAACTCCTAAAAAATTCAGATCAAAATTCGAAATATATAAGGAGAAACAAAAAAGACAAATTCAAATGTGAATAGTGTTGTTTTTGCTTTTGTCTTCTTTTGACACAATTCATGATGGATTTGTCTTTTTTGTTTCTCCTTGTGTATTTCGCTTTGATCTGAATTTTTTAGGGCTGTCATATATGTGTTGTGAGAATCCATGATTTTTTTCGGAATTTTTTGACATGTTTAAATTTGGGTTTTGCAAGTTGGTATCATGGTATCATGTAAAGTCTGGTATCATGTGATACTTTCCCCTTTACACAATGTACATTTCTATGTGAAGTCCACACTCACAGCCTATTCGTTCGACGGCACGTAGCAGCAGCGGCACCCCTTTTGGCTCAACAACCAGCGCACGACATGTTGCTCCGATTCCGCACTACTTCCAGCCTCCGCCGCGCCGCCGCTAATGCTTATAGAGTGATAGAGCGACTTGCGCCCAACCATCAAGATCCGCCTCCAGTGCAACTCAGCCTCCACTCGCTGGTCGGCGACATTATCTGCGAGATTTTTGTTCCGCATCATGTCGGATGACCCGACGATCCTCGTCCAGGCCTTCGCCTTCTGCATCACCTTCGCTAGAGATCATCTCTGACCCCGCCTTTTTTCGCGACTGCATGGCCTTCCACAGGACGTCCTTGATCTTGGGCTGCCTCCATAACAAATCCTACAAGAGCAACGACGTCACTCAATTCGTTACCACCAGAGCCTTTTGCCCACTCATTTGCGAGCACCGAGTCTCGGATGCGGTCGACTCCAACCATGGCCGCATTCTCTTCTACACGCCCAGGGAGAAGGATGCGGGTTTCATCGTTTGGACCCCATCACTAACAACCAGTAGGTGATTTCCACCGACTCCAAGCTATTGATGATTCTTTGTGCTGGTGAGGAGATAACCTGGATGGTCGCGGACCTCTGCGCCAGGAACTATCGCGACCACCTGGGCTGACGGTCTCTTCCTCGTGGCTTTCGTTGGCTCCAACGTGGTAGAAAAGACCATGTTCATCTTCGTTTACTCATCTGAGACTACCGAGTGGAGCGATATGATCTCGGTTGAGAATCAGAGTGTCGTTGTTACGTATTCGTCTGGTACCATCTTGCATCTATATGTCATTGAGGAGATGGGGGCATACCACGGTTGGGGAAAAGAAAGTCTATTTCCCCATCAAGTGGGGCTACCGCTGCATGAAAATAGTGATGTATAATGTGGGCTTTCACTGATTCATTTGTAGGATCATGGTTTTCTGCGTGTTCTTTGGTTTTTCCTCTTTTACTTTGTTTCATTACTGGTTTTCCGTCTGTCTGTTTTAGTTCATTTCTTCACTGGTTTTCTGTGGTTTTCTTTGCTTATTTTTTTATAGTTTTCTTTGGTTTTTCTTTGTTGGGTGTCAGCATTTCTTCACCGGTTTCTTTGTGTGCGTTTCTCACATATGTCTACTTTTACACAATATACATTTTAAGCGTGATCCCCTTTGGTTGCCTGTTCGTTCGATGGCATGCGGCGGCGCCGGCTCCCCTTTCGGCTTGATAGACGGTGCACGGCTCCCCCATGCTGCCATGGTGCCACACCTTTTTCATCCTCCGTCGCTAATGTTGATAGCGCAACAGGGAGACTCGCCCCCAACAACCCGTGATGAATCCCCCTCCACCGCAACTCAGTCTCCACCCGCTGATCGACGATCTTATCCATGGGATTTTGTTCCGCATCCCGTCAGATGGCCCAACGAGCCTCGTACACGCTTCCGCCGTTTGCACCACCTTGCTTGAGATCATCTCCGACCCTACTTTTTTTCGTGACTACCGGTCCTTCCACGGGACGCCCCCGATCTTGGACTACCTCCACAACAAATCCTACGAGAGCCACGACGTCACTCAATTCGTTCTCACTAGAGCATACTCCCCACTTGTTTGCGAGCACCGAGATTGGGATGCGGTCGACTCCCGCCATGGTCGCGTCCTCTTCTACACGCCCGTGGAGTAGGATACTTATTTCATTGTTTGGGACCCCATTAACGCAACCAACGGGCGATTTCCACTGACTCCAAGCTATTGACCACCTGGGCTGCCGTGATGGTCCCTTCCTTGTGGCTTTTGTTGGCACCAACGTGGTAGAAAAGACTATCTTCGCCTCCGTTTACTCATCCGAGACTACCAAGTGGAGCGAAATGATCTCGGTTGAGAACCCGAATGCCGTCGTTACTTATCCATTTGGCGCCATTTTGCATCCGTGCGCCATTGAGTAGACGGGGCACACTGCGGTTGCATGAAAGAAAGTCTCTTTCCCGTCAAGTGTGGCTACTGGAGCATGAAAATACTGATGTACAATGTGTGCGAGCAAGAACTTTCACTCGTTAATTTGACGGATTACACTTTCTCACGTTTTCTTCAGCATTTCCTATTTTACTTCGTTTGTTTATCGGTTTCCGTCTTTCTGTTTAAGTTCACTTGTTCAACGGTTTTCCATGGTCTTCATGGTTTTCTTCGCTTCTTCGCTGATTTTTTATGGTTCTCTTCATTTTTTTGTTGGTTTTTGGCGATTCTTCACCGTTATCTTTGTTTATTTTTCTACACATGTCTACTTCTACACAATGTACATTTTTATGTGAAGTCCACACTCGCAGCCTGTTCGTTTGACGACACGTAGTGGCGTCAGCGCCCCTTTTGGCTCAACGGCCGGCGGACGACTCACACGTGTTGTCGCGGTGCCGCACTGCTTCCAGCCTCCTCCGCTGCTAATGCTGGTAGAGAGATAGGACGACTCACCTCCAACCACCCACAACGTGTCCGCCTCCACTGCAACTCGACCTTAACTCGTTGATCGACGACGTTATCCGCGAGATTTTGTTCTGCATCCCGTCGGATAACCCAACAAGCCTCATCCATGCCTTCGCCGTCTGCACCACCTTGCTCGAGATCATCTTTGACCGCACCTTTTTTCGCGACTATCGGGCCTTCCCTGGGACGCCCATGGTCTTGGGCTACCTCCACAACAAATCCTATGAGAGCAACGCGTCTCTCAGCTCGTTCCTACTAGAGCCTTTTTCCCACTCGTTTGCGAGAACAAAGACTGGGATGCGGTCGAATCCCGCCACAGTCGCGTCCTCTACTACACGTCCGGGGAGAAGGATACGGATTTCATCGTTTGGGACCCCATCATGACAACCAGCGGGTGAGTTCCACCTACTCCAAGCTATTGAAGATACTTTGTGCTGGAGAGAAGATAACCTGGATTGTCACGGACCTCTGTGCCAAGGACTGTTGCGACCCCCCGGGCTACCATGGTGGTCCCATCCTCGTGGCTTTCGTCGGCTCCAACATGGTAGAAAAGACCATGTTTGCCTCCGTTTTATCATCCGAGACAACCGAGTGGAGCGAGATGATCTCGGTTGAGAATTAGAGTGTCGTCGTTACGTATCCGTTTGGCACCATCTTGCATCTGTATGCCATTGAGGAGACGGGGCACACTGCGGTTGGGGGAAAGAAAGTGTATAACCCCGTCAAGTGGGGCTACTACAGCATGAAAATAGTGATGTACAATGTGGCGAGCAAGAAATTTCACTTGTTAATTGGTAGGGCTAAGGTATTTTGCATTTTCTTGGGTTTTCCTGTTTGACTTCGTTTCATTACTATTTTCCATCTTTCTGTTTTAGTTCATGTCTTCACCATTTTTCTGTGGTTTCCATGGTTTTCTTTGTTTCTTCGCTGATTTGTTATGGTTTTATTTGGTTTTTCTTTGTTGTGTTTTGGTGTTTCTTCATCAGTTTCTTTGTGTGTGTTTGTGAAATATGTCTACTTTTACACAATGTACATTTTTAAGTGTAGTCCTCACTGGCTGCCTGTTCGTTCGACGGCAAGCTGCGTGATGCCCCTTTTGGCTCAACGGGCGGCGCACCGCTCCCCCATGCTGCCGCAGCGCCACACTGCTTCCAACCTCCATCCCTTTGCCGCTAATGCTGATAGAGCGATAGGGCAACTCACCCCCAACAACCCGCCATGAATCCGCCTCCACCGCAACTCAGCCTCCCCTCGCTGATCGACGACGCTATCCACGAGATTTTGTTCTGCATGCCGTCGAATGACCCGACGAGCCCTGTCCACGCCTCTCCGCCGTCTGCCACCTTGCTTGAGATCAATTTTGACCCCGCTTTTTCGCGACTACTAGGCCTTCCACAGGACACCCCCGATCTTGGGCTACCTCCACAACAAATCTGACGAGAGCCACTGACAACCCACAAGTATAGGGGATCGTTTGTAGCATTTTTTGATAAATAAGAGTGTCGAACCCAATGAGGAGCTAAAGGCAGAACAAATATTCGCTCAAGTTCTATCAACCACCGATACAACTCTACGCACACTTTGACATTTGCTTTACCTAAAACAAGTATGAAACTATTTTGCGAGAATAAAACTATGAGTATTTTGCAAGAATAAAACTATGAATAAATTGCAAGGTAATAAAAGTAGATAACTTTTGTCAACAAGAAAGCCATTCGTCCCTAGGCAATCGATAACTAGACCGGTAATCATTCTTGCAATTTTAAATGAGGGAGAGGCATGAGCTAACATACTTTCTCTACTTGGATCATATGCACTTACGATTGGAACTCTAGAAAGCATCCGCAACTACTAAAGATCATTAAGGTCGTAAAACCCAACCATAACATTAAGTATCAAGTCCTCTTTACTCCCATACGCAACAACCGACTTATCTGTGTTTAGGCTTCTGTCACTCCCGTAACTGAATAAGCGAATCATGAACATATTGCAACACCCTACAGTGGAGATCCCTCACGTTTGTGCAACACAGAGGGCACCATAGGACAACACCATAAATAAAATATACAATCATATCAACCAAGATCATGATTAGCCCACAGGACAAAACGAAACTACTCAAACATCATAAGATAGCCATAGATCATTGGGAAATAATATGTGGAGTTGAGCACCATGTTTAAGCAGAGATTACACCGGGGAGAAGGAGATGTTACATCACCGCATAGAGGGGGAGAAAGTTGGTGTTGATGGTAGCAAGATTGTTGATGTAGATTGCCATCACAATCCTTGCCCCAACGGCACTCCGGCGCCACCAGGAGAGGGGGAGAGAGCCCCCCTCCTTCTTCTTCTTCCTCGGCCACCTCCCTAGATAGGAGGAGAGTCCCCCCCCCTCTGGTCCATGGCCTCCATGGCGGTGGAGGGGCGGGAGCCCCTCCGTTATTGGATCTCCCTCTCTATTCTCTTCTGTTTCGCGTTCCCCAGATCTGGCCGAAAACCATTTCTTATATTCCCGGAGATCCGTGACTCCTATTGCGTTGAGATTTTAACACGATTTTTTCCGGATATAAGCTTCCTTGCGTCTTGAAGTAGAGCTCCAACCGACGTACGAGGAGGGCACAAGACACTTGGGCGTGCCCTGGTGTATCTTGGGGGCTGTGGGCCCCCGTTTGTGTTGATCCCACCTCCCAAAATTCATATATATTCTAAAATAATTCTCTGTAAAATTTTATCACGTTTGGACCTCGTTTGATATGGATATTCTGTGAAACAAAAACATGCAAAAAACAGGAACTGGGCAAAGGGCACTGGATCGATAGGTTAGTCCAATAAAGCATATAAAATGTTGCCAAAAGTATGTGAAAGTTGTATAATATTGGCATGAAACAATCAAAAATTATAGATAAAACGGAGAATGTCGCTCAATTTGTTCCCATCGGAGCTTTCTGCCCATTCATTTGCGAGCACAAAGACTGGGATGCGGTCGACTCCCGCCATAGCCGCGTCCTCTTCTACACACCCTGGGAGAAGGATACAGATTTCATCCTTTGGGACCCCATCAACAACAACCAACGGATGATTTCCACTAACTCCATGCTATTTAAGATTCTTTGTGATGGAGAGGAGATAACCTGGATGGCCACGGTCCTCTGCGCCAAGGACTATTGAGATCACCTGGGCTACCATGACGGTCCCTTCCTCTTACCTTTCGTGGGCTCCAACGTGGTAGAAAAAGACCATGTTCACCTCTGTTTACTCATTTGAGACTACTGAGTGGAGCAAAATGATCTCGGTTGAGAACCTGAATGTTGTCGTTACGTATCCGTTTGGCACCATCTTGCATCTATATGCTATTGTGGAGACAGGGCACACTGCGGTTGTGGGAAAGAAAGCATATTTCCTCGTCAAGTGGGGCTTTTGAAGCATATAAATAGTGATGTACAATGTGAGCGAACAAGAACTTTCACTCGTTAATTTGCCAGACTATGGTTTTTGCGTTTTCTTTGATTTTTCTTGTTTTACTTCGTTTCTTTACTTGTTTTTCGTCTTTATGTTTTAGTTCGTTTCTTCACTGTTTTTTCGTGGTTTTCTTCGCTGGTTTTTGCTGGTTTTCTTCGGTTTTTCTTTCTTTCTTAAATTGGTTTCCTTTGGTCTTTGGCGTTTCCTCACCGTTTTCTTTGTGTTTGTTTTCTACACATGTCAACTTTTACACAATGTACACTTCTAGTTTACACGTAGTGCATTTTGTTGATACACATTGACCATTTTTCAAATACACAATGTACATTTTAAAAAATACATGTTTTCAATATTTTTGAATATATGTTGAATATTTTATAAATACATGTTTGGAACTTTTTTAATATATGTTAAACATTTTTAAATACATGATGTACATTTTTCGATTATCTTTTCCTCCTTTTCTTATTTTTTCTTTCCCTTTTGTCAGTTATATCTAAATTTTCATGTACACTGTATGTTTTTCATATACATCAATAACTTTTTCTACACGTTTAACATTTTGAAAATACATGATTTTTTAAATACTGTTTTTTTGCACACATTGTACATTCTTGGTATACATGTAAAAGCTTTTTTTATACATTTTTCGAATACACAATGAACACTTTTTCAAACACATGATTTTGGACATTTTTCCAAAATGTTATACACATTTTTCAAATATGCATTGATTTTTTATTTACACTAAACAATCATTTTTGTGGATTGTATAACCATATCTTATAAGTGTCATGAACATATTTATGAAACGCCTGAACATTTTAAAAAGGTAAAGTTTATGTTTTTGTATGGTAGTTTTTTACAAATTACATAATTTTTTTACATTGTATAAACATTTTTTTAAATGTCAAATACATTTTTTAATGATGTGAATATATTTAAAATGTCACAAACAGTTTTTAAATGTTATCAACATTGTTTGAATTAAGTTAACATGTTTGCAAACCCATGATTTACGGAGATAGTTATTTTTTTTCTTTTGGAATATATGTGCTTACAATATTTTCGAAAAGATAAGAAAATAATAATGAAATAACATGGGAAAAAAGTAATAACCTATAATATATGTGCACTCAAGGGATTGGGCAAGGTCTAAGTGATATTAACTGAAGGAGAATAAGGTGAAGATTTGGTTTTCTGATTATATGCCAATCCAACGATACTTAGATCACAACAATTTAAACTGGTTAAACGTATCTTGTGTCTTCTCCGAGCAACAGCTTTCTTTAGAAAATAAGGATATATCCTCGGCCTCTGCATCTTAACGATGCATGCAGACATTTCTATTAATTATTCATAAAGACCTTAGAAAGTAATACATCAGTATAAAGTCATCATCTTGACAACACACATGTTATCCCTTTGAGAAAGAGGTATCAAATGTCCGAGCCGAATACCAAATAGATATCGCACCAAAAGCTAACATCTAAAGCCGGATGCCCCGGCCAAGCCACAATGTCGAGACTGGGTCACACACCGGCGGAGGACATCGGTCCGAAGCTTGGTGTTGCTTACTTCCACCGGAGGGTGGTGAGAGAAGAAAACTCTGTTGCCGCGCTCTGGAGTGAAAAAACATAGCCGCACCATTCGCGTACGAACCTGTACACGCACGCAATAGCCGCAACCGCCCGTGCGTCATCCTGACGGGTTGACAGGTCGATCGACGGCGACGGCCACCTAAATCGGAATTTGTCGAGCAGTATGAGTACTATTCGCCGTCGCCAAGTCGCCATCCGCGTGGCGGTTCCGGTCCGACCGCCACGCACGGGAGCAGACGTCGCCGTCGTCGCTGCTGCTGCCTTTTCGTTTCTGGACCGAAGCGGACGGGGACGGCCTCGTGGTTTCAGATGACTGTTCTGGATCAGATGCAGCTGTGAATTGCGGTGTGTGCGAGTCTAGAGGGTGTTTGGATTGAGGGTATTTTTAGTACATTGATAGTCTGCTTTTAGATAATTCTTATGGTTTTGCGGCGTGGGTTGGAGACCGCCCGAGAACTTCTCTGATTCAAAGGATTCTTCGAGGAATTTTGAAGGATTCTAATTCTATGAAAAAAAAATTCTATGTAGGTTGTTTGATTCGTAGGATCGTAAACCATAGGAATTTTTTCATAGGATTCATTTGTACTAGATTTCATATTTCACAGAAAAATTTTCATCCACTCAAACCTCTTTCAAAGAGTCCTACGTTTTTCTATGCACGATCAAACACTTATACAATCCTGTATGATTCTAGATGACATACCACTTTAATCCCGTGTTTTTATTATTCCTACGTTTTGAAAATCCTATGAATCAAAGAGGCCTTCAACGGTATCCCTTGTTTCTTGACGACCGCCAGCTATGACAGACAATGGAACAGACGGATCAAAAGGAGGGTGGGAGCCGTGATCCAACTCAGAATGGGTTGGACGCGCCGGATTTTCATATAGCTTCCAAGGGATTTCAGCTAGACCAGTTCAGACAGGTTTTATGAGACACACGAGATGGCTAAAAATGCCCATCCTGTCCCGCCCGGTCAGCCATTTCGAGGGCGTTTCAGTGGCCCGAGAGCATTTACAGCCGGGCTTCACAAACGCCCCCTTACAGCGGTCTTCTCAAATGCCCCCTATACGTCTGGGTGAACGGTCCAGTTGGTAATCGGTCACAAAATCATGATCTGGTCGAGCTTCTTAAATCGGCTCTATATGCTCGCGTTTATCGGCATCCCCCATATTCGGGGAGGATATGAGGAGGCCCGGTCGCGTTCCTCACGAAGGACTAACGGACGAGACTCTCATGGGAACACGCTGAAACCCATTGGTTCAGTGAGAACGCGTTCTAGTGTGCCACCCGAGGAGCCAAACCCGGCTACTTAAGCCTGACGGCGACCCTCAACTCTAGCCAGCCCATTTCCACCCTCCCACTCCCATCCGCGTAGTAACTCTCATTGCTACCTCCTTTATGTGGACATAGAGCTCGAGGAAGTATTCACGGACCTAGACACCGATGAGGAGCTGGAGTTGCGGGCCGCGTCCAACTAACAGGCCGGTCCGTCCGTCTGGCACTGCTGACACGAAGGTCGTCAACATCTCCAACGACGAGCAGTACTACTGTAGTTTTTATCGAATGTATAACGTAATATGTAGCTATTTTGTGTTGCACGGTGTAGTATGGATCTAGGGCGTGACATTTAAGGTTTATTACGGTTACGAGGGACAAAAACAAGTGGTGACGGAGCATTGTCCCCACCGAAGGACATACTATGAGGGGCCAATTTTGGTGTCTTAGATCCTTTTACTAAAGTTTAGCCGGACCTGACCCTCATATGAAAGTATTTCAGGATCCGACCCTTTTGCTACAAACAGGGTCGATGACGGTAGGGTATAACAGCCTATCTATCGCCAAGGCCCTTGACGGTAGTGGCGCGCGCCCTACCGCAAAATTTTTATAAGTATCAAATACAGTGTGTGTATTCACCTATCGCCGGGCGCATCGACGGTAGGGGTATACAGGCTACCGCCAACCTGTTTGGCGGTAGGACAGTATTGCGCTGACGTATAAACCCTACCGCCGTCGACCCAGGGTCAGATCCCGAAAAACTTTCGGACGGGGATCAGATCTCAATCAAAACACCAAAAATCAGACAGACATAACCAAGTCCGTACGGCAGGCGCACGCAGGCGAGACGAACCGACCGGCACGCGTCGCCGTGGAGGACAGTGCAGTACAGATCGACGGCGACGGCCACCCACCCACCGGCCCCGTCCAAACGGAATCTCGTTGCCATCATCTACTATTCGGTACCCCGCCCGGTGGAGTGGCCGTTCCGGTCCGACGGCGACGCCGCACAGGCACAGGCACAGGTCAGGCAGGAACAGACGCGCACCGTCGTCGTCTCTCGTATTCCTCCTCTGTCTTGCTTGGGTTTCGGGGGCGTGGACGAAACCGGACGCGGCCTCCCGGAACTCCCCTCCCCTCCCCTCGTGCTGCCTGTCATTGTCAGACTCCGCAGCGCAGCGGAGCGGAGCGGTGGATTCAACTGCCCCCCTTCATTTCCCTCTCTCGCACCAAGGCAGAAGCAGAGGAGAGGAACCTCCCAAATTTGACGGACGCATTCCGCCCCTCCTCCGCTCCCCCCCACCCAGGGCCAGAGTTTCCAAAATACCAACCCACGGACAGCGTGCGAGCGCTAGGATCCAAGGCAAGGCAAGGACGGAAACCTGCCCGCCCCGGCCCCGATCGATCGATCCATCCCGACCCCAACCGCCCCCGAAACTTGCCATACTCCCTCGCCGCCGGGCCCGGCGGTCGGTCCTTATTGCCGGGGTCCCAACGCGGCCGGCGGCGAGTCCAGGACGCGAGGAGGAGGAGGAGGAGGCCTGTTCGTGGTTCCGCTCGGGAGATCGACCGACGTCTCAATCCGGGGTCCTCGCGAGCCTCGGTCTGGTCCACGGCGCCACGTTGGTTCCTTCTCCTCTCTCTCGCTCCTCCTCCTCCTCCTCCTCGCATTCCTGCCGATGATTCACACCCAATTCCCGACTCCTCAGTCCCAGATCGCGATGTTGCCCAATTCTGACCAAGGCACTGTCCGTGCCATAGACTTCCCCCCTCTACTTTTCCGCGGTTCTAGTCTAGACGGCTCGTGATTCATCCATTGACTTGGGCAGGCAGGCTCATCCCGGTCAATTCCCCCATGATAATCGCCTAGCACGGCACATGGAATTTTTTTTTTATCTAGAAAGGGGGGAAAGGACAGGTGAAACAGAAAGATCTCGTCACTGGGGGGAGCAGAGCAATTGCCCTAGCCAAACACTAGTACTAGGTCAATTTCTCCATGATAATTGCTAGCACGCGACAGTCTGGGGACTGTGTTATTATCTCTCTAGACACTAGATGGGGGACGGGGAGAGAAAGGACAGGTGAGGCTGAAAGATCTCACAAGTGGGCGCAATACTAGCATCCAATGGCAGTTCCAGGACCTAATCATCTCTCTAGCGATGCTGCCGTGGTGGCGTCTCTTCATGGTGCGGGCAGCCATTAACTCGTGCTAAATTGCAGGTGGACGGACGACACGTAGCGTGCCTGAGAAAGCCGCGTGCGGTGCGGTGCGTGCAAAAAGATGATGAGATGGGCTTAGGAGCAAGACAAGAACCAGTGGGAACAAAGGCGTAAAGCGCCAAACAAAGCCATCTCATCTGCCTGTCAGTCACCACGCCAAGGTGTGTGTGCTTGTGTGTGTGTGGAATCCTGCTGCAAGAGCGGAGCGGCTTGGTCCTGAAGCCGCAGGCAGGGCCGAGGGTGCAGCAGAGATGCCGAAGAAGGGGCTCAAGAAGCTGCACGCCAAGGATGCGCTCGACTTCTTCAACCAGGTCATGGTGGAGCAGCCGCTGCTCCCGTTCCTCATCCCGCTCGGCCTCTTCGCGTGGTTCGTCGAGCGCTGGGTCGTGCCCTTCTCCAACTGGGTGCCCCTCGCGGCCGCCGTCTGGGCGACCATTCAGGTAGCTGTCGTTTCTTTCCCCTCTGATCATGAATAGATTCATAGCTCATTTGATGTCATCTTACTTTTGGCATAGCATATGTATAATGTATGGTCTTGGACGTTCACATGATACTCTGTACTTTCTGAAAGAGAAACAGAGTGTGACCTATAGCTTTTTATTTATTCAGACATTCTGACCTGTTTTGTTTGTTAAGTGCTAATAGTGATTCTGAATGTGAGATTAGCAGCAAACAGCATTTTATCTGGGCCCCTAATGGTTTCATTTGTCTTCTTAGTCCTTACCCTTTCGTGTCACTGATGCAGTATGGGCGGTTTAAACGGAAGATGGCTGTAGAAGATTTGAACAAAAGATGGAAGCACCTTATACTGAACACAACAGTATGTGCTGCCCCCTTACTTCATTTATGTTACTGTTTGTTTATGGGATACAGTCATGCTCATTTTACTCTGTTGTAGCCTACCACTCCAATAGAGCCTTGCGAGTGGTTGAACAAACTTTTGATTGAAGTTTGGCCCAACTACATGGAACCGAAACTATCAAAGAAGTTCCAATCTACTGTCGAGGTGAGCTTCTGCGCCATATCTTGAAATTATATTTTGTGCTTGGATGCAACTTAGTTCAAAAGGTTTTGGCAAAACAAGTTAGATTATACTACTCCTATATGCATTGGATGGAATTTGATGATCTATGAATCAAATTCATTACCAAATTCCTTTTGGTTCTATTAATTTGAGGTAGTCAATATGTACTGCAAGACATGTTGCTTACTGGTTTCTACAGCTTTTTTGTTTATAAGTAGCTGACCTGAGTCTATAACTTTGCAGAGACGCTTAAAGAATCGAAAACCAAAACTGATAGTAAGTTCCCCTTAATTCATTTTTCTTGTTCATTTGCTATTCTGGTTGCAGTGCTAAAACTTTGGTTTTACATCCCCAGGATAAAATAGAATTACAGGAATTCTCACTCGGTTCTTGCCCACCTACCTTGGGAGAGCAGGGTATGCGCTGGATGACTTCAGGTGAACAGGTAGTTGTCCATATTCTGTATTGTGTGCTATCTGAAAGACCTGTACAATCCATAGTTTATTTAAGACACAACTTAACACTATAATTTGTTTATTTTTGAATATGCAGCAAGTCATGTCCTTGGGTTTTGATTGGCACAGCAAAGAGATGAGTGTGATGTTTATGGCGAAATTAGCGAAACCTCTGATGGGCACTGCTCGCATTGTTATAAACAGCATCCACATCAAGGGAGATGTATGTCTTCTGCTCTCTCCATTGGTTATGCTCTTTCTAACCATTATATCTAATTGGAAAGGGACATATTCCCAACTTTGTTTAATGATGTCAAGAGGCTGACTACAAAAAATGTGTTTTGTAAGAGCCATTTAATTATGAGTGGTTGACAAAGGAAAAAAGCTTTAGCATGCAGTTTAGATTATAAGCGTTTGTCACAGCAAGGACATGGTGTCTTGTGTTATTTCACAGGAAGCATTTTTTTTGCGAGGCTTAGTGCATTTCCTGTACATTGATATTTTTTATCCCAATGGTTACACCGTTACCTGTTTTTGTCTTGACTACTCTCTCCGTTCCAAATTATGTGAAGTTCTAGTTTTGTCCTAATTCAAACTCTCATGATTTGACTCAGTCTATGGGAAATGTGCTAATACTACACAAGTATATATAGTACAGAAAATATATTTTATGATGGATACGATGAACTAATTTGGTGTTGTAGATGTTTATACTCCGTCCTCCCCAAAAGATTAAGTCCTTTAAGGTTTGTCTTATGTCAGACTTTTTAAAGTTTGGTCAAACTTGAGAATTTGACTTAAGAAAAAACTTAGGGGATCTATTTTGTGGGAAGGAGGGAGTGTAATTTTCTAAACTTGGAATGGGGGGCTACATTGTATGTTTAACATATCTGAATTGATAACAATCGACTCTCCCGAGTTGCAGCACCGTACTGTGCTGTGCAGGATTGAATTCTGCTACTATCTCTGATTCAGATTACATTGTTGCAGCTTCTACTGAGTCCCATTCTTGATGGTGAAGCTGTCCTCTACTCTTTTGAATCTACTCCAGAAGTCAGGATAGGCGTAGCATTTGGAAGTGGTGGAAGCCAAACAGTTCCTGGTATGGAGTTACCGGGTGTCTCAACATGGCTGGTGGGTCTGTGTGGACCATTTAATTCAGTCCTAGATATCTTTGCATTTTCTTAACGTAATGGTGGCGGCCATTGTGTACTCACATTTAGAAGCGAAATTCAGTTGCATATCTAATGCATGCTTCTTAAATCCATCCAGGTAAAGCTTTTGACTGAAACAATAGCTAAGACAATGGTTGAGCCTCGCCGTCTCTGCTTTTCTTTGCCACCAGTAGATCTGAAGAAACAAGCAGTTGGTGGTGTTCTTTCTGTTACTGTTGTTTCAGCTAGTAACCTTGGCAGAAAGAGCAGAACTAATGAGTTAGGGAACCAGCAAAGCTCAAGTGGAAGCACTACACCTGGGACTCCTCTTAACAGGAAGGCACATACATTTATTGAGGTAGAAGTTGGCACTTTGACGAGAAAAACAACTACTTGTGAGGGTCCAAATCCTACATGGAATAGCACATTTAACATGGTACTGCATGGAGAGACAGGTGTTGTCAAGTTTCTTCTGTATGAACTGGATTCCGATGGTGTCAAGTATAATTACCTAACAAGCTGTGAGATAAAGGTAGGGTACAGATAGTGCTCTTCTTCTTTCACTATGTTTTTCATCACTTTAGACATTTGAGGTTCTTCCTGCATAACAAAGGCACTAAGAATCGATTTAAACAGGTCAAGTATGTTTTAGATGGTTCAACAATATTTTGGGCTATAGGACATAATGATGGTGTGGTTGCAAGGCATGCTGAGCATTGTGGAAAAGAAGTTGGAATGGTGGTTCCATTTGAGGAGGATATCACAGGCGAGGTAACTTGCCTATTTATTGCCGTTTCTTCTTTAGTAACTATATGTGCATCATCAGTTCTTTTTCACATAATATATAGCCTGTTTGTTTTTAGACCTGATATAAGATTGTAATTTCTAATACATGGATTCATATCTGCTGGCTAATTTTCATAATAAGCTAACTAAAAAAAGTATATTAGTCTGTCTGCTTTGCCAATTATGCCATATGTGTTGGAGGTTATCCTTAGTATATGTATACAGTTACATATTTGAACTGCTTTATATTTATTGATTGCACTGCAAACCGTTCCAAATCCTTTTGTTTGCAGTTAACTGTCAGTCTTGTGCTAAAAGAATGGCAATTCTCTGATGGGTCGGTTACATTGAGTAACTCTCTGAGCAATGAATTTCAATGTTCCATTGATGGATCACCGAAGCTTCAGTCAAGGACAGGAAGGAAGCTCAGAGTCAAAGTAGTGGAGGGTAGGGCCCTTGCAGTAAACAGTAAATCTGGGAAATGTGATCCTTATGTGAAACTCCAGTATGGAAAGGTTTTTGTTACCTTGCTCAACTTTGGTTTCACTAACAAATCAATATATTTAGCTTAGATAATTTTGTGTTCTAACATCAGATTGTTCCACTAGGCTTTATACAGAACAAAGACACTCTCTCGTACGGCCCAACCAGTCTGGAATGACAAGTTTGAATTTGATGAGATTGGTGGCGGTGAATATCTGAAGGTCAAATGCTATAATTTAGATACATTCAGTGATGATAGCATTGGCAGTGCAAGAGTAAATCTGGAGGGACTTCTAGATGGTGCTAGCCGAGATGTCTGGGTACCTCTTGAAAAAGTAGATTCAGGAGAGATCAGGCTCGAAATAGAGGCAATACCAAATGATCACAACGACAGTCTGAAGGTGTGCATCCTTGAGCATTGAATTTCTTGATTGTGAAAGGGCACCAACCACCAGTACATTTTGCTAAGGATCCTACTAGAACTATTAAATTGTGATGTTCTGTACAGTTATCTTAGTAGTACTAGTTGTGTGTGTATCCTTGATTTCTGTTAAAGTCAGGTAGCCTCATAGTCTCCATTTTCTCAACTTATTTGTGCCTCTTGGGTGTGAATTGTGGTTCCTTTTTACAGAGATCAAGCAGTAAAGTTGAAGCTGGCTGGATCGAGCTAATAATAATTGAAGCCAGGGATCTTGTTGCTGCTGATCTTAGAGGAACTAGTGATCCTTATGTCAGGGTGCAATATGGGAACAAGAAGAAGCGAACCAAGGTCTGGTGATTAGTTCTATTGACATATTTCATCATCAATCAAAAGTTCCATTGCATTTCTCTTACATAGAATCTGTCCCAGTAGATACAGCGCGAGTCTTACTGAATTTCCGAGCAGTTTTAAAACAGAGAAAATAAGCCCTGTACCATGGTGAAGGCATAAACTGTGCACACACACTAATGTAGCAGTACCTGCCATGAATAATTATTTGATAGTGTGTCATTAATAATGATTATCCAAATCCTGTAAGCATAGCAGTCTGTGCTTAGCAGTGAGCATAGTGGAAGAGCCCACGTGAGAACGTCAGGGAGTTTGTTAGCATCTACTCCCTCTGTCCCATAATAGTGTCAAAAAACGTCTTGCATTATGGGACGGAGGGAGTATAATGCTAACTCTTGCAATCATGTCTTTGCCACCATTTCTATATCTGAGGCTGCAGGAATAAGCAAGTCTTCTACTTGCAGTTGCTAGGTGTGGCAACCAGTTTGAGCTGAATAATTCTTTCTATGCAGGTCATTTACAAGACGCTGGCTCCAAACTGGAACCAGACATTTGAGTTTGCGGAAACCGGAGAACCCCTGATCCTACATGTGAAAGACCATAATGCTGTCCTTCCAACCGCCAGCATAGGCAACTGCACCGTCGAATACAGCATGCTTTCTCCGAATCAACCCGCCGACAAATGGATACCGCTGCAAGGAGTGCGGAGCGGAGAAATCCACGTGAAGATTGCCCGAAGAGTTGCAGCAGACTCGGCAAAGAAAACCAGCCTGCTGACAGACGCGTCCGCCCTTGGCAAAGGACACAAGATATCAGCACAGGTGAGCCAATGCATAAATCCATGCTTGCCGTTCGCTCCTGCCAACATGAATTCTCCTCTGTAACATCCATCACCGCTTATATGTCCCTTGTGATGAACATCCTTTGAAACTCTGTGCAGATGAGAGACAGCCTGAAGAAATGCTCGGGCTTGGTCGACGATGGCGGCGACGCGGAGGCGCTGTCGCTGGCCCTGACGGAGGTGGAGAGCGTCCAGGACGAGCAGGATTTGTACATACAGCAGCTGGAGCGGGAGAAGGCCCTGATGCTGCAAAAGATACATGACCTTGGTTCTGAAATCGTCAGGACATCCTCTGGTCCTGCAAGGACCTCCTGCTAGTAATTAGACCAACTATTGCTGTCCACAGACGAGATGGCAAGAGTGCTAATCATTTTTCGCAGAACTATATAATTATATAATTTATCAGCGGTTGCTTGTAAGTAAGTAGATGGGTAGGAAATCACGGCGAAATCATCACGCCCCGACGCCCTTAAAGTTGTACAAAAACCCTGGAAAACGAGTTGTAAATTTTCAGAGTGTGTGAAATGACTTGTGGCATCTCTAGTGCTGAAGCATCAGTGTCTGCAGCTTACCAAAGGCTCGCCATTTTGCACACGGGTATACAATGCTACCATGGTTTTGGCAATGGACTTGACGAATTTGACTAGGTTTCCTTATTTTTTGACAAAATGTGTCAAACATTATTTTGAAGTCTGAAGATTTTAGCAATATAAGAAATTGGTATTTCGTGGTTACCGACGGTTACCAGATCAACATGTCCCCTCTGGTATTTATCTTTTGGTAATGGTAGCCAAATCCTTGACTGGTGACTCTTTTAAATTGGACCCCTTCGATTGTTGTTTCAAAATTTCCAATATTTCCACAGTGATAGATATGGCTGGAGCCTTGTGCTAAAAGAACGGCAATTCCAATGTTCTATTGAGCAACTCCCTGAGCAATGAATTCCAATGTTCTATTGAGCAACTATCTGGGCAGGAAGGATGCTGTTTATCTGAAAATTATGGTGTTTAAAAAAAAAGAAAAAAAAAGTTTCAGTAAAGGGAAGATGACCAGAGCAGTAAAAGTACAAGCAGTAGATGACCAGAGCAGCACAGATTTACCTAGCGAAGAGGACGGTAATAACTTGGTGGATCTGGAGAGGGAGAGAAGACAGCAGGGAAGAGGGGCAGGGAAGCATGCAGGATTTTCCTTTCCTCATGCGAAATGCTAGTACAACTAAACCAGGATCATGATATTTTTTGCTTCTCAAACACTTGATCTATGATAAGATACCCAAACGTTGGTGTGAAATTCAGTCCGAACAATAGGCTAGCAGCTCTGCAATGGCTCAAAGATGTAAGGAGCTGTATGCAGTTGGGTGCATCTTCAGTTTCGGATAACCTATGAATCACAACTGACTACCTTGCTGAGACTAAAATGTGAAAGAGGAACAGTCTGTAAGAGAAGGAAGCAAGGAGTGAGAATGATATAGTTTTGGTTCAATCATATGCATGACAGCACAACACGTTACATTGATACAAAAAGACTTTTAAATACACAAAAAATAAGGCCACTGTCCGAATATAAACAGACGGTATATTGGTAGGGAAATAATAAGTTACACACAAATCTACAACGACCAGAGCATCTCCCTCTAAAGCCCAAACTACAGTGACATACTTCTGCCCATGAACCCACATGCCATTTGAATCTACCTACTGTTTAGGCGCCCTTCGAAAGAAAAAGTTCAGACATAAGTGAACCATATTGGAGTGGGGGAAGAACAACATAATTCTAGGTATTCAACGAAAGCTCCCACGGGACAGACCAAGTTTCTCAAATTTTGGATTCTAGAACTATGTTACGGAACAATTTCCTCAGGACGAGTAGGGCTCAACCGCTGAAAACAACACAACACCTTAACATACACAATTATGGGGGGAAAATCTATTGAATCTAAATAATGGAAATGCATAGAGAAACTCCTTATAGGGCCATACATCGCAAATAGCATTTCTATTTCCTGTTTTTTTTTGCCAAGGGCTGTTTCCTGTTATGATGTAGCATTGTTCTGCTGAGATGATTGATTAAGCCACTTATCCCACATGAATCACAACTGATTACCTTGGTAAGACTAAAATACGAAAGAGGAATAGTATGTAAGAGAAGGAAGCCAAGGATTAGAATGATATAATTTTGGTTCAATCATATGTATGACAGCACAGCACGTTACATTTGATACAAGAAGACTTTAAAATGCACAAAAATTAAGGCCATTGTGTGGATAAAAACAGAAGGTTCCACAGATGACTTATACAGTAGTATATAGATTACTTACAGTAGAGAAGAAACAAATAACAGCAGAGAAGATGGAGCTGCACCTAATCTACTGAATCCTCTCTGCAGCGAGCTCTCGGTTCCTGACGAAACCGACGTAGACTCTCTGAACATGAGATATATTGTCCTCTTTCTTCCTTCGAACCCTGTCCACAAGCTCTTCCGCTGTAGAATCCAGGGTCAGCTCTTCAAGAGTGGTCACGTGTTCGATCCCACACGGCAACGACTTCAACTCCGGACAGAGCAGGAGCTTCAGATCAACCAAGCTGGGCATCGCTCCACTTCTTATCGTCATCTGGCTGAGATGTGGAGCTCCCCAGATCTTCAGCACCCGAAGCTTCTGAAATGACGTGGCCCGGAAGTGCATCCTGGTGCCATCAAACGCATCGTAAAGCTGAAGCTTTACCAGCTACTGCAGCTCCTCGAGGTAGCAGAACATGTCCTCCTCGAGCTTTGACCAGACGAGCCGTAGGATGGTGAGGCTTTTCAGTTTGCTGATCGACAAGAAGAACCGGGGCAGTGATTCTTTCTCCAACGTCCCTAGCAAGAAAAGCTTCTGGAGCAACGGGGGTGGGTTGAGCGCGTCGAGCTGCAGAACCTCCTGGTCATCGTCCGCATGGATCCCGAGCCGGGTTAGATGGACCATATTGGTGATGGCTTTGAAGAGCTTTTCGCAATGGCGGCCTTGGACTCTACTGATGCGGAACGACCTCAACCGAACCAGAGCACCGAGGTAACGGACCATCTCGGAGCTGGATTTCACCAGCAATAATGTCTGGAGGCTCGCCAAAGACCACATGCCAATAGGTGCTGGCACGCCAATGGAAGGAACGAACTGCATGGCTGGTATCTGCGGCTTCACGGTGACGATGAGGTGCGTCAACTTAGAGAGCCTTGTGATTTCCACTGGAAGGTTGGTGATCTTGCTTTTCCAGGCGTCCAACACAAGCAGATTCTGCAGCCTTCCAATCAGCCGTGAGATATTTGCAATTTTGGTCCGTCTAAGGCCCAGATAACGCAGGTTGAACAAGTCGAACACCTCGTTTGGCAGGCTCTCAATCGAACTATCTTGCAGGTTCAAGACAGACATTAACTGAACAGACCTTGAGAATGAACGGAGTGAGCCAAAAGTCAGCGAATTCTGGAAGATAAGCAAGGAGCGGAGATGCGGCACCGACTCTGCAAGGTGTGCGATATCCCCTCTTTGAATTGATAAACGGCGTGCTTTCCCAATAAGATTAGTCCTCGAGTAATCGAGGACGATGCAGAAATTCTCTTCGCGTGCCTTGGAGAGGGCTAACACACGAAGGATGTCATGCATCTGGAAATCATCGACATATCCTGATTCATTCCTCTTAACCTCCACTAACAGACATCGATTGATGAGTTCGGTCAAGTAATCTTCTGCAACCTCCTCCAACGTCTTATGCTCACTCGCCTCAATAAATCCTTCTGCAACCCAGAGCCGTACCAGCCACTTCCTTTGCATCACATGATTCTCTGGGAACATGCAGCAGTAAAGAAAACAGTTCTTCATGTTGTGTGGCAAGTCTTCCAAACTAACCTTCAAGATTATGTTCATATCCAGGATGCAATTGTTTGTAAATTGCAGCTCAAGAGTTTTGTACACATTCTCCCACTCCAGAAAAGTTGAGCTCTTGAATGACAGGAGGCGCCCGATGCACACAATAGCAATCGGCAAGCCATTGCATTTCTCCACAAACTTGTTCGCCCAATACTGCAATTCTGGTGGACAGTCTCTGTTTTCATTCTTCCAAAATGCCTCTTTGCAGAACAGATCCCATGCATAGTGGTTTTGCAAGGGTTGCAGGTTAATCATCTGGGCTTCGGAAGCAAGGAGTGCGACCTCGTATATCCTTGATGTGAAAATTATCCGACCAAGCTTGCCACCAAAAAATGCATCCTTGCTGTCAAACCAAACATTCACACTCCAAACATCATCTAGGACAAGAACATACCTTTTCTTCTCTAGGTAATGGCGGATTGTCTCCACCAGGCTTCTGTAATCTGTGACATCAACATCCTTTGGAAATTCCTTCTTCCTGTCATTCTTTCGGAACTCTTCAACAATTTGTCTTAGCAAATCATTAGCCTCATAGCTATGAGACACAGTGATCCAAGCACAGGTGTCAAAGTCAGTCTTGATGGCGTTATAGACATGCGCAACAAGTGTTGTCTTACCAACACCTCCCATGCCCCAAACAGTGATGATCATGTGCCGCTGCTCCTCATCTTTCATCCATTTCTTCAGCAAGTCTCTGTTCTCCGCAATCCCCACAAGATCATCTGCCCTTTTAAAATGCACAGACTCTGCAGGTCTAATACTTAAGCTGCCTATTCTTGTCAGTTTTGCGTCCCTCTCAACACCCTTGAGGTCATACCTGCGCCTTCTCTCTGCAGCACTCTTGAGGTTGGCTTTGATGTCACGCAAATTGTTGGCTAGCCGGTACCATGTCTTGATCTGTCTGACCCTCCTAATTGCTTTGAACAGAAACATCCCCTCACGGTCCTCCCCCAGCTTGAAGGTGAACTCGTCAATAACATCCTCGATGTTAAAGGCAAGACCCCTGATCTGCTTCACGAATGCAACAGTTGTTTCATCTGCATCCTTGAACCGCTCGACGGTTCGGAAGAAGGCCTTCATGCTCTCCAACTCCTCCTTCATTTTCCGTATCTCACCAAACAGGCCTTGCAGAGCCGATGCTTCGACGAGAAACGACTTCCCTAGCACAGCTGCTTCATTTGCCAGGGCATCCCCAAGCTTCAGGATCAGCAACCAGATTACACCCTCTAACATGGTTGCCTCCTAGATGGAGCTGGCTATACAAACCTTTGCTTCAGTAATGGAGTTGTTGGGTAATGACTCATGAGTATGCTATGAGGGCCACGGAACGTTTATATCTTTGGTTAGTGGACACTTCCAAACCAATCCTGTGGTGTGCAGTGTGCATATATTTCTAAAGTAACCATTCAACCATACAGGAAGCTTGAATATTAGTACTATTGTTTAGTGGTAGCACACCCACTAAGCACCACCCTTGTCCCTTTCAAGACCTGAAAAGATGGAATCTTCTGTCTTTCCAAGAAGATTCACCATCAAAACGGTCAATAGTTTACCTCTATCTAGCGTCTCTTGCTGTTGTCTTGGTTGCTATTTACAACCGTAGCATCGTTTTCAAGCTGATGTGGCCTTGAGTATCCTGGAATATACCACTTTAGATGCAAACCAATAAAAGATTAAGGCAATGGTTGATGACGGCCGGGGCAACCTACTAATTTAGTATTGTTCTTGTTTATAACAAGTCCACAAACAACTGAAACAAATAATATGATGAACCCAATGTGGCGGAAGAAATATTGAAGGAAACACTACTAGTGCATTGCCAGTAGATTACCAAGCCTGTGCCGGTGGGATGGATCTATGTTGTATTGGTCTTCCATTGAGTATCCAGGAATATAACACTTTAGGCGGAAGCCAATAGAAGATTAAGGCTGTGGTCGATAATGGAGCACGTACTGATTTAACCTTTTATACTTTTGCATTTTGCAAGAAGATTCGCCACCAAAAACAGTCAATAGTTTAGATCTAGCTAGCGTCTCTTCCACTTGTCCTTGGTTGCTATTTACGACTGTGCGCAGCGTCGTTTTCCGGCTGATGTGGCCTTGAGTATCTGGGAAAATACCACTCTATTAGATGGAAACCGATAAAGGTTAAGGCTATGGTTGAGGATGTGGCACGTACTAATCTAGCAAGTGTCGTGACCCAGTTGTTCTTGATTATAGTAAGTCCACAAACACCTGGAACAAAGAAGACTTTGGAAACAAGGAAGAGGAAGAAAATATTCAAGGGGACACTATTGAATTACCACTACATTACCGAGCATGTGCCGGTGGGATGAACGTATTGGTCCTCTTCCATCGACAAGATTTGCCAGTGCATCACAGCGTCGTTGTCGGCGGGCAGCAGGCTCTTTTGTGTCGCTGCAATTTCCCGGCAGGCCGGTAGATAGATATACCCATGTTTTGGGTGGGGCATTCTGTCGAACACTTTCTGTGCGCCCTTCCATGAGAATTCGGAACCCTTTGCCTGCTGATCCTGCGCTCGATTTGAAGTATCGAGAACCCAAATTTTGTGATTAAAGTAGACAGAGTACTCAGGATCGAAGGGTAAGCAACCCAAGGGAATGCGTTCTCATCCGTTGTTACTTACAGTAGAGCTCAGGGCTTCTTGGGGGAGACGCGTCCCGGGACCAGAACTACTGCACCGCGTCCGTGAAGTGGTCCCCGCCTCGCCGCCGATTCCACGTGCCATGGCTGGCGATGGAGCCGGGGCGAAGAGGATGGGAGGAGGGAGACACGCAGGAGAGAGACGTACTGAGGAAGAAGAAAAGGTGATGAGGACGCCACGTTGAGGATACCGGCTGACATGGAGCCACGTCCGCAAAACTGCCAACGTGGCCACTGCCAAAAGAAGCTGGGCTGAAGGCCGAGTCAGAGGCGAAGCATGAGAACGGGAGCGGCTCAGCTCCAGATGGGCCGGCCCAGGAGCTCTGGAGGGCTCCTCGGGGTTACTTTTTCTGTTTTTCTTTCACGTTTTTCGTTTCGTTTTTTTATTTTTTTATTTTTGTTAAAAATCTAAAAAATATAAACATATATATTTAAAAAAATACTTTACATAATGTTTTCAAAAATTTAATCATGCATTTAGAAACTATTAAATTTGTATAGATACAATGTTGACCATGTACATGAAAAATGTATAAAACAATATACAATGTGTGAAAAAAGTTGATCATGTATATATAAAAGAATCAAGCTTTTGGAAAAATGTTAAACAAGTATTTGAAAAATGTTAAATGTGTATAGAGAAAATATTGACCATCTATTAAAAAAATGTAAACCTGAATTTTACAATATTAAATGTGTATACAAAAATGTTGACCATGTATTAAAAATATATTAAATGTGTATACAAAAAATGTTGACCATATATTCAACAAATGTTGAACTTGCATTTTAAATTGTTAAATGTGTATTGAAAAAATGTTGACCATGTGTTAAAAAATGTTCGACTTGTATTTGAAAAAGGTTAAATATGCATAAACTAATGTTGACCATATATTAAAAAAAGTGAAACTGGTATTTAAAAAAGAAATGTTTATATTAAAATGTTGACATGTAGTAAGAAAATGTTAAACTTGTATTTGAAATATGTTAATGAGGCATTTGAAAATAAAAATGTAATTATGTATTTTAAAAGTGTTGACAATGTATTAAAAATGTTAATCACGCATTTAAAAAATATAAATCTGTGTTCAAAATATATTAGATATATACAAAAAATGTATATAGTAAAATAATGAAACCCGAGAGTGAGCAAAGAAACTGTTGAAAAGGAGAAAGAAACAAACAAACCGAAGAAAAAACAAAGAAAAAGGAAAGAAAAGAAAAAACACTGTAAAAGCCGAGTAAGAAATGAAGAAAATAGAAGAAAAACAATGAAAAGGAAAGAAAATAGAAAAACCAGTAAAACTAGAGATAAAACGAAGAAAACCCCGTGAGAAACACAAGCAAAAAACAGAAAGAAAAAACCCTGAAAAACCGGTGGAAAACCCGCCTCCATTCGCCTCAAGTACGTCTCGCCCCGACTTGTTATCATGAACTAGACATGGGCATAGTGGCTAACAGCGTGGGTGAACTCCCTAGTAGACCAGGATTCGTCCCTACTACTCCCCTTTTCGTTCTCTATTTTTTTCATAGTACATGAATGTGTCCCCTTTTCGTTCTCTATTTTATTTTCATTGTACGTGGATGGGTTGGCCCGATAACAATCAACGCTTCAGTGAGATAATCTATCGCTGAATGCGAGACATAGTCGCCGCGATACATTGCTTAGAGCAAGTACAATAGTGGGCTATAAACCCGCTTTCATGGCATTTTTTCTATGTGAAGAAAAGAGACAAGCAAAAAGATGAGAGTGAGCTCTAATGCAATAGTCAGCCTCTTCACGTGCTGCTAGATAAAAATGAGTAAATGAGAGAAAAGAGAAAGAGAGAGTGAAAAAAAATCATGATTGCTAGCATAGCTAACTGCTGGCTATGTGCAGCTACCATGTCATCTAAAATCATTATGTGTAGTCACTCGTACAATAATTTTGGCTATTAGACTACTACTTTTTTTTTACCTTCTCTCTTTTTCTTTTATTGTATTTATCACTCTTATCTAGAAATGCGCATATAGCTAGGCTCTTGCATGAGATCACTCTCATCGTTTTTCAATTCTCTCTATCCTCCACATAGGCAAAAACACCATGTAGGCGGGCTATAAGCCCACGACTGTGCTTGCTCTTAAGAGCCAACTTTATAGCCAACTCTATTGTATGAGTGAATGATATTTCTAACTCTTAATGACATGACAATCTTATATAGCCAGCTACTAGCTTTATTCTTAACCATGCTCTTAGACTCATCTAAAAAAAACATCGCTTAGAGCGAGACCTTTGTAAAGGGCTAATTAAGGATAGCCTTGGATGCACCAGCGCTTATGTTAATGGGCTAAGAACGTTTCACTTGGTGCGCCAACCAGCGTCATGTGTATGCTGGATAGCGTGGGAGCACTTTTTTACACGTATTTTTAGGGTTTTAAAGTATTTTTTTGGTCTTTCAAATTATGCCCGGTCTTCCTGTGTTTTTGTCGAAAAAAAATGATTTATTTATGTTTTCTTTTTATAGCTGTTACTTATGTTTTCTCATGTGGAGCATAACTTACGCTTCCGGGAAAAGGAAAATCAAGGGTTGTGATTCTGCGAGAAGCATAACTAGCTTTCGCAAAAAAATAGTTGTGCTTTCCAAAAAAGGAAAACCCCAGCTGTATTTTTATGAGATGTACGACTATGCTTACATAAAAAGGAAAATCGCAGCCTAGGCTTTGGTAAGCACAATTGTACTTAGGTAAACACAACTATACCTCTCGAAAAGAAAAAAAAACACACACAACATATGCTTCTGCAAGGCACAACTGTGCTTTCCGAAAAAGAAAAAAAACACAATATGTGCTTCCCTTTTTTTAAAAGAAGCATAATTGTACTTCCAGGTTTCCGTTTTTTAGGTTTTTTGTCTTTTTCTTGGTTTCCCATTCTTTTCAGTTTTCCCTTTTTGTTATTTTTTTTGGTCTCCTGTTTTCATTTTTGTTTTTTTATCGTGAAAAAAGTTTGCCGAAACCTATTAACGTGGGATCTAATTTTCAAGATTTTGATGTAAGAAATCCAGCGATAAAAAGTGGTTAGTAATTTGGACACACGTTCAAGAGATAAAATGTTTTGAAAAAAATTCTATAGAAAAAGAATATCTGACGTGTTGCGACATGTGTCGTGCATGTAGTGGGACAGTTGTCACCACTAAAGAATGTGAGGATCCCGATCGTAGTGTGGCCTGCACGGTGGTTCTAAATGGCCCAAGCACACTATGATGTCTGATGGTTACCTGCATATTGCGAACAGCAACCTTTGTTTTCTTTATTACATTTATTTATTTATTTTTAAAACAAAATATTTTACTTAAAATTTTGAAAATTTTTATCGCGTATTAGAAAAATGTTCATGCAGTGTACAAAAAATTGTACACGCAATTTTAAGCATTTTGTACCATTCAAAAAGATGTTTGTGACAATTAACAAAAATGTTCAAATGATCAAAAATAAGCTCCTGATATTTTCGAAAAAATGTTTTATAAAATATAAAATAATGTTCACACAATTTAGAAAAAATCGACTATTTTAAAAAATGTTCATGGCATTTAAAAGAAATATCCAATGTGAAAAATATTGGTGTTATTGAAAACATATTTTCTATCATAAAAAAATGTTCATGACAATTCAAAATATTTCAATGCATTGAAAAATGTACATATGAAATACTATGAGAAATGTTTATACACTGGAAACGAAATGTGGTGTTTTTTTAAGAAATTATACCGTTCGAAAAAATATTCAACGTGTATTTCAAAATGTTTAACAAATGTTTAAAACATGTATTTAATAATTATATTTATAATGTATTTGAAATATGTTCATATCTATATGGAAAATGTACATTGTCTATGAAAAAAGTGGACATGTGTGAAAAATAAAAAAATGTCATGGAAATTCAAAAAAGAAAAGGGAATAGGTATTCTTGGTTGTCATACTACTTTACAGGAAACCCTTGATGTTTCTGGTAATCAACCGCACTTCAATTTTAAGTCAGGCTTGGCTTTCACAGAATCTCCCATGACATTTCTTGTAATCAACCTGCATCCCAGTTTTAAATCATTTTTTTTTGCTTTTGCATAAATCCCCTGATGTTTGGATTAATCAACTCATAGTACATATCAAATGCTTTTAAAAATTTCCATATCGTTTAAACCATAAGTCCGAATGTAACATGTTATATATGGAATTTGATTAAAAAAACCACAAAATCGAATATGATGTTATTTTATATGTTAATCATTAAAATAATAATTTAGGGTGTAAACTTAATGAATAGCGCATGATTCATAGCCTTTCTTTCATACTCATGCTGATCCGGATTGAAAATGAACAGCACATCAAAACTAGATTGGAGACGAAAGAAACCATCTATAACCACGCATGCATGCGTCGGCAAAACCTCGTAGAAAAAAAAACAGATTTCTCATCTTATGCGGAGAGAGAGACGCCTTAGGTTTAACAACATTCAAACGCGTTGTGATTATGTGAGCACAGAGACTACCTTCAGCAAGGGGGTAAGGAGGATAAGTGGCAACACAGATGGGATGTCATGTGCTGAAATAAAGGACGTGGACCTATTGGGTCTTGAGTCATGGTTATTGGTTTAGGGGAGTGGTATTTTTTTCTCCCATTGCATAGTACGGGCTCTTTTGCTAGTATTTGTTAAATAAACATTCAATTTTTTTTATTAAATTTCATGAACAATTTAGCAAAATGTGCAAACATTGTTAAAGTGTTACAAACATTTTTTGATGGTACAATTTTTTTTCAAAATTATCTTAAAATTTATTTAAAATATTTTTAAATTTCATTTTCAGTTTCAAGGTGAAAATGTTGTGACTGAGCATGGAGTAGCGGCAATGTTTGAACAGTTCACCCAATTTCATCAAGAGATGCGTAATTGGGAAACTCGCATGCAACTGCAAAATGATTTGGTTGAGCATATGTGAGCTCATGTTGGCAACCAATAGACGTATCTTCTTTTATTCGTTTGCAAAACTATGTGAGAGCTATGTGAGACCTTTTTATTTTCCTTTGGCTTGCAATAAACTATGCTATTTTATTCAGTCCAAAACAATTTTATTTTGAACTATGCAATCATGCAAAAAAAATAGGGGGGCCAGGCAGCCACGCCGGCACATATGGGTCGGCACGTTGGGCGCCCTGCCGACCCATATCTAAAACAGGGCGGACGCCGGGCGGACGGCCGACCCAAACGGACAAAAAGCGGATGAAACCGCCGTCCGTTTGGGTCGCCCCATTAGAGTTGCTCTTAGGTTTAACAACATTCAAATGCGTCGTGATTATGTGAGCATAGAGACCACTGCCAGCAAGGGGGTAAGGAGGATAAGTGGCAACACAGATGGGTTATCATGTGTTGAAATAAAGGATGTGGACCTATCGGGTCTTGAGTCATGGTTATTGGGTTAGGAGAGTAGTATTTTTTTTCTCCCGTTGCATAGCACGAGCTCTTTTGCTAGTATTCGTTAAATGAACATTCAACTTTTTTTATAAATTTCATGAACAATTTTGAAAAATGCGCAAAAGTGTTACGAACATTTTTTGATGGTAAAAGTTGTTTCTTTTGAAAATTATCTTAAAATTTATTTAAATATTTTAAAATTTCATTAATATATTTAAATAATCATGGAGACATTCTTTAATGTGTGAAAATTTTAAATGTCACAAACCTTTTCTTGAATTATATGAACAATTTGTTTGCGTGAACAAACTTTTACATGCCACGAACATTTCTTCAAAACAGTTTTGAAGACTATAAATAACAGAAACAAGGAACAAACCTACCAAAGAACCGAACAAACGTATCTACAGAAGAACTGAACGAACGAACCAATATTTTTTCGTGTGCGAGCGAGCGAATCGATCTAGGCCCTGTTTCTGTTATTTATATTTGGAGAATTGAAGTAATTATCCTTTTGTTCGCAAGTTTTCTCCATGCTCCTCTTTCTTTTTTTACTCGAAGAAAAAGACAATTAGGTGACGCATGAGATTCAGAGGGACGTGAATAAGGTGACGCATGAGATTGCTAAACCATGTTCTAGAGTCAAGGTTTAGGGTTTTTTGCTTGGTGGTGTTCACTCCTGTACGAGTATATAAATATTTGTTAAGTGATACTCCCTCCGTTCCTAAATATAAGTCTTTTTAGATATTTCACTATGGACTACATACAGAGCAAAATGAGTGAATCCACACTCTAAAATATGTCTATATACATTCGTATGTAGTTTGTAGTGGAATCTCTAAAAAGACTTACATTTAGGAACGGAGGGAGTATATGGTAGGGCGTTTCAAAAATAAAAATATCGCAAGAAAACTAAGCAAACCAACTTGGACATGAGGAATCTAGTATTTTTGTTGCCTCATCTCATATCCCAATTTAACGGCAAAACGTTTTGGATTTAATTTGGATAACTTCAACTAAAATACATTACCGATATTTTTTCTAAAATATGCACGAATGTGCATATCATATATTATAGAAGAGAGGGTTGGAGAGACAAGGTTTACAACCGTATTTACAAGGCTCACACTAGCCTCCACCACCACGCACGCAACAAGTAAAGGAATTAGTCGCCACTAGCCAGCCTATTTATTCCACTAGAGAAGAACTCTAGGTCACCCATAAGCATCCTGCCGATCTCCATGCTCGCCCTTCACGATCAATGTCCCGAAGAGCCGTTTTAAGTGATGGTCACATTACCAATATTTGATCACGTTGGGACACCCTTCATTTTTAAAAAAATGAACCCCTCAAAGTTAGGACGTTATAGGATCTGAATAATAAAGTGACAGAACAGTCACACCCTACACTACATGTTGCGTCTGTTTCGTCTCTGATTTTTCACGTTTGTTTCATCGGAAGTCTGAAAGTAAACATAGAAGTAAAGATTGGCAGTAAACATAGAAGCTACATTTCGGTGCAATCCGTTTTCCCGAAGGTCGCCATGTTTTCAGGCCCCGGTGTACCTGGCTGGAGGACAGTCACGAGAGAGCGAGGAGAGTGCAGAGACAGGCGACTAGGACGGCCAAAGGCTAGCGGCGATGTAACACATAGTACATTTTTGTATACACGATGGAACATTTTTTCACACGCATTGAACATTTTCTTAAATACATTATCTATATCCATTTTTTAAATACATGTTTTGAATTTTTCTAATAGTATATTTTTATACACATGGAACATTTTTTATATACATGTGAAACATTTTTTATACACGTTGCATCTTTTCAAGATACTATGTATATTTTTAAATACAAAACTGAAAACAAGTTAAACATTTTTCAAATACAGTTCCCTGTGGTGGAACCAGCCCACAGGGTTTCTAGACTTGACACTTTTGCTTGCATTTTTCTGAACATTTCTTAATGTCTCAAACATTTTTTTCATATTATCAACATTTTTTTAAAGTTGCATGTACGTCTTTTAACACTGCATAAAAACAATTTGAATGTATGGTGATTTTTTTTAATATTGAAGTAAAAAAATTTCCACTTTAGAAATATAACTAAACATAATAACCAAAAATTAAATATATTGAGCAAAAATCAACTAGGCTTTATCATACCAAGGTAATGTTTACATGTATTACATTTGAGTAAAATATTGACAAAAAAAGGAAAACAAATGCGCTAGAGAGTCCGGCGCTGGGCGGGCCCATTTAAGGGGCACCTGACGCGAGCTTAAGCTCGGAATCACTAATTAAGGTGCACTCTCTACAAAGTTCACTCTCACCTTCTGAGGTTGCGAAAAGTGATGCACTGCATGTGCGCCACTTGTCGCAACTTGGGGAATTTTCCACTTTTTCATAGATCCATTTATTCAAAACATTTTATTTTTTAAACCATGCGTCAGATTTTGGACCGTTTTCACAGTTGTATTCCTCACGTTGAGATCTTCAAAATTAGGTTGCATGTTGATAGGTTTTCACAAATATTTTTTTACGAAAAAACCAAACCGGGAGCCCATTTTTTTTTCCTTTACGAAAGGGGCATGACTGTACCTCTCGCGGAAGGAAAAAGAAACACGTTTATTTTCCGTTTCCGAGAGGCACGGCCGTGCGTGTCGCTGAAGCAAATCCGTGCCTCTCGCAGAAGCAAAATCGTGCATCTCGCGAAAGGAAAAAAAAGCTTTTTCCGTGTCTTTGGCGGAAGCATAACCATGCCTCTCGCGGTAGGAAAAAAATGAAAAAATGTTTTTTTTTTCATTTCCAAGAGGCACGGCCGTGTCTCTCGTGGAAGCAAAGCCTGCCTCTCGTTGAAGCCAAAGAAAGAAAAGAAAACACTTTTTTTCACGCAATTTTTTTCTGATTTATTTTTGTCCAAAAGCTAAGAAAGATCAGTAGTAAACCGAAAACCTAAAAAACCCATCTAAAAAGCCAAAAACGCGTGCTAAAAAATGAAATAAAATAAAATCTGAAGAGAGCATCCAAAGCGCGACACGTGACGGCAGCTAAGAGCACTCCTTCATTAGTTGCTCCTGCTTAAGCTCCATCTAACAGCAAACAAGGTATAGGAGCGGCCTTTTTCTCGGGACCTCCTATTTTATGCTCTGTGCATTTGTGACGTAGAGGGTAGACAACAACTGCCCCGACTGAGGTTACAGTCGGGTAAGTTATATTTTTATCTACTGTTTTGAAAAATAAATTATTTTAAAATGAAAATGTTTATTTTTCCAAAAAGTGAGGAAAAATCTAGAAATTTAAGATTTATGATGAAAAACTTTTCAAAATGTTGAACGGTTTTCGAAAAATGCAATTTTCTGAAATTACGTATTTCTTATACTGATATATTTTCATTTTTTTAATATATGGATTATTTATAGAATTGCAAACATTTTGAGAAAATGATTAGCATTTTTAAAATTTAAATACATTTCCTTGAAAAGAAAACAGATCCCGCAAAACTAGGAAAATCGGTAGAGAATACAGTAAAAAAGGAAAAGAACCAAACAAAACATTTCATTACAATCAAAAAGTAATCGGGGGTCGCTACCGTCCTGTGTGATTAAGAAACTATTTAATTGCAGAACAGTCCAAATGATTTTCCTATAAGACTTTCGTTGCGTCATGTGATCAAACACACAAGGTAGCAAGCGAGAGAGGCGATTTGGGCCAGCCCATTTCCCTATATGATATTCAGGAATTTCAAAAAAATATTGTAAATTTTGGAATATTCCAGAATTTACAATTTTTTCAAAAATGTTCAATTTTTTCGAATTTTAAGAGATTTTATAACAATTTGAAGTCATTTTTCAGTTTTTTGAATAATTTGGATTTTTTGGATTTATTTTTGTAGTTTTCAATAGTTTTTTATTATCTTGATTGTTTTTCAAATTTGTGTACATCTTTATTAAAAGAACCTTAAAAAGCAGACTAAAATGACACTAAAAACAAGAAAACTGTATGAAGTGGAATAACCAAAAAAATGCAAAAAAGAAAACCGAATGCACTTGAAGGCAAGTGAAGTATAAACGGACCAGCCAGGCCACTCGCGCATGTACGATTAAGCGGCAATTCGCTGCTCGGAAAGAGCGGTAACTAGGGAGAGAGAGAGAGAGAGAGAGAGAGAGAGAGAGAGAGAGAGAGAGAGAGAGAGAGAGAGAGAGAGAGAGAGAGAGAGAGAGAGAGAGAGAGAGAGAGAGAGAGAGAGAGAGAGAGAGAGAGAGAGAGAGAGAGAGAGAGAGAGAGAGAGAGAGAGAGAGAGAGAGAGAGAGAGAGAGAGAGAGAGAGAGAGAGAGAGATCCTATACATTGCTCATAGCATACATGTTGTCGTACCATGGGCTGGCCCATTTCAACAATCAAGTAGCTGGTTCCCACCGATTTTATTTGCACTTTTCCTGTTTAATGTTCACTGGTTTTCGGTGGATTTCTTGCGATTTTCGTTTTTGTCACTTCTGAAAATTCATAATATTTTTTAAACTTTTCACCAGCATTTTCCAAATTCATGAACAAAATTTCAAAATCTGCAGATATTTTATAAAATTATGAACTTTGATTTTTAAACTTTTTAAAATAATACATTTTACTTTTTCAGAAAAGGTAGCCAGTCATCTCGAACAAGAGTTGCTAGTTTTTTCTATCAGTTTCTCTGGCAGTTGGTTTCTCGGGATAGGAGCCAGAATGTCGAGGCGCTACGTGGGCCGGCCCATGTGCGCGTGTAATCAACTATTTATGGCATAAAGTGATGAATAGGAATACCTAGAGAGACCCCTAAAAAAAGGAATACCTAGAGAGGTAAATTGCCCTTAAAAAACCTAGAGAGATAAATGCGTCCACAAGAAAGATGAGGCTAGACAATGGTGAAACCAGTGAGCATGTGCATAGGCCATGGCTCAGTGACCAATCAGAAAACAAAGAGAAAATCATTATTGAATTTTTGAATTAAATGAATGTGCAAAACTCAACAAAGCCAAAAGAAACCAAGATAGGCGATAGTGACCAAGAAATCCAAGTGTCGTGACTATCGAGGGTGTTTTTGGAGTCCGACTATCTTCTCGTACGCCATGTAAGAGCACAGTGGTGGAGCTGGATGGAATCTGCTGGGGGGAGGGGCGCAGAAGAGTAAAATATGAGTGTTTGGAGGGGGCCAAAAGCTAAAAAAAGTTCTCATCTAAGCCCTCACAGAAAAAATCCTTCACAAATTTGTTCAATGTTGGGGGGGGGGGGGGGAGCCCCCAGGAACACATATAGCCCCATCACTATAAGAGCATCTACAACTGGAGTAGGTAAATCCGGGCCCACAAATGCCTGCGGACGCGCCCGGTCCGGTCAGTCATTAATTTGCTCATACATCCGGATACCTCCTACTAAAAATCTTAAATCCATACAAAAGCAAGGAAAAAAAATCCATGTACTACATAGATCAACTACCCTAGTCCTCGTCGGAGATGTCCACTATCTCCGTGCCCGGCTCCGGATACATGGGCGGCAGCCGCAACTCCAGCTCCTCCACATCGGCCTCCACATCCATATAGGCCTCATCCTGGATGGACTCCAGGATGGCCTGCTGCTCCACCATCTCGTCCACTTGGGCGACGATGAACTCCGCCTCCACGTCCTCCATGTTGAAACCCGGAGCCGGTGCCAGCTCCTACTCCGTCTGCTCTGCATCGTCCTTCTGCGGATCCACCACCTCCATTGGAGCCGCCTGCTGCTCCTCTCCCTCCTCCTCCTCCTATGCTTGCTACTCTTCCTCCTCCCGCAGCTCCGGCGAGCTCGGAGGCAGCCCGACAGCGATGCAAGCGGCACGCGTGGCGCGCCTCACTCGGATCTCCTACTCGATCTGGTACCGGTGCTCCGTCGTGAGCATTATGTACGTGGTTATCTTCTGTCAGACCATGGCGAAGCCGAAGAGCATGTGAAGCACCGCGGAGAGGGAGAGAGCAGGTGGATGGGCTCGGGTTAGCGGCGAGGAAAGGGGGAGGTGGATGGGCTAGGGTTGTTGGATGTCGGCCGGCTTAAATAGATGGATTTGGCCTCGGGTGGCGAGGCGGAGTGGCGCCACATGGCATTCACACCTCCCCACCAGAGGAGACGTCCATTAGACCGCCGGCTTCACGGGCGATTCCGTGTGGGACCCCATCGTCAGTTCGACGTGGCGGACACGCCCGGGCGCCCCATATCCGCTCTATATTTGAGCTGGATATGAGGGGTGCCAGTCAGCCCAGGCGATTAGGCTTGTTTAAGGCGCTCGTCTAGGTCGAATTTTCGTAATCGGTCAGTCACCAAGCCATACGCGTGGGCACCATATGAGGGGTGCCCCGCTGTAGATGGTCTAAGTTCCTTGGACATGTATGCTCTTCTTGACTCAGAGAAAGAGGCGCCAGGGGTTATCAATCCTTTACAAAACTTCACCTTCTTAACCATGCAGACGGAAGCGGATAAGGCAACAATGACATTGCTAAATCCAAAGATGCGCCTCTATCTCGATCACGTGATGAATTCGTGATTGGGGCAGAAGCACATTTGGAATGCTTAGCAAGGTGGATCATATTACAACATACCATGTACTGAATAGATGAAAGTATCAGATAAAGGCTTACCCTCGCCACATGCTATAGCATAAATAGTTCAACATTCGTACAATCATCCAAATAAGAGCAGGACCGAGTACGGATGAAATCAAACGAAAAAGAGCAAATCCACCCTGCTATCGCCCCGATTGGCCGACTAGGAGCCACTACTGATCGTCCGGAAACGACACGTACATTCGAGCACGCTCCTCATTGTACTCCCAATGGAGTTCGGTACCTTCACCTGTGTCTATCTCAGAAGTACCTGCAACTGTGGTTGTAGTAACCTCTGAGCCACGGGGACTTAGCAATCTCATTACCCAAGGTATTAAAACTACAAAGCTTAATTGATGAGGTATGGTTAAGTGGTGAGGTTGCAGCAGGACTAAGCATTTTAATATCTGGCTAACTTACGAGTACAAGAATAAGATGGGTGTTCTACGCATATTCAGTCGCAAATTATTATGATCAAGAGGTGATCCTAAATACTACTTACGGTTCATACATAACCCCACTGTGTTCTCTTCCCGAACTTCGTCGAAAAGAGATGAACACGATTACCACGTGGTTGGTGTATCTTAATTGAATTTAGTGTCAAGTTCTCTACAATCGGATCTTGTAAATTTCCAAGTCGCCACATAACCGCGGGCACGACTTTGTAAAAGATTTAACCCTGCAGGGGTGTCCCAACTTAGTCCATCATAAACTCTCACAATCAGCTTTGGAAAAACCTCAACCTCGAGATAGCCCGAAGTTTCCTCGGAATCCCTGTGCAGACATTTTGACAATGCTAAAACAAAACCAGAAAGACTCCCCAATGTACTGACAATCATGATAGGAGTCACATGTATCTCGTTCTCAGGGCACACTGGATGGGCAGTACGTCGGGTTGGCTGAGACCCTGGTTTCCCAGGGGGCGCCAAACATCGCCCAGTTTGGACCAACACTCATGAGGAGCATTGGCCCGGGTTGTTGATTAAGAATCCGCGGGCCAATTACTCCCTATGCATTTAAGTTGTTGTTAGGCAAATTTAAACCAAACTTGGGTCTGGAAGAGTTTTATTCAAAATGAAATGTCAAGGGGGTCCATAAACCCCAACCGTGCAAGGAACGCAATACAAGGAACAAAACACCGGTATGCCGGAAACTAAGGCGACATGAGTGGAACAAAACACAAGGCAAAAGGCCGAGCCTTCCACACACAACCAAGTATATAGATGCATTAATTAAATAAGAGATATTGTGATATCCCATGATATCCATG
Source organism: Aegilops bicornis (assembly GCA_021605145.1). Classification (NCBI taxonomy): domain Eukaryota; kingdom Viridiplantae; phylum Streptophyta; class Magnoliopsida; order Poales; family Poaceae; genus Aegilops; species Aegilops bicornis. The sequence continues at coordinate 26,033,624 of CM038671.1, forward strand.
TCCCAACATGAAACAACCTGCACTGCACCTGCAACTAGCAACGCTATAAGAGGGGTTGAACAAGCGATTACATAGCCAAACAACAGTTTGCTAGGAAGGTGGGGGTTAGAGGCTGATCATGGCATATTGGGAGGCTGATAGACAAGTGGTAGGTAGCGAGACATAGCGATAGCAATGAGAGAACTAGCAAGCAAAGATAGTAGTGATATCCAGGGTAATGGTCATCTTGCCTGAAATGTCCTCGGTGGGATCAAAACTCTGCTCCTCGTAAACGTTCTTAATAGGATCCTCAAACTCGGACTCATCTCTCGGTACTACCCAAGAGAAAAAAACAAGCATCCAATAAACAAACAACCATGGCATAAATGCACACGCAAGAAAACGATGCAAAAACATATAAAGATCGTAGCAAACAGAGTTACGGTTCTCTCGGAATGAAAGAAATGATATCAGGAAGGAATCGGTGAAGAAAAGATAGATATGGTCAAATTCTTGGTAACCCAAGTATGTCACTGGAAAGAATGGATGATTTTGGTTGAAAAACATAAAAAGATCATGACGAACGGATGCATAGAACTCAAATGGTGAGCAAAACAAGTATGACTTACAAGCATCAAAACGACAACCTACAGGAACCTAAAATGCTCAGATATGTGGCTGTAGTATGCTGGAAGCACAAAATTTCATTTAGAAGGTTCAAGTTCATTAGCATCATGGATTAATTGGAATGGAGGCTACAAAATGCAAAGATGCTGTTACAAATTATGACTTAGTGAAGATAAACAGAGTATAGGCTGAACAATAACATTGGCATGCAGTGTTTACATGGCTATTACAACAAGCAAAGAAATTCAAATATGCAAGAAATTGATGTGCACCTACAATAGACATAGCAAGGTTCATTTACTACATTGGCGCAAATTCAAATAATGCATGTTTTAGTCAATATGGAGCTCACCAAGATGCAACTTTCTGTTGACCTGTTATAATAACATGACAACTTTAGAGCAAGTTTAAGACATGTTACAGGAACTTGACATAGCAGCAAAGGGCATGGCATGAAAGTAATCAATGATGATCATGATCATGGGCGGAGACAGGACCCAGGCAGCCCAGGTGGCGGCCTGGGGCGTGCGGCCCATCTCCTTCGTGGCCTGGCCCAATTCGCCTGGGGCGTAAGGCACTGAGGCCCGTCTGCTTCGTTCGAAACAAAAAAAACATGGCTGCTCCAGGAATCGAACCTGCACCGTTAGCGAAGGAAATGCTTATACTAGCTTAGCTAACCACCACACCGGTTGGGCACCTGTGATTTTCATTGCGCTAACGTTATATGAACTGGTATGGCCGCGCTATTTATTTATCATTTATTTTATTTTACTTTCATAAAATCGTAAATTTAAATACATTCATCGATATTCAGACAAAAGTTCACAAACTTCAAAAAAGTTCATCGATTTTAAGAAACAGTTTGCAAACAAGCCAATGGGTTCATCGATTATGAGAAATACCCCCTCCGTCCCAAAATAAGTGGCTCAACTTTGTACTAGCTTTAAAAGTAGTTTACAAATAGGCCAATAGTTCACAAACTGACATTCATCGATTATGAGAAATGCTGATAATGATTTACTGTAATGCACAGTTAGATAAAGATGGAACATGGCAGCATAGTACAATTTTGACTAATTTGAATGGGTTCACTTTTATCAAACAGGAGCATGTCTTCTACACAGTACTTCCTATGTTAGTCATTCTTCCAAGTTTATTTAGAGAGGTAGTAGAAACAGGCCAGTGGGTCATTACAACCGATTCAGCTAATCTACTTGCTCCAAATATTTGCGGTACTGATCTATATGTATGCTACATATTGTACTTTGATTTGTCTTAATTTATTAGTTGACCCATCATGGAACAAATGTTGCCACTGAATATTGTGTTTAGTTTCTTATTAGTTATGCAACATAGATTCACTTTTGCATGCCTTGAAACTAGAGTTTTTTAGGGGTAGTTTTTAGCTCTTAAGTTTCTCGCCTGGGGCGTCAGCCAATCGTGGCTCCGCCACTGATCATGATGCAAGAAGCAAAATATGACAATGGCACTCAACATGATCAAAGCATGCAACATAGTTTTATTAATATGGAAGTTAAATCTCATGCATTACACTTGGTTGTTACATCTCACCCCCACTACAAAAGGATCTCTCCCTGAGATCTAGGAACGAAAAAAATCAGGATATTCGGAATGGAGATGATCCTCACATTCCCAAGTAATTTCTCGGTCAGACTAATGTGACCACTTTACTTTGAGGAACTTCACTGACTTGTTGCGAGTTTTGCGCTTGGTTTCTTCAAGAATGGCAACGGGATGCTCATGGTAGGATACGTCCTCTTGAAGATCAATCTCTTCGAAATTGATGGTGCGCTCAGGCGTCTTGAAGCACTTGCGGAGTTGTGAGACGTGAAACACATCATGCACATTTGAGAAGTTGGAAGGGAGCTCGAGTTGGTAGGCAACATCGCCTCTTTTGCCAACTATCTTGAAAGGACCCACATATCTTGGAGCAAAACTTTCCTTTGATACCAAATCCCCGAGTACCTTTCATGGGAGGAACACGGAGATATACATGGTCTCCAATCTCGAACACCAAGTCACGGGCTTGGTATCATAATAGCTCTTCTGGTGCGATTGCGTTGCTTTGAGATTCTCACGGATGACACGACACATCTCTTCAACTTCATAAATCATGTCATTTCCAAGAAGTTGACACTCATTGGTTTCGGGCTAGTTGAGGGGAGTACGACACTTTCTGCCATATAGAATTTTGAATGGGGCTTTGCCCGAGCTTTCTTGGAAACTGTTGTTGTAGGAGAACTCGACAAATGGAAGGTAGTCTTCCCACTTCATGCCGAAAGAGATCCCACATGCCCTTAGCATATCCTCGAGAATTTGATTGACCCTCTCGACTTGGCCACTTGTTTGAGGGTGAAAGGCAGTGCTGAAATGGATCTTGATACCCATAGCTTTGTGGAAGGAATCCCAAAACTTGGAAGTGAAGATGCTTCCACGGTCCGAGGAAACCAACTGAGGAATACCATGCAGGGAGACTACTCTGGAAGTGTACAACTCCGCCAACTGAGCTACAGTGATCGATTCCTTGACTGGTAAGAAGTGACCAACTTTTGTGAGTTTGTCAATGACAACAAAGATAGCGTCATTCCCTTTCTTGGATTTGGGAAAACCAGTGACAAAGTCCATCTCTATGTGATAAGGTTGATGGTATGTTGCTTGATGATGTTCCCTCCTGCGCGAGTTTGATCTTACTTCTTCCGTTTCAAAATAAGTGTCTCAATTTTGTACTAAAACTTTGTACTAGATTTAGTACAAAGTTGTATTAAGGTTGACAAACTTATTTTAGGACCGAGGGAGTATATAAATATTTGTCAAGTATGGTGAACCCTGATGAAGGGAGTATATAAATATTTGTCAAGTATGGTGAACCCTGATGAAGGGAGTACTAACATTGGAGTGCGCTGCAGTACCCTTTAATTTTTTGCTTCAAATGAACTCCTAAAAATACTCCTTACATCTGAGTAATAAAAGGGATAGGATAGTCACACACTGCATGCTGCGTCTATTTCGTTACTGCTTTTTCACGTGCGTCCCATCGAACACCGAAGATAAATACCACAGTGTACGAGCGTGGGGGATCATCTCAAAGTGTCACTGGTTTTTCTTGCCATGCGTGCGTGCAGTCCATGTCATGGGAGATTGGCAGCACATTTCGGTGCAACCCGTTTTCCCCATGTTTTCAGGTCATGGTGCCCCTGCCCGGAGGACAGTCACGAGAGGAGAGACCAATGAAGGAGAGGGCAGAGGCGCCTAGGACGGCCAAAGGCTAGCGGCGATGTAGCGCCCGAACTGGAAAGCATTTGCTCTCGCAGTCGCACGCAGCGACGAGTTAATGCAACAGTCCCTTGGGAGCTCAGCTCAGCTATCAGCTTGTACGGTCTCTGCGTGGATTGCCGGCCGGCCGGCCAGCTGCCAGCGCCGCCCGCCCGCCAGCCAGCCAGCCGGGAAAAAGTCAATTGGTCGATCTCATGCAGTGCAGCACAGGCCGGCCTAGCTAAGCTAACTAGGGTTGCCGGCAGTGCAGCACTAACTCCATATATACTCCTGCCTATAGCTAATTCGGATTGACTTTTGGAGTCTCAAGCTGGGGTCAATATCGACGCCGCCTGCAACCCTCCCCCCATCCCGCTCCCATATACAGTTTCCAAGAGCAAAAACACCAATGTTCAGAGAAGACATTTCTTGCTTTAAAACTGCCGTGGTTTGATTTTTCTTCACAACTGAAAGTGTCATCAAATGGCGTTCGCTTGCCACTCCTCTCCCAGCGAACGTCAGCTAGCTGGGTAACGTTACCGTTTGTATTTTGTATTTTTTTGGGTGCAAAATAGGATGGCTTCAGCAACATATCACATTTGTTTTTCACATCAGTAATCCCCAAAATCTAGATATTCCCACACCAACCATAACAAAAGAGAAAAAAAAATCTATACTGCTCAAGCTATAGTCGCTGGCTTCGACATGGTGAGGCACGTCGGCGACAATGGGGGTGGATCTGATGGGTTGCCGACTGCCTTGGTGGATCCGAAGAGGCAGATCTGACAGGGCGCTGGCTTCCTCTTTTTTTTTTTTCAAATAAAAGGATAACCCTGACCTCTTCAAATCTATATATGCTTCAACCATGAACAATGCAAGGCCCTTATGCATAATATAAGTGTTGAAAGGGGGAGGTTGTCAAACTGTTTAATTGCACTCAATCACCAAAGTAAAGTCGAAGGACCTCCAACACTTCTGCAAGCACCACCCAATTGTTTTTTTATTTTGCATAAAGGCTTAAGGCCATACATTAAGCATCACATGTCTTTATAAACTCATTGATATAGAAGAAAAAACACATCCAAATTCTTGGGGGTGCCTAAGTCTTCTTCCGCCTGCATCCAACGGCGACATGCCATGAGCAAAGCTTGTTGTCGCCTTTGGACCTTCGTCTTGACAGAGCAAACTTGTTTAAATCCAGGAGCTTGTAGAAGCACTGACGGGGAAGCCATCGATTTAGAACAGTGTACCGGAAGATACCGACGACCCCGATCTGGGTAGCTCGGAGAAAAACCCCCGCCGAAGAGGGCCCACAAATACTTCAATTACCACAAGCGCTAGCCCATTGTTGGCATAATAATAATAAGTCTATGAGCATGATCTAGGCAAGTGCATTGTGCATGCTCTATACATCAAACATGTTTAGCCATTATTTTTGTATGGAAACCCAGCTAATGCTCACATGATATTTTTCCTAACGAACTTGCAACTTTTAAGCGAACCTAAATCAGCGCCTTTATCAACAACACAATCAACATATATCATACATGCACAAAAAATCTCTAACCTGGAATTTATCTGCACACATATGGAGGTCAGAAGAGAAACCATGAGGTCAGAAGACCAACCTCATTTGCAGGGTGCTAGGAAGAAAATGCACAGAAATGGCACCATGAGGACTTTTGGGCAAACCTGCACTGGGTTTGGCCGGGGGCCTTTGGACAAACTTGAGTTAATGGATCCTCATCTCCCCATTGCATTGGGTTGAGTACTAGTGCATGCGTGAGGACAAAGGGCACCTCTCACTAGCAGTACTGGTAGTAGCTAGTGTGTGTGACTCTGTATGTGTGTGTGCTTGACACTTAAGAGATGATCAGATGTGTAAGGCTACTACCAATGCAAAGGTGCTTACATGAGGTGCTAAGTGTATTAAATATCTTAGCAACTAGTCTTCCCAATGCATAGTTGCTTAGCTTTTGTAGCTAAGCTCCTCTCATTGAATTGTTTAATAATTAAACTTCTTCATCTATTGGTTGATAGTCATTTTGCATAGGTCCACGTGCTTAGCACTGTTTCCTCTTGGGGTCACCATAAGGCTACTACCAATGCAAAGGTGCTTACATGAGGTGCTAAGTGTATTAAATATCTTAGCAACTAGTCTTCCCAATGCATAGTTGCTTAGCTTTTGTAGCTAAGCTCCTCTCATTGAATTGTTTAATAATTAAACTTCTTCATCTATTGGTTGATAGTCATTTTGCATAGGTCCACGTGCTTAGCACTGTTTCCTCTTGGGGTCACCATAAGGCTACTACCAATGCAAAGGTGCTTACATGAGGTGCTAAGTGTATTAAATATCTTAGCAACTAGTCTTCCCAATGCATAGTTGCTTAGCTTTTGTAGCTAAGCTCCTCTCATTGAATTGTTTAATAATTAAACTCCTTCGTCTATTGGTTGCGGTAGTCATTTTGCATAGGTCCACGTGCTTAGCACTGTTTCCTCTTGAGGTCACCATAATGTTCTCTCTCCTCTTTAATTTCTTTGCCACATCACATTTCTGCCTATTTGGCATCCTTAGCATCTGTACACCATGGAGCATTGAGAGGGGCCTAATGTTCTCTCTCCTCTTTAATTTCTTTGCCACATTACATTTCTGTCTATGTGGCATCCTTAGCATCTATACACCATGAAGCATTGGAAGGGGCATAAGGAGTAGGGGTTCAGCGGCGGCCTAGCCTAGGGATCCAGGACCACGCACCGCACCAGCTCCCTCGCTGTGACAGGGTACGTTAATTTGCTTTTTGAGGCAGTGTTGTTTTCACGCAGACGCTGCCAACTCCATGGTGGCCAAATCTCAGATGCACAGTGCGCCTAAGCCGTGCAAACGGTACTCCCCTACCACTCCTATTGCCTTGCACGTTCATTGCAATAAACTTGATTGATTGGTTACCAATGATTGGAGCACTATTATGCATATGGGGAAGTCCAGCAAGTTTAGAGCATCTACAACAGGGCACTTCAAACCGTTCTCAAACATCCGGGCGGACGGACCGGTAAAAAAAATCCAACCCACCCGCAAAAAAAAAAAAAAAAAAATCCAACCCACCCGGGTGTTTCAAACTGGTCTTAAACGCCCTCATTGAGCGGCACCCTTCATATCCAGCCCATATTTGGGGCGGATATGTGGCGGCCTGGGCACGCTCAGACGTGTCCATTACGTTGGACTGACGTTGGGGTCCCACACAAAATCACTCTGAAACCCAACATTCCGACGGGCGTCTTCTTCAAGGAGGTGTGAACGCCGTGTGGCGCCGCTCCGGCTCGCTGTTCGAGGGCCTAATTCCGTCTATTTAAGTCGAACGGTGACCCCCAGCCCTAGCCACATTCGCTTCCCTCCCTCTCCGTGCCGTCAGACTGAGCCACATCCACTTCCCTCCCTCCCTACTCGCCATCTGCCGAGAGCCATGTGGCCCAACAGAGGGGTGATCACCTACGCTGTGCTCACGCCCGAGCAGCGCCTCTAGCAGCTCGAGGAGATCAGGGCTAGGCACGAAGCCCGGATCGTAGCCGGCCTGCCTTCAGACTGGTCGGAGGGAAGGAGGAGGAGGAGGCCGACCCGGAGGCGGAGGTGGAGGAGCAGAAGGGCAAGGAGGCCAACGCGGCCATGGAGGATGCATAGCTGAATGAGGATATGGTTTGTGAGTTTAAAATGGCCCTAAGTCACAGACATATATTCCGAAATTGATTTTATTATGTAGTTAGCACTACAATACATGCTAATGTATTACAGTAGTTCACCAAAATAAGTTATGTATAAACATGAACACTATTTTGTTTGTTTTTGTCTCATGAGTAACTTATCTGGTGCACTGATCTATAAATTCAAACTTTCAGCAAGCTATGAACAAATGATTGAACAACCACAACCACCTGAAGGTGACGAGGTGATACATCTCCAACGTATCTATAATTTTTTATTGTTCCATGCTATTATATTATCTGTTTTGAATGTTTTATATGCATTAATATGCTATTTTATATTATTTCTGGGACTAACCTATTGACTTAGAGCCCAGTGTCAGCTTCTGTTTTTTCCTTAATTTTCACTTCTACAGAAAAGGAATATCAAATGGAGTCCAAACGGAATAAAACTTTACGGTGATTTTTCTTCGACCAGAAGAAACCCAGGAGACTTGGAGAGGAGGCCAGAAGACCTACGAGGGGGCCACAAGCCTGGGGGGACGCCCTCGTAGACCCTACAACACTAATTCTTGCTCCATAAATAGGGTGAATTGCAAAAAACCACCACATTTCAAGTTCATATCCGGATTTGCTACCACATTCCGTGGGCTCCCCAAAAATCTACCAGCATCCTTGCTAATTTTCTCGATAAACACTGATGACCGATTTAGGGCGATTTAATCCAATTCCTGACAGCCTGGGACCGCTGTCAGGTCCACATGACATTGTTTGTGTTGACTGTTCGCGTTGGATCGTTAAATCAGACATGGCGCCGTGCTGCTCCCGTTGGGCACCTCCTCCCACCTTGGACCTCGCTGCCGCACGCCTAACAGCTTGGGTTCCCCGCACATGGCGTCGCCCATTCCAACGGGCGGCATGTCCGCTAGCGTGGCGCCACGCGTGGGGGTATGGATGAGCATCGCCAGCGGAGTTGGGCAGAGAAGAGGCTGGAAGGAAGATGATAGATGGTCGGAGGAGAGCCACGGGCCGCCAAAGATGGTGAGGCGAGGCGGCGGCGCGCCATGGCCGTGAGGACGCATGACCTCAAGGTGGCTTAGGGCATCGCGAGGGAGGCTGGAAAGGAGCAGGAGGAGGTGCAGAGGTTCGGGGGCGGCCCTCTCGGGTGGTGTCACCAGAGGCCGGCAGGAGGAGGGTTCGCGGCGGCGCCGCCGCTGAGCGTCATCGTCTGACGGTCTCCATGGTGGTTGTGCGATCTGATCAAGGTTAGGGTTAAGAGGTAGGTGGGCTGCTGGTTTAGTGGGCCGGCTGGAAAACTAGGTGGCTGACAGATGGGCCCTCTGTCAAAACTAACACTCAACAAAAATAGTTGACAATTTTGTGCCATGTCAGCGTTTACAGCGGGTCCGGGCTGTCAGAAATTTGATTAAATCATCCCAAATCGATCATCCGTGTTTATTGAGAAAATTAGCAAGGAATCTGGTAGATTTTTGGGGTGCCCAAGGAATGTGGTAGCAAATCCGAATATGAACTTGAAATGTGGTGGTTTTTTGCAATTCACTCCCATAAATACCCAAATATTTCCCCTATACCAGAGGTTACACCAAAAATACTTTTCCGCTACCACAAGCTTCTGTTCTCATCTTGTACCTCTCCACTTTATTTTTGTGCTCCCGTTCTTGGAGATCTTCAATACAACTCTATCTTCTCCTTCTCAATTGCCAACTTGTTACTCACCCTCTCTCAGTCCCAGACCATCCTTTATTTTTGTGCATCCAACATGATCTTGTACCTCTCCACTTTCTTGTTCTTGCAAGGTATTGATCAAAAAGGAGCAAAAAATGTACCATGTCCTACTGCGTCATTTTGTCGAACAGGACGTGGGAAGACCGGGCGCCACCGCTTTTTGTGCTTGCCCATGCCCGTTGGAGCCGCAGTGAGTCACACACATTGTCCTTCGCTGCCTATGTTGGTGGAAAACTGTATGGAATGGCCCATTCAATCGTCGGATCGTCATCGGTCGCAAGCGAGACGGACAACGCCTTCCTTGTCGATGGCAGGATGTACGGGGTTGGGTGGCCGGCCGCGGCGAAGGGGGCACATCCTCCTCGAGGTCCAAACCATCCTTGGTCGGAACTTCCTAGGATGTCGCTTCCCTCTCGCGTCGCCTCCTTCGCCCTCCGAGCGAAGTTCTCTGGATTGTGGCTCGGCTGCAGGACGGGAGCCCCACAGATGACGCCGAGGCAACATCCATGGCGGCGATGGGGGACAGGGTACTGTTGATGGCTACATCTAGGGTGGCGGATGGGGCTCGACTGCGCAGATGGGTGAGGAAGGGTGGACGACCGTGATAGCTCGGGCCTAGGAAATGGTGGACAAACGTGGGAGGAGCGCGCTGGATTTTGTGAATTTGGTCATTTTGGTGTAACTTGATGTGGGTCTGGCCTATCTGGTCCGATGAGGCGGACTCGTGCGAGCGTGCCCGAGCCTCCCCTTATCCGCCCCAGATATGTGTTGGATATGAGGGGTCCCAGCCACATAGGGCTGCTATGAGGAGCCCATCTGGGTCGGATTTTTTTGACCGGTTAATGACCTGGCCGTCCGCCTAGGCGTAGGGCGGTTTGGGGAGCCCGGTGATGCCCGCAAGCTTCTGTTCTCATGAGATCCCATCTTGGGGCATTTTCCGGCACTCTGCCGGAGGGGGATTCGATCACGGAGGGCCTCTACATCAACCTTACTGCCCTTCCGATGAAGCGTGAGTAGTTTACCACGGACCTAAGGGTCCATAGCTAGTAGCTAGATGGCTTCTTCTCTCTCTTTGATCTTCAATACAATGTTCTCCTCGATGTTCTTGGAGATCTATTCGAGGCAATCTTCTTTTGTAGTGCGTTTGTTGAGATCCGATGAATTGTGGATTTATGATCAGGTTATCTATGAATATTATTTGAGTCTTCTCCGAACTCTTTTATGGATGATTGAGATAGCTTAGTAATTCTCTTCGATCTATCGATTTGGTTTGGCCAACTAGATTGGTTTTTCTTGCAACGGGAGAAGTGCTTTGTAGTTCAATCTTGTGGTGTCCTCTCCCAGTGACAGAAGGGGCAGCAAGGCACGTATTGTATTGTTGCCATTAAGGATAAAAAGATGGGTTTTATATCATATTGCTTGAATTTATCCCTCTACATCATGACATCTTGCTTAGGGCGTTACTCTGTTCTTATGAACTTAATACTCTAGATGCAGGCAGGAGTCGGTCGATGTGTGGAGTAATAGTAGTAGATGCAGAATCGTTTCGGTGTACTTGTCACGGACGTAATGCCTATATTCATGATCATTGCCTTAGATATCGTCATAACTTTGCGCTTTTCTATCAATTGCTCAACAATAATTTGTTTACCCACCATATGCTTTATTCAAGAGTGATGCCTCTAGTGAAACCTATGGCCCCCGGGTCTATTCTCCATCATATATTTTCAGATCTATAAACCAAAAAACCCAAAAATACCTTGCTGCAATTTATTTATATTTACTTTAGTTTGCTCTTTTATTTATCTTTTATACCTATCTGTATTAAATCTCACTCTTGTTCATGACCGCGAAGGGATTGACAACCCCTTGTTCGCGTTGTGTGCAAGTGTTTGTTAATTAGTTTGTGCAGGTGCACATATTGGATACTTGCTTGTGCGTCCTACTGGATTAATACCTTGGTTCTTAACTGAGGGAAATACTTATCTCTACTTTGCTGCATCACCCTTTCCTCTTCAAGGGAAAAATCAACGCAAGCTAAAGAAGTAGCAGGAAGAATTTCTGGCGCCGTTTCCGGGAAGGTTCTACATCAAGCTTACCAAGTACCTATCATAAACTCTCATCTCTTGCACTTACATTATTTGCCATTTGCCACTCGTTTTCCTCTCCCCCACTTCTAAAACTTTTTCAGAAAAACACAAAAATATTTGCCTTTTTATTTTCCTTGTTTTCATTTGCCTTTATGTCTTACTTGGTCTGTTTGCTCGTTTGCTTGGTATAGTTGTGTGTTTATTGAAAATCAGAAAGGAGAAGGTTTATGGATCCACTTAAAGTTTTCTACTTGGATCATCTTCGATCCATATGTGCTCATGCTGAAACTCCAACTAGTTTAGTTGAGGGGAAATCATTAGATGAACATGCTCATTTCGTGCATCACCGTTTGTCTCAAAAGGGGGATCTTATGGAATCAAATCAATTGTTTGCTATGCTATGCTTGGAAACTATGTGAAATTTATGATTTTACTTGTTGCTCGGAGAACCCTAAAAAACACCTTCCCTACCTATGTGAGTTTAATGATAATGAAATCCCATCTTCATATGCCAAAGGTGTTTATAGTTACTATGATATCGAACAAATTGAAGAATTTGTCGCTTTTACGGGTGCTTATGAAGTTGCTTCTTTGATTGAAAAGTATGATATTACTCTAAAAATCTAATTTTTTTGACATACTTAAATATTGCTATGAAAACTATGCTTCTAATGCCTATGTTAAAGAGTTTATTGAGAGAATGTCCGCTGTTTTGGAAGAAAATAATGATATGCATGAATCTATAGATAATTATGATTCCGTTGATTTGATTGAAATATTCCCCCTTGATGAACATGATGCTTGCTATTCTTATGGCCATGATGCCAATATTAATTATGCTTATGGAGATGAACTTGCTATAGTTCCTTATGTTAAACATGAAATTATTGCTATTGCACCCAGGCACCCACACTTGATAGTTCCTTCAATGAAAAGCTTGACTGCAATGATGTTATTATAAATTCTATTAATGTCAATTGTGCTAATGATATGCAAAACTCTAAGCTTGGGGATGCTAGTTTTGCTATGTCCACTACTTATTGCAATGATCATGATTGGGGTGATAATGTTTCTTATGGTCTTGGAAAATTTATTTAAGCCTCATGATGAATATGTTTGCGATAATATTGAAAGTGGATTTGGAAGAGTATCAACTCTTGGTAATAATGATCCCACTACTTTGGACCACGATCAATATTATGAATTTTTTGATAAAAGTGGGCCTGGAGAGGTCATGACTTTATTTGATGATAATCCCACTATTTTGGAAGTGTCAACTTTGCATGCATGTGGATCGTGTAGAGAATATGTTTTGCGATAGCTATATTGTTGAATTTGAGTATGATCCCACATGTAATTATTATGAGAGAGGAAAATATGATTGTAGAAATTTTCATGTTACTAAATTACTTCTCGTTATGTTGAGACTGCTATTGTTTCTTCATCCTTGCATATGCTACTTTTTGCTTGCCTTGATAATTTGTTTTCTTACAAAATGCCTATGCATATAAATTATGTTAGACTTAAACTTGTTTTCACATGCTATATGATGCTCTCTTTGTGCTTCATTTTTTGTCTTTCATGTGAGCATCATTAAAATTATCAATGCCTAACTAAAAGGCTTTAAAGAAAAGCGCTTGTTGGGAGACAACCCAATATTTTGTACTTTCTATTTTTACGAGTTTACACAATATTACTTCTGTAGTAATTGTGTTTTAGTGTTTTATTTAATTAGTGTTTGTGCCAAGTAAGACCTTTGGGACGGTCTATGGTAATAGTTGATTTGATCTTGTTGAAAAATAGAAACTTTTGCGTCCAGTAGCAGAATTGCTTAAATTCACAGAAGCGTGATAAAATTCTTAATTTTTCACACAAGATTTACATACAAATTGCCTAGATTTTACTAAATTTTCAGAATTTTTGGAGTTACATAAGTATACGAAGTTTCCAGATTACTACAGACTGTTCTGTTTTTGACAGATTCTGTTTTCTATGTGTTGTTTGCTTATTTTGATGAATCTATGGGTAGTATCAGGGAGTATAAACCATGGAGAAGTTGCAATATAGTATATATTACACCAATATAAATTTAGAATGAGTTCTTAACAGTATCTAAAGTGGTGATTTGCTTTATTATACTAGTGAATCTTACGAGCTTTCTGTTGAGTTTTGTGTTGTGAAGTTTTCAAGTTTTGGGTAAAGTTTTGATGGACCACGGAATAAGGATTGGCAAGAGCCTAAGCTTGGGGATGCCCAAGGCACCACAAGGTAATATTCAAGTACAACCAAACATCTAAGCTTGTGGATGACCCGGATGGCATCTCCACTTTCGTCTTCAATCCATCGGTAAAATTACTTGAGGCTATATTTTTATTCACCACATGATATGTGTTTTGCTTGTAGCGTCTTGTATGATATGAGTCTTTGCGTTTTAGTTTGCCACAATCATCGTTGTTGTACACACCTTTTGAGAGGGACACACTTTAATAGTGAATTTATTAGAATACTCTATGTGCTTCACTTATATCTTTTGAGCTAGGCAGTTTGCTCTAGTGCTTCACTTATATCTTTTTAGAGCACGGCGGTGGTTTTTATTTTATAGAAATTGATGAACTCTCATGCTTCACTTATATTATTTTGAGAGTCTTAAAACGCATGGTAATCTTCTTAGATTATGAATTTAGTCCTAGTATGATGGGCATCCAAGTGGGATATAATAAAAACTTTCGTATAAAGAGCATTGAATATGTGAGAAGTTTGATTCCTTGCATATTTTTTCAGATATAAAGATGGTGATATTAGAGTCATGCTAGTGAGTAATTGTGGATTGGTAGAAATACTTGTGTTAAAGTTTGTGATTCCCGTAGCATGCACGTATGGTGAACCGTTATGTGATGAAGTCATAGCATGATTTATTTTTTGATTGTCTTCCTTATGAATGGCGGTCGGGGACGAGCGATGGTCTTTTCCTACCAATCTATCCCCCTAGGAGCAAGCGTATTAGTACTTTGTTTTGATGGCTAATAAACTTTTGCAATAAGTATGTGAGTTCTTTATGACAAATGTTGAGTCCATGGATTATACACACTCTCACCCTTCCATGATTGCTAGCCTCTCTAGTACCGTGCAACTTTCGCTGGTGCATTAAACCCACCACATACCCTTCCTCAAAATAGCCACCATACCTACCTATTATGGCATTTCTATAGCCATTCCGAGATATATTTCCATGCAACTTCCACCGTTCCATTTTACTATGACACATACCATCATTGTCATATTGTTCTCATATGCATGAGGCATTCATATAGAGTTATATGTTTGTTCTAGTATCGAGTTGTAATTCTTGAGTTGTAAGTAAATAAAAGTGTGATTATCATCATTATTAGAGCATTGTCCCATGTGAGGAAAGGATGATGGAAGCTATAATTCCTTGACAAGTTGGGATGAGTCTCCGGACTTTAAGAAAATAAAAGAGGCCAAAGAAGTTTCGGTCAATGTGTGGAGTAATAGTAGTAGATGCAGAATCGTTTCGGTCTACTTGTCATGGACGTGATGCCTATATTCATGATCATTGCCTTAGATATCGTCATAACTTTGCGCTTTTCTATCAGTTACTCAATAATAATTTGTTTACCCACTGTATGCTTTATTAAAGAGAGAAGCCTCTAGTGAAACCTATGACCCCCGGGTCTATTTTCCATCATATATGTATCTATAAACCAAAAAAACCAAAAATACCTTGCTGCAATTTATTTATATTTACTGTAGTTGCTCTTTTATTTATCTTTTATACCTATCTCTATTAGATCTCACTCTTGTTCGTGACCGTGAAGGGATTGACAACCCCTTGTTCTTATTGTGTGCAAGTGTTTGTTAAGTTTGTGTAGGTGCATATATTGGAGACTTGCTTGTGCGTCCTACTGGATTGATACCTTGGTTATTAACTGAGGGAAATACTTATCTCTACTTTGTTGCATCACCCTTTCCACTTTAAGGGAAAATCAACGCAAGCTCAAGAACTAGCACGAGGCTATCACAGGCACAATGTCACCTCTTGCTGCAGTGCGTCAATATTTCTCCACTAGGAGTGCAAAAAGCACCTTCCTGCGTAATTCTCGGTTGGTTGTCAAGGTAACCTCATCCAATTTGCTACTGAACAAAATCTTACGGCTAGATAAAGTGATATATCTGTGCTCCAGACACACGTCCAATCCCTAATGGAGGTCGTTTCTGAAACAAGAATAGTGGTTGAAAAATGTCGTCAAGATATTAATGGTTTTGAAACCAGACTATCAAACATTTGCTTTGTTGTTCAAGAGCAATGGCGGAAAAAAGGGGATGGTTATGCTGCTCCATCAGGTTCTACAGCCTGAAACATTAGCACTCAGGTCAAATGATTTGTCCATCTATATATCTGATGGTGCATTTATCTGCAAGGACTGTAAATTTTATGACAACATGCCTTCTGTTTTATGGCTGTAAATTATTTTGTTGTGATACAACATTTATTGTGCTGCCAAAGGCCATAGAAATTATGAAGCTATTTTTGTATAGTGTAGGTTTATCTTAGTAATGTATTCAGCACCATCGATCTCCTTCCGACTGTAAGCATCGTAGGATCCCAATGGGCCAACATTCCTCAGGCCCGCAATTCCAATTGGGTTAACAACGATTATGGGCCGTAATCGGCATGTAGCACACAGAAAAAATCTGGGCCTAAATCAGCGCAAGCTTTCTTATTTTTGATAGGCCCATGTCCATAATGGGCCGTTAACACGCCTAATCATAATTTGGGCCCTTAGTAGGAAGAGGCCGTTAGCATGTGTAAATTGAAGGAAATATGCCCTAGAGGCAATAATAAAGTTATTATTTATTTCCTCATATCATGATAAATGTTTATTATTCATGCTAGAATTGTATTAACCGGAAACATAATACATGTGTGAATACATAGACAAACATAGTGTCACTAGTATGCCTCTACTTGACTAGCTCGTTGATCAAAGATGGTTGAGTTTCCTAGCCATAGACATGAGTTGTCATTTGATTAACGGGATCACATCATTAGGAGAATGATGTGATTGACTTGACCCATTTCGTTAGCTTAGCACTTGATCGTTTAGTTTACCGCTATTGCTTTCTCCATGACTTATACATGTTCCCATGACTATGAGATTATGCAACTCCCGATTACCGAAGGAACACTTTGTGTGCTACCAAACGTCACAACGTAACTGGGTGATTATAAAGGTGCTCTACAGGTGTCTCCGATGGTGTTCGTTGAGTTGGCATAGATTGAGAATAGGATTTGTCACTCCGATTGTCGGAGAGGTATCTCTAGGCCCTCTCGGTAATGCACATCTCTATAAGCCTTGCAAGCAATGTGACTAATGAGTTAGTTACGGGATGATGCACTACGGAATGAGTAAAGAGACTTGCCGGTAACAAGATTGAGCTAGGTATTGAGATACTGACGATTGAATCTCGGGCAAGTAACATACCGATGACAAAGGGAACAACATATGTTGTTATGCGGTTTGACCGATAAATATCTTTGTAGAATATGTGGGAGCCAATATGAGCATCCAGGTTCCGCTATTGGTTATTGACCGGAGACGTGTCTCGGTCATGTCTACATAGTTCTCGAATCCATAGGGTCCGCACGCTTAAAGTTTTGTGATGATCGGTATTATGAGTTTATGTAATTTGATGTACCGAAGGTAGTTCGGAGTCCCGGATGAGATCGGGGACATGACGAGGAGTCTCGAAATGGTCGAGACGTAAAGATCGATATATTGGACGACTATATTCGGACATCGGAAAGGTTCCGAGTGATTCAGTTATTTTTTGGGGTACCGAGGAGTTACGGGAATATGAGGAAGAAGTAATGGGCCTCATGGGCCAAGTGGTGGAAGAGAGGAGGCAGGGCACGCGGCCCCCCTAGCCCAAACCGAATTGGACTAGGGGCCGGCCCCCCTTTCCTCCTTTTCCCCCCTCTCCTTGCTTCTCCCTCTCCTCCTTCCTTTCCTCCTCCTAGTAGGAGTAGGAAAGGGGAGTCCTACTACTACTAGGAGGACTCCTCCTCCCGGCCGGCCTCCCCCTTGCTCCTTTATGTACGGGGGCAGGGGGGCACCCTAGAACACACAAGTTGATAATTGATCTCTCCCAGCCGTGTGCGGTGCCCCCCTTCATCATAATCCACCTCGGTCATATTGTAGCGGTGCTTAGGCGAAGCCCTGCGACGGTAGCTTCATCAACATCGTCATCATGCCGTCGTGCTGACGAAACTATCCCTCGAGCTCTACTGGATCGTGAGTTCGCGGGACGTCACCGAGCTGAACGTGAGCTAAACGCGTAGGTGCCGTAAGTTCGATACTGAGGATCGGTCGATCGTGAAGACGTACGACTACATCAACCGCTTTGTCATAACGCTTCCTCTTATGGTCTACGAGGGTACGTGGACACACTCTCCCCTATCGTTGCTATGCATCACCATGATCTTGCGTGTTCGTAGGAATTTTTTTGAAATTACTACGTTCCCCAACAGTGGCACCCGAGCTTGGCTAATGCGTAGATGTTATATGCATGAGTAGAACACAAGTGAGTTGTGGGCGATACAAGTCATACTGCTTACCAGCATGTCATACTTTGATTCGGCGGTATTGTTGGATGAAACGGCCCGGACCGACATTACGCGTACGCTTACGCGAGACTGGTTCAACCGACGTGCTTTGCACACAGGTGGCTGGCGGGTGTCAGTTTCTTCAACTTTAGTCGAACCGAGTGTGGGTACGCCCTATCCTTGAGAAGGTTAAAACAACACTAACTTGGCGAAATATCGTTGTGGTTTTGATGCGTAGGTAAGAACGGTTCTTTCTCAGCCCGTAGCAGCCACGTAAAACTTGCAACAACAAAGTAGAGGATGTCTAACTTGTTTTTGCAGGGCATGTTGTGATGTGATATGGTCAAGGCATGATGCTATATTTATTGTATGAGATGATCATGTTTTGTAATGGAGTTATCGGCAACTGGCAGGAGCCATATGGTTGTCGCTTTATTGTATGCAATGCAATCGCCCCGTAATTGCTTTACTTTATCACTAAGCGGCAGCAATAGTCGTAGAAGCAATAGTTGGCTAGACGACAACGATACTGCGATGGAGATCAAGGTGTCACGCCGGTGACGATGGTGATCATAACGGTGCTTTGGAGATGGAGATCAAAGGCACATGATGATGATGGCCATATCATATCACTTATATTGATTGCATGTGATGTTTATCCTTTATGCATCTTATTCCGCTTTGTTTGACGGTAGCATTATAAGATGATCTCTCACTAAATTTCAAGGTAAAAGTGTTCTCCCTGAGTATGCATCGTTGCCAAAATTCGTCGTGCCGAGACACCACGTGATGATCGGGTGTGATAAGCTCAAAATTCATCTACAACAGGTGTAAGACATTTTTGCACACACAGAATACTCGGGTTAAACTTGACGAGCCTAGCATATGCAGATATGGCCTCGGAACACTGGAGACCGAAAGGTCGAGCATGAATCATATAGTAGATATGATCAACATAGTGATGTTCACCATTGAAAACTACTCCATCTCACGTGATGATCGGACCTGGTTTAGTTGATTTGGATCACGTGATCATTTAGATGACTAGAGGGATGTCTATCTAAGTGGGAGTTCTTAAGTAATATGATTAATTGAACTTTAATTTATAATGTACTTAGTCCTGGTAGTATTAGGATATCTATGTTGTAGATCAATAGCTCGCGTTTAGCTCCCCTGTTTTATTTTCATATGTTCCTAGAGAAAACTAAGTTGAAAGATGTTAGTAGCAATGATGCAGATTGGATCCGTGATCTGAGGATTATCCTCATTGCTGCACAGAAGAATTATGTCCTTGATGCACCGCTAGGTGACAGACCGATTGCAGGGGCAAATGCAGACGTTATGAACGTTTGGCAAGCTCGATATGATGACTACTTGATAGTTTAGTGCACCATGCTTTACGGCTTAGAATCGGGGCTTCAAAGACGTTTTTGAAACGTCATGGAGCATATAAGATGTTCCAAGAGTTGAAATTAGTATTTCAGACTCATGCCTGTGTCGAGAGGTATGAGACCTTTGACAGTACTTTGCCTAAAAATGGAGGAGAATAGCTCAACCAGTGAGTATGTGCTCAGATTGTCTGGGTACTACAATTGCTTGAATCAAGTGGGAGTTAATCTTCCAGATAAGATAGTAATTGACAAAGTTCTCTAGTCACTATCACAAAGTTACTAGAACTTCGTGATGAACTATAATATGCAAGGTATGACGAAAAAAATTCCCAAGCTCTTCGCGATGCTAAAATCGGCGAAGGTAGAAATCAAGAAAAACATCAAGTGTTGATGGTTGACAAGACCACTAGTTTCAAGAAAAGGGGCAAAGGGAAGAAGGGGAACTTCAAGAAGAACAGCAAGCAAGTTGCTGCTCGAGTGAAGAAGCCCAAGTCTGGACCTAAGCCTGAGACTAAGTGCTTGTACTGCAAAGGGACTGGTCATTGGAAGCAGAACTACCCCAAGTAATTGGCGGATAAGAAGGATGGCAAAGTGAACATAGGTATATTTGATATACATGTTATTGATGTGTACTTTACTAGTGTTTATAGCAACCCCTCGGTATTTGATACTGGTTCAGTTGCTAAAAGTAGTAACTCGAATTGGGAGTTGCAAAATGAACAGAAACTAGTTAAGGGCGAGGTGACGATGTGTGTTGGAAGTAGTTCCAAGATTGATATGATCATCATCGCACACTCCCTATACTTTCGGGATTAGTTTTAACCTAAATAAGTGTTATTTGGTGTTTGCGTTGAGCATAAATATGATTTGATCATGTTTATTGCAATACAGTTATTCATTTAAGTTAGAGAATAATTGTTGTTCTGTTACATGAATAAAACCTTCTATGGTCATACACCCAATGAAAATGGTTTGTTGGATCTCGATCATAGTGATACGCATATTCATAATATTGAAGCCAAAAGATGCAAAGTTAATAATGATAGTGCAAATTATTTGTGGCACTGCCGTTTAGGTCATATTGGTGTAAAGCGCATGAAGAAACTCCATGCTGATGGGCTTTTGGAATCACTTGATGCTTGCGAACCATGCCTCATGGGCAAGATGACTAAGACTCCATTCTCCGGAACAATGGAGCGAGCAACTGACTTATTGGAAATAATACATAATGATGTATGCGATCCGATGAATGTTGAGGCTCGCTGTGGGTATCGTTATTTTCTGACCTTCACAGATGATTTGAGCAGATATGGGTATATCTACTTGATGAAACACAAGTCTGAAACATTTGAAAAGTTCCAAGAATTTCAGAGTGAAGTAAAGAATCATCATAACAAGAAAATAAAACTTTTCTACGATATGATCGCATAGGTAAAATGTTTGAGTTATGAGTTTGGCCTTCAGTTAAAACAATGTAAAATAGTTTCACTACTCACGCCACCTGGAACACCACAGTGTAATGGTGTGTCTGAACGTTGTAACCGTACTTTATTAGATATGGTGCGATCTATGATGTCTCTTACCACTATCATTTTGGGGTTATGCATTAGAGACAGCTACATTCACGTTAAATAGGGCACCATCTAAATCCATGGAGATGACACCGTATGAACTGTGGTTTGGCGAGAAACCTAAGTTGTCATTTCTTAAAGTTTGGGAACTGTGATGCTTATGTGAAAAAGTTTCAACATGATAAGCTCGAACCCAAATCGGAGAAGTAAATCTTCATAGGATACCCAAAAAGAAACTATTGGGTACACCTTCTATCACAGATCCGAAGGCAAGACATTCGTTGCTAAGAATAGATCCTTTCTAGAGAAGTAGTTTCTCTCGAAAGAAGTGAGTGGGAGGAAAGTAGAACTTGATGAGGTAACTGTACCTGCTCCCTTATTGGAAAGTAGTTCATCACAGAAATCAGTTCCTGTGACTCCTATACCAATTAGTGAGGAAGCTAATGATGACGATCATGTAACTTCAGACCAAGTTACTACCGAACCTCGTAGGTCAACCAGAGTGAGATCCGCACCAGAGTGGTACGGTAATCCTGTTCTGGAGGTCATGTTACTTGACCATGACGAACCTATGAACTATGAGGAAGCGATGATGAGCCCAGATTCTGCGAAATGGCTTGAGGCCATGAAATCTGAGATGGGATCCATGTATGAGAACAAAGTGTGGACTTTGGTTGACTTGCCCGATGATCGGCAAGCCATAGAAAATAAATGGATCTTCAAGAGGAAGAAGGACGATGATAGTAGTGTTACTATCTACAAAGCTAGACTTGTCGAAAAAGGTTTTTGACAAGTTCAAGGTGTTGACTACAGTGAGATTTTCTCACTTGTATCGATGCTTAAAAGTCTATCCGAATCATGTTAGCAATTGCCGCATTTTATGAAATTTGGCAAATGGATGTCAAACCTGCATTCCTTAATGGACGTCTTAAAGAAGAGTTGTTTATGATGCAACCAGAAGGTTTTGTCAATCCAAAAGATGCTAACAAAGTGTGTGAGCACCAGTGATCCATTTATGGACTGGTGCAAGCATCTCGGAGTTGGAATGTACGCTTTGATAATGTGATCAAAGCATATAGTTTTATACAGACTTGCGGTGAAGCCTGTATTTACAAGAAAGTGAGTGGGAGTACTACATCATTTCTGATAAATATATGTGAATGACATATTATTGATCGAAATTGATGTAGGATTTTCTGGAAAGCATAAAGGAGTATTTGAAAGGAGTTTTTCAAAGAAAGACCTCCGTGAAGCTACTTACATATTGAGCATCAAGATCTATAGAGATAGATCAAAACGCTTGATAAGTTTTTTCAATGAGTACATACATTGACAAGATTTTGAAGTAGTTCAAAATGGAACAGTCAAAGAAAGAGTTCTCGCATGTGTTACAAGGTGTGAAATTGAGTAAGACTCAAAATCTGACCACGACAGAAGATAGAGAGAGAATGAAAGTCATTCCCTATGCCTCAGCCATAGGTTCTATAAAGTATGCCATGCTGTGTACAAGACCTATTGTATACCCTACACTGAGTTCAGCAAGGGAGTACAATAGTGATCTAGGAGTAGATCACTGGACAGCGGTCAAAATTATCCTTAGTGGAATAAGGATATACTTCTCAATTATGGAGGTGACAAAAGGTTCGCCGTAAAGGGTTACGTCGATACAAGTTTTGACACGATCCAGATGACTCTAAGTCTCAATCTGGATACATATTGAAAGTGGAGCAATTAGCTAGAGTAGCTCCGTGCAGAGCATTGTTGACATAGAAATTTGCAAAATACATACAGATCTGAATGTGGCAGACCCGTTGACTAAACTTCTCTCATAAGCAAAACATGATCACACCTTAGTACTCTTTGGGTGTTAATCACATAGCGATGTGAACTAGATTATTGACTCTAGTAAACCCTTTCGAGTGTTGGTCACATGGCGATGTGAACTATGGGTGTAAATCACATGGTGATGTGAAATCACATGACGATGTGAACTAGATTATTGACTCTAGTGCAAGTGGGAGACTAAAGTAAATATGCCCTAGAAGCAATAATAAAGTTATTATTTATTTCCTCATATCATGATAAATGTTTATTATTCATGCTAGAATTGTATTAACCGGAAACATAATACATGTGTGAATACATAGACAAACATAGTGTCACTAGTATGCCTCTACTTGACTAGCTCGTTGATCAAAGATGGTTGAGTTTCCTAGCCATAGACATGAGTTGTCATTTGATTAACGGGATCACATCATTAGGAGAATGATGTGATTGACTTGACCCATTTCGTTTGCTTAGCACTTGATCATTTAGTTTACCGCTATTGCTTTCTCCATGACTTATACATGTTCCTATGACTATGAGATTATGCAACTCCCGATTACCGGAGGAACACTTTGTGTGCTACCAAATGTCACAACGTAACTGGGTGATTATAAAGGTGCTCTACAGGTGTCTCCGATGGTGTTCGTTGAGTTGGCATAGATCGAGAATAGGGTTTGTCACTCCGATTGTCGGAGAGGTATCTTTGGGCCCTCTCGGTAATGCACATCACTATAAGCCTTGCAAGCAATGTGACTAATGAGTTAGTTACGAGATGATGCACTACGGAACGAGTAAAGAGAATTGCCGGTAATGAGATTGAGCTAGGTATTGAGATACCGACGATCGAATCTCGGGCAAGTAACACACCGATGACAAAGGGAACAACATATGCTGTTATGCGGTTTGACCGATAAAGATCTTCGTAGAATATGTGGGAGCCAATATGAGCATCCAGGTTCCGCTATTGGTTATTGACCGGAGACGTGTCTCGGTCATGTCTACATAGTTCTCGAACCAGCAGGTTCCGCACGCTTAAAGTTCTGTGACGATTGGTATTATGAGTTTATGTGATTTGATGTTCCGAAGGTAGTTCGGAGTCCCGGATGAGATCGGGGACATGACGAGGAGTCTCGAAATGGCCGAGACATAAAGATCAATATATTGGACGACTATATTCGGACATCGGAAATGTTTCGAGTGATTCGGGTATTTTTCGGGGTACCGGGGAGTTACGGGAATACGAGGACGAAGTAATGGGCCTCATGGGCCAAGTGGTGGAAGAGAGGAGGCAGGGCGCGCGCCCTAGCCCAAACCGGGTGGACTAGGGGCCGCCCCCTTTCCTCCTTTCCCTCCCTCTTCTTCCTTCTCCCTCTCCTCCTTCCTTTCCTCCTCCTAGTAGGAGTAGGAAAGGGGAGTCCTACTCCTACTAGGAGGAGTACTCCTCCTCCTGGCGCGCCCTACAGGGGCCGGCCGGCCTCCCCCCTTTCTCCTTTATATACGGGGGCAGGGGGCATCCTAGAACACACAAGTTGGTCGTTGATCTCTCCCAGCCGTGTGCGGTGCCCCTCTCCACCATAATCCACCTCAGTCATATTGTAGCGGTGCTTAGGCGAAGCCCTGGGACGGTAGCTTCATCAACATCGTCATCACGCCGTCGTGCTGACGAAACACTCCCTCGTGCTCTACTGGATCGTGAGTTCGTGGGACGTCACCGAGCTGAACGTGTGCCGAACGCGGAGGTGCCGTACGTTCGGTACCGAGGATCGGTCGATCGTGAAGACGTACAACTACATCAACTGCGTTGTCATAACGCTTCTTCTTACGATCTATGAGGGTACGTGGACACACTCTTCCCTCTCGTTGCTATGCTTCACCATGATCTTGCGTGTTCGTAGGAATTTTTTTGAAATTACTACGTTCCCCAACATAAATATCTCGCATGCCTAATATGTCCAATAAATAATAAGGGCCTTTAATAGGCCGAAGGTAAGATTGGGCATTAATTGGGCCAGAATATACCCAGGGCTTTTATGAGGCCCAAAGAGGATTGGGTCTGAAATGTGCCAAATTACCCACAGGTCATTAGCAGGCTGAAATGTATCTCAGCTCATGGTGGCCCATTTACATGCGGATCGTTAACAGGCTGAAAGTCAGACGGGCCGTAATTGCGACGACCTACTACACGGGCCTTTACCAGGCTGGTAGTGCGGCCAGACTTGATTTGTATCAACGAGTACATGGTCCGTTAATAGGCCCGTTGTGACGTTGCGCAACATATGGCCCAAGGATTTCATCCGACGTTAACAGGCTGAAAAATACAATAGGCTGGAAGTGGCCCAAATCTATAATGAACCGCTGACAGGCCGAATATCAAACCTAGCCGAATATGGGCCAATTCCTTCACGATCTTTGATGGGCCGAAAGTTTCATTGGGCAATAAATGTGCCCAAATGTAGTAGGACCTTTAACTGACCGGAAACACACCAGGTCGTAATTCGGCCCAAATACTTAGCGGACTATTGACGAGCCAGAAGTGACCATGGACCGCAATGATGAGAAATCTAGAACAGGTTGTTGATGGGCCGATTTGACACTATTCCTGTGGGTCTTAACTGCGAATGTGCTGTCTGCAAGCAGGCCGTTAATGGGTCAGCCCTCTAATTTTGACTGGGCCAGCCTTTTTAACCTAAATGGGCCATTGTTGGGCCTTTCCATGTGTCCATGCATCATAGGCGCCTCCTGCCCATTGGGCGATTGACATCTGTCCCAACATGGAGCTGACACGTGGTTCTGACACGTCTCCAACGCATCTGTAATTTATGAAGTATTCATGCCATGTTTACAACAATTCTATATGGTTTTGGTATGATTTGAATGAAACTAACCCGGACAGACATTGTTTTCAGCATCGTGGTGTTCTTTTTTGTGCGAAACTTTTTCACAATTTTTTTAGAAGAAAAGAGACACTAGAAGCTTCGTGGGAAGGCCAGAAGAGCCACTAGGTGGCCACAACACACCTGGGTGCACCCAGGGGTGGCCGTGGCAAGGTGGCTTGTGGGCTCCCTGTGTCCCATCTTAGCGTGAGACCGACGCCAAAAAATCCTATAAATAGAGAAACCACCAGAAATAACCCTAGAACTTGGACTTCGCCGCCACACGCCTATGTACCTTCAAAATACCACATGGAGCCCTGTTCCGGCACCCTGCCGGAGGGGGAAATCATCACCGGAGGCCATCTTCATCATCCCGGTGGCCACCATGATGAGGAGGGAGTAGTTCACCCTCGAGGCTAGGGGTATGTACAAGTAGCTATGTGCTACTTGTGAGCTGGGTTGGGATTTCCCCAAAGAGGAGAGGATGATGCAGTCTAGTAGAGATAAGTATTTTCCCAAGTTATGAAACCAAGGTTATCAATCCAGTAGGAGAACCAAGAAACACTATCTAAACAACACTTGCAAACAAACAACAAATACTTGCAACCCAAAGCGTAGAGGGGTTGTCAATCCCTCAACGTTATTGAGAAAGATTAAATTGTATAGGTTTTGATAAATAGATCAAACAAAAGTAGGAAATAAAATAAATAAAACAAAATTACAGCAAGGTATTTTTGGTTTTAATATATGATAGAAAATAGACTCGGGGGCGTTAGTTTTCACTAGAGGCTTCTCTCGAGAAAATAACATACGATGGGTAAACAAATTACTATTGGGCAATTGATAGAAAAGCAAATAATTATGACGATATCCAAGGCAATGATCATGCATATAGGCATGATACGTCTCCAATGTATATATAATTTTTGATTGTTCCATGCTATTATATTATCTATCTTGGATGTTTTATATGCATTTATATGCTCTCTTATATCTTTTTTGGGACTAACCTATTAACCTAGTGCCTAGTGCCAGTTGCTGTTTTTTTCCTTGTTTTCGACTTATACAGAAAATCAATACCAAACGGGGTCCAAACAGAACGAAACTTTATGATGATTTTTCTTGGACAACAATAAAACTACGAAGCTTCAGGAAGAGGCAAGAAGACCCATGAGGGGACCACAAGCCCTGGGGGCGCACCCGGGGGGGGGGGGACTTGTGGCCTCCCCGTGGCTCTCCTAACCCTAACTCTAGCACTACAAATTCTTAAATATCCCCCCTACACCAGTGGGCACATCGAAAATACTTTTCCGCCGCCGCAAGCTTCTATTCTCGTGAGATCCCATCTTGGGGCCTTTTCTGGCACTCCGTCGGAGGGGGATTCGATCACACAGGGCCTCTACACCAACCTTGCCGCCCTTCCGATGATGTGTGAGTAGTTTACCACAGACCTACGGGTCCATAGCTAGTAGCTAGATGGCTTCTTCTCCCTCTTTGATCTTCAATACAATGTTCTCCTCGATGTTCTTGGAGATCTATTCAATGTAATCTTCTTTTGCGGTGCGTTTGTTGAGATCCAATGAATTATGGATTTATGATCGGATTATCTATGAATATTATTGAAGTATTTTCTGAACTCTTTTATGCATGATTAAGATAGCTTTGTATTTCTCTCCGATCTATCGATTTGTTTGGCCAACTAGATTGGTTTTTCTTGCAATGGGAGAGGTGCTTTGTGATGGGTTTAATCTTGTGGTGTCCTCACCCAGTGACTATAGGGGCAGCGAGGCACGTATCTATATTCTTGCCATTAAGGATAAAAAGATGTTTTTTTACCATATTAATTGGATCTATCCCTCTACATCATGTCATCTTGCTTAAGGTGCTACTCTGTTCTTATGGACTTAATACTCTAGATGCAAACAGGGAGTCGGTCGAGGTGTGGAGTAATAGTAGTAGATGCAGGCAGGAGTCGGTCTACTTGTCACGGACGTGATGCCTATATTCATGGTCATTCCCTTGGATATCGTCATTACTTTGCGCTTTTCTATCAATTGGTCAACAGTAATTTGTTTACCCACCGTATGCTTTCTTCGAGAGAGAAGCCTCTAGTGAAACCTATGCCCCCCAGGTCTATTTTCCATCATATATTTTCAGATCTATAAAACCAAAAAATCAAAAATACCTTGCTGCAATTTATTTATATTTACTTTATTTTTCCTTTTACTTATCTTTTATATCTATCTCTATTAGATCTCACTCTTGTTCGTGACCGTGAAGGGATTGACAACCCCTTTTTCGTGTTGTGTTCAAGTGTTTGTTAGTTTGTGCAGGTGCATATATTGGGAACTTGCTTGTACCTCCTACTGGATTGATACCTTGGTTGTTAACTGAGGGAAATACTTATCTCTACTTTGCTGCATCACCCTTTCCTCTTCAAGGAAAAAATTAACGCAAGCTCAAGAAGTAGCATGAAGTATTTCTGGCACCGTTGCCGGGTAGGTTCTACATCAAGCCTACCAAGTACCTAACATAAACTCTCATCTCTTGCACTTATATTATTTGCCATTTGCCTCTCGTTTTCCTATCCGACACTTCTAAAAAATTCTCAGAAAAACACAAAAATATTTGCCTTCTTTCCGTTTGCCTTTTCGATTGCCCTTATGTCTTACTTGGTTTGTTTGCTCGTTTGCTTGGCATAAATGCATATTTATTTCAAATCTGAAAGCAGAAAGTTTATGTATCCTCATCCACTTGCTAATCTTTTTAAAAGATCCAGTTATGATGAACCAATTGCTAGTGAGTTGAGTGCACTAGATTATCTTTATGAAGTTTTGCTTGAAATTCGTGAATCGGAAAATTGTGATGAAGTGTTAAAAAGAGAAACTTATGAAGTGATTCACGATAGCCCCTTTAATGAAAAGCATGATTGCAATGAGGTTACTATAAATTCTATTAATGTCAATTGTGTTTATGATATGCAAAACCCCAAGCTTGGGGATGCTAATTTTGCTATGTCCACTACTTATTGTAATGATCATGATTGGGGTGATAATGCTTCTTATGATCTTGAAAATTTATTTAAGCCTCATGATGAATATGTTTGTGATAATATTGAAAGTGGGTTTGGAAGAGTGACAACTCTAGGTAATAATGCTCCCACTACTTTGGAGAATGACCAATATTATGATTATTTTTGATAAAAGTGGGTTTGGAGAGGTCATGACTTAATTTATGATAATCCCACTATTTTGGAAGAGTGTCAACTTTGCATGTATGTGGATCACGAAGGGAATATTTGATATGATAGATATATTGTTGAATTTGATTATGATCCTACATGTAATTATTATGAGAGAGGAAAATACGGTTGTAGAAATTTTCATGTTACTAAATTACCTCTCGTTATGTTGAGATTGCTATTGTTTCTTTCTTCTTCCTTGCATTTGCTAGTTTTTGCTTGTCTTGATGATTTTTTTTCTTATAAAACGCCTATGCATAGGAATTATGTTAGAATTAAACTTGTTTTTAACATGCTACATGATGCTCTCTTCGTGTTTCAATTGATATCTTTCATGTGAGCATCATTAAAATTATCAATGCCTAGATAAAAGGCTTTAAAGAAAAGCGCTTGTTGGGAGACAACCCAATATTTTTATTTTTTGTTTTTACACAATATTACTTCTATAGTAATTGTGTTTTAGTGTTTTAATTAGTGTTTGTGCCAAGTAAGACCTTTGGTATGGTCTATGGTGATAGTTGATTTGATTTTATTGAAAAACAGAAACTTTTGCGTCCAGTAGCAGAATTGTTAAACTTCACTGGAGCGTGATAAAATGCTGAATTTTTTACACAAGATTGATACACAAATGCCGTAGATTTTTCTAGTTTTTCAGAATTTTTAGTGTTACAGAAGTATACGAAATTTCTAGATTACTATAGACTGTTCTGTTTTTGATAGATTCTGTTTCATTGTGTTGTTTGCTTATTTTGATGAATCTATGGGTAGTATCGGGGGGTATGAACCATGCAGAAGTTGTAATACAGTAGATATAACACCAATATAAATTTAGAATGAGTTCACAATAGTGACTAAAGTGGTGATTTGTTTTATTATACTAATGGAGCTTATGAGTTTTCTGTTGAGTTTTGTGTTGTGAAGTTTTAAAGTTTTTGGTAAAGCTTTCATGGACCATGGAATAAGGAGCGGCAAGAGCCTAAGCTTGGGGATGCCCAAGGCACCCCAAGGTAATATTCAATGACAACCAAGCATCTAAGCTTGGGGCATCCCCTCTTTTGTCTTCAATCCATCGGTAAAATTACTGGAGGCTATATTTTTACTCACCACATGATATGTGTTTTGCTTGGAGCGTGTTGTATTATAAGAGTCTTTGATTTTTAGTTTGCCACAATCATCCTTGTTGTACAAACCTTTTGAGAGGGGCACACATTAATCGTGAATTTATTAGAATACTCTATGTGCTTCACTTATATCTTTTCAGCTAGGCAGTTGCTTTAGTGCTTCAATTATATCTTTTTAGAGTACGTCGGTGGTTTTATTTTGTAGAAATTGATGAAATCTCATGCTTCACTTATATTATTTTGAGAGTATTAAAAATAGTATGGCAATTTGCCTAGGTTATGAATTTGGTCCTAATATGATGGGCACCCAAGAGGGATATAATAAAAACGTTCATAAGAGCATTGAATATATGAGAAGTTTGATAACTTGCATTTGTTTTGAGATATAAAGATGGTGATATTAGAGTCATGCTAGTGAGTAACTGTGGAATAGTAGAAATACTTGTGTTAAGGTTCGTGATTCCCGAAGCATGCACGTATGGTCTATCGTTATGTGATGAAGTTGAAGCATGATTTATTTTTGATTGTCATCCTTATGAATGGCGGTCGGGGACGAGCGATGGTCTTTTCCTACCAATCTAGCCCCCTAGGAGCATGCGTATTAGTACTTTGCTTCGATGGCTAATAATTTTTTGTAATAAGTATGTGAGTTCTTTATGACTAATGTGGAGTCCATGGATTATACGCACTCTCACCCTTCCACCATTGCTAGCTTCTGTAGTACCGTGCAACTTTCGCTGGTGCATTAAACTCACCATATACCCTTGCTCAAAACAGCCACCATACCTACCTATTATGGCATTTCCATAGCCATTCCGAGATATATTGCCATGCAACTTCCACCGTTCTGTTTATTATGACACATACCATCATTGCCATATTGCTTTGCGTGATCATATAGTTGACATAGTATTTGTGGCTTGGCCATCGTTCATATTTTTTATACATGTCACGCTAGATCATTACACATCCCGGTACACCACCGGAGGCATTCATATAGAGTCATATCTTCGTTCTAGTATCGAGTTCTAATTTTTGAGTTGTAAGTAAATAAATGTGTGATGATCATCATTATTAGAGCATTGTCCATGTGAGGAAAGAATGATGGAGGCTATGATTCCCCCAAAATAATAATAAAAAGAGGCCAAAGATCCCAAAAAGAAAAAATAATAATGAGAGAAATAGAGAGAAGGGACAATGTTACTATCCTTTTTCCACACTTGTGCTTCAAAGTAGCACCATGTTCTTCATGATAGAGAGTCTCCTATTTTATCACTTTCATATACTAGTGGGAATTTTTCGTTATGGAACTTGGCTTGTATATTCCAATGATGGGCTTCCTCAATTTGCCTTAGGTCTTCGTGAGCAAGCAGGTTGGATGCATACCCACTTAGTTTTGTTTTGAGCTTTCATACACTTATAACTCTAGTGCATTCATTGCATGGCAATCCCTACTTACTCACATCGATATCAATTGATGGGCATCTCCATATCCTATCAGTTTGCCTAGTTGATGTGAGACTTTCTCCTTTTTGTCTTCTCCCCACAACCTCCACCATACTCTATTCCACCCGTAGTGCTATATCCATGGCTCACGCTCTGTATTGCGTGAAAGTTGAAAAAGCTTGAGAAACATTAAAAGTAAGAAACAATTGCTTGTCCTGTCATCGGGGTTGTGCATTATAAATACTTTGTGTGACGAAGATAGAGCGTAACAAGATTATATGATTTTGTAGGGATAACTTTCTTTAGCCACGATATTTTAAGAAGACATGATTGCTTTGTTAGTATGCTTGAAGTATTATTGTTTTTATGTCAATATTAAACTTTTGTTTTGAATCTTATGGATCTGAACATTCATGCCACAATATAGAAAATTGCATTAATAAATATGTTAGGTAGCATTCCACATAAAAAAATCTGTTTTTATCATTTACCTACTCGAGGACGAGCAGGAATTAAGCTTGGGGATTGCTTGACACCTCTCCAACGTATCTATAATTTTTGATTGTTCCATGCTATTATATTATCTATCTTGGGTGTTTTATATGCATTTATATGCTATCTTATATCATTTTTTGGGACAAAATATTAACCTAGTGCCCAGTGCCAGTTTCTGTTTTTTCCTTGCTTTTGACATTTACAGAAAATCAATACCAAACGAAGTCCAAATGGAATGAAACTTTACGATGATTTTTCTTGGACAACAATAAACCTACGAAGCTTTGGGAAGAGGCCAGAAGACCCACGAGGGGGCCACAAGCCCTGGGGCAAGGCCGAGGGGGGCAGCCAGGGGCTTGTGCCCCCCCGTAGCTCTCCTTACTCTAACTCTAGCACTATAAATTCCCAAATATTCCCCCTACACCAGAGGGCACACCGAAAATACTTTTCCGCCGCTGCAAGCTTCTGTTCTCGTAAGGTCCCATCTTGGGCCTTTTCCGGCACTCCACCGGAGGGGGATTCGATCATGGAGGGCCTCTACACCAGCCTTGCTGCCCTTCCGATGATGTGTGAGTAGTTTACCACTGACCTACGGGTCCACAGGTAGTAGCTAGATGGATTCTTCTCTCTCTTTGATCTTCAATACAATGTTCTCCTCGATGTTCATGGAGATCTATTCGATATAATCTTATTTTGCGGTGCGTTTGTTGAGATCCGGTGAATTGTGGATTTATGATCAGATTGTCTATGAATATTATTTTAGTCTTTTCTGAACTCTTTTATGCATAGATAGCTTTGTATTTCTCTTCGATCTACCGATTTGGTTTGGCCAACTAGATTGGTTTTTATTGCAATGGTAGAGGTGCTTTGTGATGGGTTCAATCTTGTGGTGTCTTCACCCAGTGATAGTAGGGGTAGCGAAGCACGTATTTGTATTGTTTCCATTAAGGATAAAAATATGGGGGTTTTACCATATTGATTGGATCTATCCCTCTACATCATGTCATCTTGCCTAAGGCGTTACTCTGTTCTTATGAACTTAATACTCTAGATGCAGGTAGGAGTCGGTCGATGTGTAGAGCAATAGTAGTAGATGCAAGCAGGAGTCGGTCTACTTGTCACAGACATGATGCCTATATTCATGATCATTGCCTTGGATATCGTCATAACTTTGCGCTTTTCTATCAATTGCTCAACAGTAATTTGTTTACCCACCGTATGCTTTCTTCGAGAGAGAAGCCTCTAGTGAAACCTATGGCCCCCGTGTCTATTTTCCATCATATATTTTTAGATCTATAAAACCAAAAACCCAAAAATACCTTGCTGTAATTTATTTATATTTATTCACTTTCCCTTTTACTTATCTTTTATATCTATCTCTATTAGATCTCACTCTTTTAAGTGACCGTGAAGTGATTGAAGTGATTGACAACCCCTTTTCATGTTGTGTGCAAGTGTTTGTTAGTTTGTGCAGGTGTATATATTGGGAATTTGCTTGTACCTCCTACTGGAGTGATACCTTGGTTCTTCACCGAGGGAAATACTTATCCCTACTTTGCTGCATCACCCTTTCCTCTTCAAGGAAAAAATCTATTGGGGAATGTTGCATGGGAAACAAAAAATTTCCTACGCTCACCAAGATCCAATCTAGGAGATGACCATATACGAGAGGAGAGATTGGATCTACATACCCTTGTAGACCGCTAAGCGGAAGCGTTAAGAAACGTGGTTGATGTAGTCGAACCTCTTCGCGATCCAATCACGACCCGTCCCGCGAACTCCGATCCAAGTGCCGAACGGAAGGCACCTTCGCGTTCAACACACGTAGGGCTTGATGACGCCTTCACCTCTTCGATCCAGCGAGCGATGGTGAAGTATCAGTTCGAGTTCTCCGGCAGCGAGACGACATAGTGGCGGTACTCGTGGCGGAATCGAAGCAGAGCTTTGATGTCGCTTGAAGCTACGTCGGTATTTCCCCAAAGAGGAAGGGATGATGCAGCATAGCGGCGGTAGGTATTTCCCTCAGATATGAAACCAAGTTTATCGAACTAGTAGGAGAACCAAGCAACAGAACGTAAACATCCCTGGCACACAGATAACAAATCCTCGCAATCCG
This sequence comes from Aegilops bicornis, assembly GCA_021605145.1. Taxonomy (NCBI): domain Eukaryota; kingdom Viridiplantae; phylum Streptophyta; class Magnoliopsida; order Poales; family Poaceae; genus Aegilops; species Aegilops bicornis. The sequence continues at coordinate 26,067,741 of CM038671.1, forward strand.
ACGTGTTGAAGGGGTTGTCAATCCCTTACGGGGTACGGCGCCTCTAGATAGGCAAAACGGACGTGAGGGAAATTTGGTAGATTGATAGATGGAACGCCAAACAAAATAAATAATAATAAACTGCAGCAAGATATTTTTGTATTTTTGGTTTAATAGATCTGAAAATAAAAGCAAGGACAAAGTAGATCGCAAAGGCAAATATATGAGAAAGAAGACCTAGGGCCGTAGGTTTCACTAGTGGCTTCTCTCGAGAAAAATCACAAACGGTGGGTAAACAAATTACTGTTGGGCAATTGATAGAACTTAAAATAATTATGACGATATCCAGGCAATGATCATTATATAGGCATCACGTCCAATATTAGTAGACCGACTCCTGCCTGCATCTACTACTATTACTCCACACATCGACTGCTAGCCAGCATGCATCTAGTGTATTAAGTTCATGGAAAAACGGATTAATGCAATAAGAACGATGACATGATGTAGACAAGACCTATCTATGTAGAGATAGACCCCATCGTTTTATCCTTAGTAGCAACGATACATACGTGTCGGTTCACTGGGATCAAGCACCGTAAGATCGAACCCACTACAAAGCACCTCTTCCCATTGCAAGATAAATAGATCAAGTTGGCCAAACAAAACCCAAATATTGGAGAAGAATTACGAGGCTATAAGTAATCATGCATATAAGAGATCAAAGAAACTCAAATAACTTTCATGGATATAAAAAGACATAACTGATCATAAACTCGAAGTTCATCAGATCCCAACAAACACACCGCAAATAGAGTTACATCATAGGGATCTCCAAGAGACCATTGTATTGGGAATTCAGCGAGAGAGAGGAAGCCATATAGCTACTAACTACGGACCCGTAGGTCTACGAAGAACTACTCACGCATCATCGGAGAGGCACAAATGGAGGTGGTGAACCCCATCCGAGATGGTGTCTAGATTGGGACCTGGTGGTTCTGGACTCTGCGGCGGCTGGATGAATATTTCATCGACTCCCCTAGGGTTTCTTGTATATTGGGGTATTTATAGAGCAAAGAGGCGGTCCGGGGGGCACCCGAGGTGGGCACAACCCACCAGGGCGCGCCTGGGTCTCCTGGCGCGCCCTAGTGGGCTGTGCCTACCTCGGGGCACCCCCAGGCGCTGCCAGGGCCCGTTGTGTTCCTTCTGGCCCATAAAAATTCTCTGTAAAGTTTCGGGGCATTTGGACTCCGTCTGATATTGATTTCCTGCGATGTAAAAAACATGCAGAAAACAGCAACTGGCACTTGGCACTATGTCAATAGGTTAGTACCAAAAATGATATAAAATGACTATAAAATGATTATAAAACATCCAAGATTGATAATATAACAGCATGGAACAATAAAAAATTATAGATACGTTGGAGACGTATCAGCATCCCCAAGCTTAACTCCTACTTGTCCTTGAGTAGGTAAGTGATAAAAATAGAATTTTTGATGTGGAATGCTGCCTAAAATGTCATATCATATTCTTTTCTTTATAGCATGGACAATTCGACTTTTATGTGATTCAAAGCAATAGTCTAGTTTTGACATAATAATTTAGATACTCAAGCATATCAACAAGCAACCATGTCTTTCAAAATATCAACGCTAAAATAAGTTATCCCTAGCCCATCATGCTCAACCATTGATCCATTCATGAAACACACTTGAATATTAGCTACACCAATACTTAAGTACGGTCGTATTGCCTCCTAGTTGGTGCTTTTATAAGAGAGGACGGAGACTCAAATTCAAAATAAAAATTGCATAAAATAAAAGAAAGGCCCTTCACAGAGGGAAGTAGGGATTTGTAGAGGTGCCAGAGCTCAAAGCGAAAACTTAGAGAGAAAACATTTTGGGAGGTGTATCCATCCCACCAACTAAAATGACCTAGAGTTCCCAACACTTTCCATGCTAGATATATCGTAGGCGGTTCCCAAACAGAAAATAAAGTTTATTCCTTTTTCCACCATACTTTCACTTTCCATGGCTAGCCGTATCCACGGTTGCCTTCCATACCAACACTTTCCAAGGAATTTATTATTTGACAACATAAAGTAAATTCATTTTTGCATTTCAGGACTGGGCATCCCTAAAACCTTTGTCGTACTCTTGTGCAATGACAAGTGAATAAACACTCATCGTGATAATAACACATCCAGCATGGAAAATATTAGCCACCCCTCACCGCTCCGTGAGCGAAAAACACACAAAAGAGAAGTATATTTTTAAAATTAGAGATGGCACATGCAAATTTGCTTAGAACGGCAAAAGAATACCGCATATAGGTAGATATAGTGGACTCATGAGGCAAAACTAGTTTAAAGGATTTTGGATGCACAAGTCGAGACCATACTTGGTGCAAAATGAAGGTTAGCAAAAGATTGAGAAGCGACCAACCAAGAAACGGATAATCTCATAAGCAAGCATTAAGAATAATTAACACCGAATAATGCACCATAAGTAGGATATAATTTCATTGCATGACTATTGACTTTCATACTTGCATAGGGAATCACAAACCTTAACACCAATATTCTTACTGAAGCATAATTACTCATGAACATAACTCACATATCACATCATCATATCTCAAAACTATTACTAGGAATCAAGTTTATTTTGTCCAGTGATCTTCATGAAAGTTTTTATTATATCCTTCTTGGATATCTATCACTTTGGAACTAATTTTCGTGTGTTGCTTTTCATAAGCTCAAACAAATATAAGTGAAGATCATGAGCATAATATTTCTCTTTCTCTCAAAATAATTTAAGTGAAGCAAGAGAGAATTTCTTAAAAAAAATTCTAACTCTCAAATAAATCTAAGTGAAGCAAGAGAGCATTTCTTAAAAAATACTAAAGCACACCGTGCTCAAAAAGATATAAGTGAAGCACTAGAGCAAGTCCACAACTCATAAAAATTTAAGTGAAGCATAGAGAGCAATTCTAACAAGTCATGACATAATTTTGGCTCTCTCAAATAGGTGTGTCCAGCAAGGGTTGATGACTTAAAACACAAAATAAAACAAGCAAATACTCATATCATACAAGACGCTCCAAGCAAAAAACATATCATGTAACGAATAAAAATATAGCCTCGAGTAAAATAACGATAGTTGTTGGAAGAAAGCGGGGATACCACTCGGGGGCATCCCCAACTTTTGTTGGTTGCTCATTTTTGGATAATAGCTTGGGATGCCGGGGCATCCCCAAGCTTAGGCTCTTGCATCCTTCGTTCATCCATCGTAAGATAACCCAAAACATGAATACTTCAATCACACAAAACTCAAGAAAACCTTCGTGAGATCCGTTAGTATAAGAAAGCAAACCACTACTATAAGTACTGTATCAAACCAACTCATATTTTGTTTTTGTATTATATCTACTGTATTCCAACTTTTCTATGGCAAAAACTTATCAAAGAAACCATAGAGCCATCAAAATAAGTACACAACACAAAGAAAACAGAATCTGTCAAAACAGAACAGTCTGTAACAATATGACTCTTTCGAATACTTCTGTGACTCCAATTTTTTTGAAAAATTAGGACAACCAGGGTAATTGGTATATTAATATTCTGCAAAAACAATCAGGGCAAAAGCAATTTTCTGTGATTTATTAAAATTATTTTCGTGAGCGCATAAGTTTCTGTTTTTTTAGCAAGATCGAACGACTATCACCCAAGAAGATCCAAAAGGCTTTACTTGGCACAAACACGAATTAAAACACAAAAAACACAATCATAACAGTAGCATAATTGTGCAAACACTCAAGAACAGAAAGAAAAAAGTAAAAATAAATTTTATTCATTGGGTTTCCTCCCAACAAGCGCTATAGTTTTACGCCCTTAGCTAGGCACAAAGCAAGGATCTAAGTTTTGTCATCTTTGGTTTTGGGAACTTTTGTAAGGGTTTGATCAAAACCGGGGGGCTCTTTTCGCTTCCCTAGATTCTCTGGAAAAGAAACCATCTTAAGATCCAAAATATCCAACCGCTTGTTGCGAAGAGTAATCAAGGTATTCATGCGATTGATACTACCATTGAGTTGTTTGAGGGGCTCATTATATTTTTGTATTTCAACCATATGTTTATGCAAATCACCAAGTTTGTCCAACATTTGAGCTCCCTCTGGGGTAAAAGGAAACCCCTTCTTTTGAGGTGGAATTCCCAAAATTCCCTCTCGAGTTTCATAGGCAGCATTGGCATCAAGTTCAATAAAATTTCCTTTAGCGGCAAAATCCAGAAGTTGTCTATGATGTAAAGCCAATCCTATGTAAAAATTACGAAGCAAAACTTTAGCGTCCCCCTTTAAATTGGAAATGTGATAAGATTCCATAAGCCTATACTAGGCATCTTTCAAATTTTCTCCTTGTCTTTGCTTGAAGTATAGAACTTCAAAATCTGGGGACAAAGGAGGAGTAGGAACGCTAGCCATCTAGACTTTGGAAGGCAAGAGAACGGCAAACGGAAAAGCGAGGTGAATAAAATGGCAAGTTTTTGTGAAGTGGGGGAGAGGAAAACGAGATGCAAATGGAAAATAATGTAAATTGCGAGGAGATGAGATTTGTGATTAGGAACCTGGTATATGTTGAAGATCCTCCCCGGCAACGGTGCCAGAAATTCCTTTTGATGTCGCTTGAAGCTACGTCGGTATTTCCCCAAGGAGGAAGGGATGATGCAGCACAGCGGCGGTAGGTATTTGCCTCAAATACGAAACCAAGGTTATCGAACCAGTAGGAGAACCAAGCAACACAACATAAACAGCTCCTGCACACAGATAACAAATCCTTGCAACCCGACGTGTTAAAGGGGCTGTCAATCCCGTTCGGGGTACGTCACATCTCGATAGCCAAAACAGACGTGAGGAAAATTTGGTAGATTGATAGATCGAACGCCAAACAAAATAAATAAGAATAAATTGCAGGAAGATATTTTTGTATTTTTGGTTTAATAGATCTGAAAATAAAAGCAAGGAAAAAGTAGATCGCAAAGGCAAATATATGAGAAAGAAGACCCGGGGGCAGTAGGTTTCACTAGTGGCTTCTCTCGAGAAAATAGCAAACGGTGGGTAAATAAATTATTGTTGGGCAATTGATAGAACTTCAAATAATTATGACGATATCCAGGCAATGATCATTATATAGGCATCACATCCAAGATTAGTAGACCGACTCTTGCCTGCATCTACTAATATTACTCCACACATCGACCACTATCCAGCATGCATCTAGTGTATTAAGTTCATGGAAAAATGGAGTAATGCAATAAGAACGATGACATGATGTAGACTAGATCTATCTATGTAGAGATAGACCCCATCGTTTTATCCTTAGTAGCAACGATACATACGTGACGGTTCCCTTTCTATCAATGGGATCAAGCACCGTAAGATCGAACCCACTACAAAGCACCTCTTCCCATTGCAAGATAAATAGATCAAGTTGGCCAAACAAAACCCAAATATTGGAGAAGAAATACGAGGCTATAAGTAATCATGCATATAAGAGATCAAAGAAACTCAAATAACTTTCATGGATATAAAAAGATATAACTGACCATAAACTCGAAGTTCATCAGATCCCAACAAACACACCGCAAAAAGGGTTACATCATATGGATCTCCAAGAGACCATTGTATTGAGAATTCAACGAGAGAGAGAGGAAGCCATCTAGCTACTAACTACGGACCCGTAGGTCTACAAAGAACTACTCACGCATCATCGGAGAGGTACCAATGGAGGTGGTGAACCCCATCCGAGATGGTGTCTGGACTGGATTTGGTGGTTCTGGACTCTGCGGCGGCTGGATTAATATTTCGTCGGCGCGTCTAGGGTTTTTGGAATATTGTGGTATTTATAGAGCAAAGAGGCGGTCCGGGGGCACCCGAGGTGGGCACAATCCACCAGGCGCGCCTGGGCCTCTGGCGCGCCACAGTGGGTTGTGCCTCCTCGAGGCACCCAGCGCTGCCGCCAGGCCGTTAATGTTCCTTCTAGCCCATAAAAATTCTTTGTAAACTTTCGGGGCATTTGGACTCCGTCTGATATTGATTTCCTGCGATGTAAAAAACATGTAGAAAAAAACAACTGGCAGTTGACACTATGCCAATAGGTTAGTACCAAAAAATGATATAAAGTGATTATAAAACATCCAAGATTGATAATATAACAGCATGGAACAATAAAAAATTATAGATACGCTGGAGACGTATCAAACTTCACTAAGCACTACAGAGAGAAAGAGGGATGCGAGGGAGAGGAGAGGCAGCGCCATGGCGTGGAGATGTGCTCAAGGGGGTGCGGCTGCCCTCTCTCTACCTCTCTATATATAGGGGAAGGGAGGAGGGGGTGGCGGCTCTAGGGTTTCCCCTAGGGGGCGGCGGCCAGGGCAGATGGGATCTCCCCTAGGGTGACTTGCCCCCCCAAGATGGGAGGTGGGAAGCCCTAGGGGGCGCCCCAACCCTCCTGGTTACATGAGATGGGGTGAGGGGGCGCTCAGCCCCTTAGTGGGCTGGTTTGCCCCCTCCCCTTGGCCCATGGGCCCCCCCGAAACCCCTTTCCCTGACGCTGGTCATCACCCGGTACCCACGGAACAATTCCGGACTCCAATACCCCTCGTCCAATATATCAATCTTCGCCTCCGGATCATTCTGGAGTTCCTCGCCACGTCCGGGATCTAATCCGGGACTCTGAACAACCTTCGGTCACCATCGTAATGACTCAACTATACTTATATCGTCACCAAACGTTAAGTGTGTAGACCCTGCAGGTTCGAGAACTATGCAGACATGACCGAGACACCTCTACGGTCAATAACCAATAGTGGGACCTGGATGCCCATATTGGTTCCTACATATCCTATGAAGATCTTATCGGTCAAACCTCGATGTCAAGGATTCAGCTAATCCCATATGCAGTTCCCTTGTCTATCAGTATGTTATTTGCCCGAGATTCGATTGTTGGTATCTCCGTACCTAGTTCAATATCGTTACCGGTAAGTCTCTTCTTACTCATTCCGTAATACAAGATCCCATGACTAACTCATTGGTCACATTGCTTGCAAGCTTATTGTGATGTTGTATTACCGAGTGGGCCCTGAGATACCTCTCCGTCATACGGAGTGAGAAATCCCAGTCTTGATCCATGCCAACTCAACAGACACCCTCGGAGATACCTGTAGAGCACCTTTATAGTCACCCAGTTACGTTGCAACGTTTGGTACACACAAGGCACTCCTCCGGTGTCAGTGAGTTGCATGATCTCATGGTCATAGGAACATATACTTGACATGCAGAAAAATGATAGCAATAAACTTGATACGATCATATGCTACATTCATACTTTGGGTCTTGTCCATCACATCATTCTCCTAATGATGTGATCCCGTTATCAAATGACAACCCATGTCCATGGCTAGGAAACCATAGCCATCTTTGATCAACGAGCTAGTCCGGTAGAGGCTTACTACGGACATGTTGTTGTCTATGTATCCACACATGTATTTGAGTTTCCAGTCAATACAATTATAGCATGGATAATAAACGATTATCATGAACAAGGAAATATAATAATAACCACTTTATTATTGCCTCTAGGGCATATTTCCAATAGTCTCCCACTTGCACTAGAGTCAACAATCTAGCATTACATGGTAATGAATCTAACACCCATAGAGTTTTGGTGTTGATCGTGCTTTGCCCGTGGAAGAGGTTTAGTCAACGGATCTGCAACATTCAGGTCCGTATGCACTTTGCAAATGTTTATGTATTCCTCCTTGATGTAATCACAAATGGAATTGAAGCGTCGCTTTATGTGTTTGGTCCTATTGTGAAACCTTGGTTCCTTGGCTAGAGCAATGGAACCAGTGTTGTCATAGAACAGAGTCATCGGGTCCAGTGCACTGGGCACAACTCCAAGATCTGTCATGAACTTCTTCATCCAGACACCTTCCTTTGCTGCCTACGAGACAGCTATGTACTCTGCTTCACATGTAGAATCAGCTAACACGCTTTGCTTGGAACTGGACCATCTTATCGCTCCCCGATTTAGAATATATACGTATCCGGTTTGAGACTTAGAGTCATCCGGTTCAATGTCAAAGCTTGCATCGACGTAACCCTTTACAACGAGCTCTTGAGCACCTCCATAAACGAGAAACATTTCCTTAGTCCTTTTCAGGTACTTAAGGATATTCTTCACCGCTGTCCAGTGATCCACTCCTGGATTACTTTGAAACCTTTCGGCCATACTTATGGCAAGGTTGATATCCGGTCTTGTGCACAGCATCGCATACATGATAGAGCCTATGGCAGAGGCATAGGGGATGACACTCATCTTTTCCCTATCCTCTGTAGTCACTGGGCATTGAGTCTGACTCAACTTCACACCTTGCAAAACAGGCAAGAACCCCTTCTTGGACTGATCCATTTTGACCTTCTTCAAAATCTTATCAAGGTATGTGCTTTGTGAAAGTCCTATCAAGCGTCTTGATCTATCTCTATAGATCTTGATGCCTAATATGAAAGCAGCTTCTCCTAGGTCCTTCATTGAAAAACTCCTATTCAAATATTCCTTCACGTTTTCCAAAAGTTCTATATTGTTTCCAATCAGCAATATGTCATCCACATATAATATTAGAAACGCTATAGAGCTCCCACTCACTTTCTTGTAAATACAAGTTTCCCGTAAACTTGTATAAACCCAAACGCTTTGATCACCTGATCAAAGCGAAGGTTCCAACTCCGAGATGCTTCCACCAGTACATAAATGGATCACTAGAGTTTGCACACTTTTTCAGCATTCTCTGGATTGACAAAACCTTTTGGATGCATCAAATACAACTCTTCCTTTGGAAAACTGTTAAAGAACGCTGTTTTGACATCCATCTGCCAAATTTCAGACTCAAAAAATGCAGCTATTACTAATATGATTCTGACAGACTTAAGCATCGCTACGGGTGAGAAAGTCTCATCGTAGTCAACTCCTTGAACTTGTGAAAATCCCTTTTCCACAAGTCAAGCTTTATAGATGGTGACATTACCGTCCGCGTCCGTCTTCTTCTTGAAGATCCATTTATTTTGAATGGCCTTTCGCCCTTCAGGTAATACTTCCAAAGTCCATACATTGTTTTCATACATGGATCCATCTCGTATTTCATGGCCTCTAACCATTTGTCAGAATCTGGGCCCACCACCGCTTCTCCATAGCTCGTAGGTTCATCATTGTCCAACAACATGACATCTAAGACAGGGTTACCATACCACTCAGGAGCTGTACGTACCCTTGTCGACCTACAAGGTTCGATAGTAACTTGACCGGAAACTTCATGATCACTATCACTAGCTTCTCTTCAACTGATGTAGGTGTCACAGAAATATCTTTCTACGCTGCACTACTCACTGGTTGAAGTAAAGGTTCAACAACCTCATCAAGTTCTATCTTCCTCCCACTCAATTATTTTGAGAGAAACTCCTTCTCGAGAAAGGACCCGTTCTTAGCGACAAACACTTTGCCTTCGGATCTAAGATAGAAGGTATATCCAACCGTCTCTTTTGGGTATCCTATGAAGACGCATTTGTCCGCTTTGGGTTTGAGCTTTTCCGACTGAAGCCTTTTGACATAAGCATCGCAACCCCAAACCTTAAGAAACGACAACTTAGGTTTCTTGCCAAACCACAGTTCATACGGTGTCGTCTCCATGGACTTAGATGGTGCCCTATTTAAAGTGAATGCAACTGTCTCTAACGCATAACCCCAAAACGATAGTGGCAGATCGGCAGGAGATATCATAGAACACACCATATCCAGTAAGGCTTGATTACGACGTTCAGACTCACCATTACGCTGTGGTGTTCTAGGTGGCATCAACTATGAGATGATTCCACATTGTCTTAAGTAATTGCCAAACTCATAACTCAGATATTCTCCCCTTCGATCGGATCGTAGGAATTTAATCTTCTTGTTACGATGATTCTCAACTTCACTCTGAATTGCTTGCTTTTCAAACGTTTCAGACTTATGCTTCATTAAGTAAATATACCCATTCTACTCAAGTCGTCGGTGAAGATGAGAAAGTAACGATATCCACCGCGTGCGTCAACGCTCATCGGACAACACACATCAGTATGTATGATTTCCAACAAGTCACTTGCCTGTTCCATTGTTCCGGAAAATGGGGGTTTAGTCATCTCGCCCATGAGGCATGGTTCATGGCACCCCTGAAAAACCCGCAAACCACACTAGCAGAAATTGTTGGGTCTTCAAGCAGACCAGCAAGTTAAACACCGAACACAAGGGGAAATGACCTCAAAGCGAGGACGAAGATGAGCCTCGCCAAGCGAACACTGGGGGGCAGAAGAAATTTCCCCCTGAGGTAAAAATGGTGAATATCATCTACGCCACCCATATCCCCAAGAGGGAGCGCAAGCGCGCACTTAGGGACATTTACACCGTAGAGCCCGTCGTCCCCAAGTTCAACCCATGGTCGGCTTGTCCGGTCACCTTTGATCGTAGGGATCACACAACCAGTATCCGTCACGGAGGTTCGGCGGCCCTAATACTCGATCCTATAATTGGTGGATATCATCTTACTCGAGTCCTTATGGACGGCGGCAGTAGTCTAAAACTTGATATATCAAGACACTATTCGCAAGATGGGGATAGACCCGTCAAGAATCAAGCCTAGCAGCACTACCTTTAAAGGAGTGATACCCGGCGTAGAGGCTCGCTGCACGGGCTCATTAACATTGGAGGTGGTATTTGGCTCTCCAGAAAATTTTTGAAGAGAAGAGTTAATCTTCGCCATCGCTCCTTTCTGAAGTGGCTATCATGCACTACTCGGCAGAACGGCCTTCGCCCGCTTTAATGCAGTCCCGCACTATGCTTACCTGAAGCTGAAAATGCCTGGACCGCGCGGCGTCATCAAGGTCAACGGAAACATGGAGCGCTCCCTGCATACAGAGGAGGATACTGTGGCCCTGGCAGCCGAAGCTCAAGGCGGCCTATTCCAGCCAAATAATTCATCAGTTGTCAAGACCAAAGATACTGGTAAACGTGTCCGGCGGGCATTACAATGCGGCAGCTCAGCAGAACCTGAGCTTGATTAGCAGTTACGCCTCCGCCGACTGCCTTACAAGTTAGTAGCATACGTACCTCGTGTACACAACCACGCCCTTAAAATACCTTGGGCAGCACCGGGGGCACACTGCATAGAAATAGTCCGCAGTTCGGCTTGACCCTATCCGGACTCTAAAACATATTTTAATTGCAGGTTCATTAAAAGAACCCACCTTATATACGGTTGTGCAGGGCATCCCTTCTCAGAGTTCCCCCTCCTTTTTCACAGGAGGCCATCAAACCTCTCCCCTTCAGGGACATGTTACAAAGGAGAAATGGCGCAGACGTGCAGCAGGGCCTCCATCGAGATTTTTAAATCGTTAATTTTAGGCTATGTGTAAACCTTTCCCTTTATCACTTTTCTTCCTTTCTTTTTTTGGCATGTAAAATGCCCAATACGTTATTGGCTTTATCTGTAACCACGTGGCTCGCCGTATTAAACGGGGTATAAAAGAAGCAGTTTGGTTCCAATTTGTTTGGAGCTTATTTTACTACCATCTGCGTTCTCTCCCTACCTCAGATTGCCACATGTGCCTCAAATCTGGATTTAATACCAGGGGCTGTATGCGGCCTGGCACACTTCAAGGTCCGAACACCTATAGGGAGCCATTCAGCGTCCCGGATATTGCGTTATATGCATCGGTTCCAAATCATGTCTTGGGTCTATAGTTGGATTGCCTGGCTCCTGTGCTTACCACCTTACGTTCTGCATTGTTCGACTAAGGTAGTAAAGGAAGAACTACTGTGATTGTATTTCTGGTTCATTCGGTCAAGTACCTCAGTAGATAAAGCCGAAAACTGACTGTCATGATAAGCGAGAGCTGGTCGGCGATTCAGCGACTTAGTGTTATACTATGATCGTTAGAGATCTACTCCGTTTTATATGAGGGGCTGGTCTTCGCCCAGCCGCGTAAAGTGGGCACCGTAATCCGGATAGCCGCACACGCACCAGGGGCTAGTACCTAGCCCCACAAGTCAAGCTCCTATGGCTAAGTGAAAGCAATAAAGCCGTATAGTCCGATTGCCTGGTTTGCTCCGCGGACACCTCCTTTATGGACCAAGACGTTGGGTAAAGATTGAGAACGTGCAATACCGAACACCCCTCTAGTATCTACATGGGGGCTGAAGCCGACAACTGGAAACTTTCAGATATAATTAGCAGCTGCACACGAGGAACAGTCACCTGAAATACAAGGCTAAAAAATGTATACATATTGGTTCATAAGCATAGTCTTTACAATCTGAATATAATTACTCACATGCCACATCCTTTGAGCACTGCCCTCTACAATGTGGGCTCCTTCCTGGACATCATCGAAGTACCTCTCCGGCCTCCAATGATCCTTGCCTTCAGGCGGACCGGCGGTCACAACTTCGGTGGCCTTCATCTTCGCCCAGTGCATCTTGACATGGGCAAACGCCATCCTGGCACCTTCTATATAGGCTGAACGCTTCACAGCGTCGACCCGTGGCCTCGCAAGACGAGCCGCTTCACCAATCCAAAGTAGCTACTCGGGATTGGCTCGGCGGGCCAGAGCCGGACTATCAAGTCCTTCATAGCTGCACCCGCCATGTTGTGCAGCTCGACCAGCTTCTTCAACTGGTCGTTCAGAGGTACTGGATGTTCTGGTGCAAGGAATTGCGACCAAAACTGCTTCTCTGTGCTATTCCCCTCCTTGGCTCTGAAGAATTGGGCGGCATCGGCGATGCTCTCTGGGAGATCCGCACACGCGCCTGGAGAACTCCACAATCGCGTCAGCGAAAGATACTTATGACCTCCAAAGATACTCTGTGGAAGAAAGGCCTTACCGGCCGCTATCTGCCGCGCCTGTTTGATCTCCTCGCGAGCACTGCGGGACTCGATCCGCGCCTCCTTGGCAGCATTGATAGATTTTTTGAGTTCGGATGCTTGATCCGAAGTCTTCTGCTCCAGCTCCTCGCACTTGCGAATATCATCTCGCAGCTCTTGTTCGACTTCGGTCACCCGCGACTCATGTTGTTGGCGGGAGACCTGTTCGGCTTCCACGTCGGCAGCCGCTTTGTCAGCAGCTGCTTTGTTTATCTTGGCCTCCTTCTTGGCCTGTGCAAGAGCGCCTTTGAGGGTCTCGACCTCAGCTGCGCCAACTGTGACATAATCACACCGTACAATGAGTTCATACTCTTACAATCAAACACATCGTCTTTCGACATAATAACTCTTTGAAAGTCCGCATACCTTGCATTTCATCACACCAGTTGTTTACGCGGTTGAGCTCCTCATCAGCTAATTGAAGCTTCCGATTGAGCTCGAAAACCTCTGTGGCCTGGGCGGATGCCGCCACCAGGGAAGCCTGTTCAAGAATAAACACAATATGACCTATTAGCTAACGCTGTAGGGATCCTCCATCCGATTCTTTTAAGAATCAAACAAAGTATTAGGGGCTACTGTCCGTAACAGGTTTGTTTTCCTATACAAATAAAACATGAAGCTCTTTTAGAATATTACATCGCATACCTCAAAGCCTGTCAGTAGGCTGTTGAAGGCTTCACTCAGTCCGCTCTTGGCAGACTGAATCTTTCCCATGACCGCGCCCATCAGGGTGCGGTGTTCTGCCACGATGGAAGCGCCTTGCAGTGCTTCCTCCAGCGTTTTCGGCACCTCCAGATTAGTGGAGGGTGCCGTCGGAGCTGATGCTCCTCCCCCTATCATAGGGGGCTGTTTTTCTAATTCCGGAGCCGTGCTGGCCTCCGGAATAGTGTTCGGCGTGAGCCCGGATTGCTTGGGCTCCCCGCCGTTGGTCGCCATAGGAACTGCTCCCCATTGGCAGATGGTGGCCGAGGTGTTGGCCTCGGGCACGTTCCCATCCGCCCCGCTCCCACCTGCTCGCGCAGGGGACACCCGTAGGGAGGACACTTTGGTGTCCCCTAGGATGGGATATTGGGCCCGCGGTGGTGTATCGCTCTCCACCATTTCGGCTGGTAGAGAGTTCCCTGATGATATTGAAGCATCAGGGAGTGTGTGGGGAGGGCTGCAAAAACAACAAGATAAAGTTGCTTAAAACAATGAAAGCTGCCTAAGCCGAACATAACAACAGCAGTCCGGATACTTACGATTTGGCCATGGGCTTGATCCTGGGCTGTACTTGGAAACTGGCCTCAAATGTTGAGTCCGAGCTATCCGGGATGTTCAGTTTCTTCTTGGGCGTCCCTTTTCCCGTGTCTACGGGGCCGCCCTCTTCTTCCCCCTTACCTTGATAGGGGAGTCGCTCTCCTCCTCCTCCTCCTCCTCTTCCTCTTCGTCGTGGGAGGAGTGGGAGCCGGTCTCTCCGGACACTGTGTCTGAAGGACCCTTAGGGCGGGGGTCGCTCTTGACCTCCTTGCCCTTCTTCTTGGCCTTCTTCTATGGCACCTTGTACGACACCGGAACCAGCATCGCCGTCAGTTGGGGCGCAGCTGGGTTTTCGGCCAACGGAGCCAGACAGTTGATCCGCTCCACTTTCTTTGTCCAGGCCTGAATAGAACGTAAGAGTTCTAACTCCTGTTATAATTGAAATATGGACAGGGTACATATTCAGTAAGATTATGCTTACCTCTGAGGCCGAGGCCACGCTGTTGAAGCCCTTGTCTTCGGTCTCCTCAGGCCACTCCTTCTGGGCCTTGAAGAGCCACTTCCAAATGTCTTCGTGTGTAGTGCCGAAGAAGCGGTTCAGGGTCCATGGCTCTTACGGATTGAACTCCCACAAACAGGAGGCCCGGAGTTGGCAGGGAAGATGCGGCGGAAGAGCATCGCATGTATCACGTAAGTGAGGTGGGTGCCCTTCGCTATCATGCTAGAGATGCAGTTTTGGAGCGTCTTCACCTCCGTCTGAGACTCCCATTCAAGGCCCTTGGCGGTCCATGAGGTGAGCCTCTCTGGGGGTCCGGATCTAAATTCAGGCGTAGCCGCCCACTTGGCATCGCTGGGTTAGGTGATGTAGAACCACTCATGCTGCCATATCTTGTTGGTCTCCACAAAATCCCCTTTGGGCCAGGTCGCGTTTGGGAGTTTTCTCACCATAGCTCCCCCGCAGTCGGCTTGCTGCCCGTTGACCACCTTCGGCTTCAGATTGAAGGTTTTAAGCCATAAGCCAAAGTGTGGGGGGATGCGGAGGAAAGCCTCACACACGGCTATAAAAGCCGATATGTGGAGGATATAATTCGGGGCAAGATCATGAAAATCTAGCCCATAGAAGAATAAAAGACCCCGAACAAAGGGGTGAAGCGGAAATCCTAGCCCCCAGGTAAAATGAGGGAGGAATACAACCCTCTCGCCAGGCTCGAGGTTGGGGATCACCTGATCCTCATCTGGGATCCGGTGCGCTATGTTGTCGGTGAGGTAGCCTGCGCTCCAGAGACTCTTCACGTTCTTCTCCGTGACGGTGGAGGCCTCCCACTTTCCCTTGGAGCCAGATACACCCATTGCTGGAGAAGGAGGCAGTGGTGGAGGAGATTGGAGCTGCAGGCGCTAGAGCAAAGAGATTGGGAAGCAAGGGCTTGAGGAGAGCGTGAGGTAAAAGGGAAAGGATCTGTGTCCTTTTATAGGCAATAAATACCAAGCGTCCCCCCACTCGAGCCATAAAACTCGTATGTTCCCAACGTAATCCATGCGTAAGGTGCGGTTGGGTTACCCAAATCATAATTATGAGGATCCCACGATAAGCGGGCACGATCTTTGCTTCGACAAGACGTGCCAATAGAGGCTGTGCCTCGAAACACGAAACCAGAGTCAAGGAGATGGTTCAAAATATTAAAGGATCAAACGTGACATTTCGCTGGAAAGTTGTCAGTAAAGACACATTGTTTGTTTTGACACCTTGCCTTCGTGGCTAAGTGTTGTACTAATCATGCAGAGCCGGACATAGTTCCTTTATGCAGGAAATAAACTTCATATGTTTGGAAGGAGGAACCCGCCTTACGATTCCGAAGACAGTACACGTGCCAGACTCATCATCATCAAAGACTGGTTTAGGGGCTACTGAGGGAGTCCTGGATTAATGGGTCCTCCGGTGGTCGGATTACTCGTTATGGGCCGGACTGGTGGGCCGTGAAGATCACCACAGAAGATTAACTCTCGTATCTGGATAGGACTCCTATATGTATAGAATGGCAAGTTTAAAGTTCGGGTGTAATGTTTTCCTTCCTCTGCAAGATGATTGTGTACAACCCTAGACCCCCCCAGTGCATATATATAAACCGGAGGGTTTAGTCCGTAGAGCAGAATCACAATTAGATAGGCTAGGCTTCTAGGGTTTAACCACATCGATCTCGAGGTAGATCAACTCTTGTAATCCTCATATTCATCAAGATCAATCTAGCAGGAAGTAGGGTAGTACCTCCATTAAGAGGGCCCGAACCTGGGTAAACATCGTGTCCTTGTTTCCCCTTTTACCATCGATCCTCAGATACACAGTTCGGGACCCCCTACCCGAGATCCGCCGGTTTTGACACCGACACACACTGCAAAAATTCATTACATCAAATAGATCTCCGAGAACACCGAGAAGAACATTGTATAGAAGATAAAAAAGAGATAAGCCATCTGGCTACGGACCTGTAGGTCTGTGGTAAACTACTCACGCATCATCGGAGGGGCAGCAAGGATAATGAAGAACCCCTTCGTGATCGTTTCCCCCTCCGATAGAGTGCCAGAAAAGGCCTCTAGATTGGATCTCGTGTTCGGGAACTTGCGGCAGCGGAAAATGTATTTCATGGACTCCCATGAGGGTTTTGGGATTTTAGAGTATTTATAGAGGCGGAGGTAGGTCAAAATGATGCTCGTGGGCCCCACTATCGACCAGGGCGTTCCAAAGGCCCCTGGCGCGCCCTGGTGCCTAGTGGGCCTGACTTTCATCTTCTGGTTCCCTCCCGAAGCTTCCAGGATCTCTTATCGCCAGAAAAAAAATCCCCAAAAGTTTCGTGGCATTTGGACTTCATTTGGTGCTGATATTCTGCAAAGTAAAAAAGCAACAAACATCAACTGGCACTGGGCACTAAGTTACTAGCTTAGCCCCAAAAATGATATAAAGTTGCTTGTAAATGTATATAAATCATCCAAGATTGAAAATATAAAGCATGAAACAATAAAAAATTATAGATACGTTGGAGACGTATAACTATGTGTTTGATCTCTCTCTCTCTCTTTCTCTCTCTTTCTCTCTCTCTCTCTCTCTCTCTCTCTCTCTTATTCTTGATTTGGCACGATCTTGATGTACCGCAAGCTTTGTGAATATAGCTGGATCATATGGTGTTTCTCCCTCTCTATCTTGTTGTGATGAATTGATTTTTTACCTTTGAGGTTTCACTATTATCGGACTAATACTTTTATGGACTTGAGAACACTAGATGTATGTCTTGCATACGGATACCCGTGGTGACAATGGGGTGTTCTATTGATTCACCTGATGTATGTTTTAGCACACAACTCGCGGATTCCCGAGGTGACATTGGGGTAATCTATGCATAGGGGTTGATGGCACGTTTTCGTCCTACTTTCTCCAGTAGAAATCTTAGGGCACTCTTTGAAGTTCTTTGTGTTGGATAGAATATTATGAATCTGAAGTTATTTGATGTATATCAAATAATCAACTTACGGATACTTGTGGCGAAATTGGAGTATCTAGGTGACATTAGAGTTGGTTGATGCGTATCATATGGTGTTATTTTAGTACGAACTCTAGGGCTGTTTGCTACACTTATAGGGATGGCTCAATAGTTTGATCGGTAAACATAACTTTGAGGTCGTTTCACACCCTACAACAATTTAATCTTATGTTCTCTGCTAGATAAGAACTTTGGAGGGATTCTTTGTCGCGTTGAGGGATTTTTATATGATTCAATTATGTTAGCACTGTTGAGAGATTGCACTAGTGAAAGTATGAACCCTAGGCCTTGTCTCTAAGCATTGCTATACCGTTTGTGCTCCGTTTTATCACTTGCTACCTTGCTATTTTTTTATTTTTAGATTACAAAACATGTATCTACTATCCATACTACACTTGTATCACCATCTCTTCGCCGAACTAGTGCACCTATACAATTTGCCATTGTATTGGGCGTGTTGGGGACACAAGAGATTTCTTGTATTTGATTGCAGGGTTGTTTGAGAGAGACCATCTTCATCCTACGCCTCCCATGGATTGATAAACCTTAGATCATCCACTTGAGGGAAAATTACTACTGTCCTATAAAACTCTACTCTTGGAGGCCCAACACGAGTCTACAAGAATAAAGTTGCATAGTAGACATTAGGTTCCTACGACCAATGAGAATTTTACACGTGGAAAATGGCCATTGGTCGTAGCTGTTAACGAGTTATTGGATCCAAAACCAGACCCGATAGCTTAACGGCGACCCATTATAGTGGATGCCACGTGTGGGTTACCCTTGACAAAAGCACTTCCATGACGCATCATTTATCGTCATGGAAGTGGACACTTCCCTGATGATAATTTGAGTATTGTCATGGAACACTTCTACGACATCACATGTATGACTATCTTGATTCTGTCATAATATCTTCATGGATGTACATGCATGACAGAAAACGTGACCTACTATGACAAACACATATCATCACGAAAGTGTTTTTTTTTGTACTGAGAAGACCACGATGAAATTGTTGAGTGGCTCTTATGTTCTTTGTTGTTAATCTAACAAAGAGCCAATATTACCTTGTCTTCTCCTTTGAATAAAATATTTGCATATTGTAGCTTAGTCAACGACCCTCTTGCACTATTATTATTTTCACATCATTTGGTCGTGCAAGTGAAAGGCAATAGTGACGATGATTTATGAAGTGACTGTAGCAAAGAAAAGTTGTTATGAACACTTTTTTGTTTTTTTTCTAAATAGGTTTAACTCACTATCCATGATTCAACATATTATGAGTAAACATGTTTGTGCTGACAATTAGAGATTATAGTTGTTCATGCCATGCTTAAGTAGCTACGAGTGGATAATGATGTATCTCGAATGTCAACATGCACTAAAATGGTTATGATGTAGTATGTTAGTATGGTATCCCCCTGAATGTTTCATGTGGCTTGACTTGGCACATGTTCACATATGTAGTTGATTCAAAACCAACGTAGCCTCCATGATATTTATGTTCATGGTGTTTATATCCTATTCATGCTAGTATTCAATGTTAATTATTCGCAATGCATGATTATGACCGTTTTCGCTCTCTAATTTGTCGCTTCCCAATCTATTTGCTAGCCTTTGCCTGTACTAAGCGAGAATGCTGCTTGTGCATCCAAATACTTAAACCCAAAGTTGTTCCAGATAAGTCCACCATATCTACCTATATGCGGTATTACTATGCCATCCTAAGTAAATTTCCAAGTGTCATCTCTAATCATGCAAATAATTATCTGTTTTATGTGCCCGTACCGCTCATGGACGATGGGAGCGGTCAGTATTTTTCATGCTATGCGGGTTATTCTCATGATGGTTGTTTATTCACTTGTCATTGCACGAGAGAGGCTAGTAATTGGGATGCCCAATCCTGTAATCAAAATAAAGAAAAATATAATGAAAGAAACTCCCTCAGAAAGTTAATTGTATGGAGGGCACCCGTGAATTCGGCTAGACATGGCTTGTGTTTGCATGGTTGAGGGCGGAGTAAACTTTACCTTTTCTCTTGGCAACCACCGATACTGTGTTCAGCATGGAAGATATTGAAAATCCTTTGTTGCGACATTGACAGGAAAGGCACACCTCTCAAAATGTATTCATCTCTGATTAAGCTTTTAGCTCTGGCACCACTGCAAATCTCTGCTTCCCTCTATGAAGGGCCTATCTATTTACATTTATGTTATTTTAATTTTATTGTTCAGTCATCACTTTTGCATTTAAAGCACCAATTCTGAGAGCGCTATTGTCATTCTTATGCATTGAGTATAGTTAATGTTGGGTATACCATGACTAGATCTCTTCTACCATGAATTACAATGTTTACTCGCTACTTGAACTTTGGAGGTGCTCTGCATTTATGTTTTGCGGTCTCAGAAAGGGCTAGCGAGATACCATGTTATCATATTATGTCATGATTGTTTTGACAAATTGTTGGCATTTGAGATATGTTATTATTGCTCACTAGTTGATTATGCCATTGATATGAGTAAATGTGATTTCTAAGTCTTATCATTTGCATGGTTAGTTCATGATTTTTTCTGAAAACATGGGTGCTATTTAAGCATATATACATATATATATATATATATATATATATATATGGATACAAGAACAGAAGAGTTTGTAGAAGTTTTTCTTTATCACTTTTCAGTTTGTCAACTGAATTGCTTGAGGACAAGGAATGAGTTAAGCTTGGGGGAGGCGTAGGATGAAGATATGACTCCAAACACTCTATGTTTTCATGATATGAAATCATGGCACTTCCATCGTATCTACTTCTCCAAACATTTTTGCTCTTATTTTGGACTCTAATTTGCATGATTTGAATGAAACTAACCCAGACTGACGCTGTTTTCAGTACAACTACCATGGTGTTGTTTTTTCTGCAGAAGTAAAAGTTCTCAGAATTGGATGAAATTTTTTGGAGAATTTTTATGGGATAAAAATATATTGGAACGAAGATCCATCGGAGGGGGGCCACCTGTTGCCCACAAGGCAATAGGGCGCGACCACCCCTCTGGGCGCGCCCTGTTACCTCGTGGGCCCACGAGGCTCCGCTGAGCCTAATCTCAACTCCATAAATACTGTCTTCCCGAGAAAAAACGAGAGGAAGTTTCTTCGTGTTTTACGATATGGAGCTGCCGCCACCTCCTTTTCTTCATCGAGAGGATTGATCTGGAGTCCGTTCGGGGCTCCAGAGAAGGGATTCGTCGCCATCATTATCACCAAGCCATCTCCTTCCACAACTTCATTATGCTCACCACCGGGAGTGAGTAATTACTTCATAGGCTTGCTGGACAGTGATGGAGTTCGATGAGATTTGTCATGTAATCGAGTCAATATTTTAGGGTTTGATCCCTAGTATCCACTATGTTCTGAGATTGATGTTGCCATGACTTTGCTATGCTTAATGCTTGTCACTAGGGCCCGAGTGCCATGATTTCATATCTGAACCTTCTATGTTTTCATGAATATATTTGAGTTCTTGATCCTATCTGCTAGTTATATGCACTTGTTATTGTTCTGATCCGTAGACCCCAAACTGACAATAGTTGGGATACTCTTCGGGGATGATTGTAATTCAAGGAGTTCATATATTCACCATGTGTTAATGCTTTGTTCCGGTTCTCTATTAAAAGGAGGCCTTAATATCCCTTAGTTTCCTTATGAACCCCGCTACCACGGGAGGGTAGGACAAAAGATGTCTTGCAAGTTCTTATTATAAGCACGTATGACTATATACGGAATACATGCCTACATTATATTGATGAACTGGAGCTATTGTGTATCGCTCTAGGTTTTGACTGTTATATGATGAATGTCATCCAACACAAATATCCATCACTGATCCAATGCCTACACTTTTCGCATATTGATCTTTGCTAAATTACTTTCGTTGTTGTTGCTCTTACAATCACTACAAAACAGCTATTGTTCCTGCTCCTGCTACTATTGCTACTGTTACTATTGCTATCAAACTATCATATTATCGTGCTACTAAACACTTTACTGTAGATACTTAGTTCTCCAGGTGTGGTTGAATTGACAACTCAACTGCTAATACTTACAAATATTGCTGGGCTCCCCTTGTTTGAAATCAATAAATTTGGGTGAAATACTACCCTCGAAGATTATTGCGTTTCCCTGTACTTGTGAGTTATCATGCATGACACCGAAGAGGCTTGCAATAATATTGATAGGTGGAAGTGCGTAAAATACCCAAATCTCACATTAGTCATAAGAACTCAAGCACCTCTTTGCCAAGAATTAACGATGGATCCGAAGAAAACACAACCCCTACACCCCTAGGGAAGGAGGTTGGGAGGAGTTAACCATCGCGTGCCCTCTGATCAATACACATGTGAGTGTCACTTCAATATGCCCCTACACTCTGACCGCAACACTGATGCCAGCAGTTGCCACTTATATGTAAATTAATGAGTGTATGACCTAACGAACCTTAACAACAATATTCAATACTAAATGTTAATCATTTACCAGCACAATCACACATTACCATGTCAATATCACAAAACTATTGCAAAGAATCAAACTTATCATGTTAAATGATCTACAAGTTTTATCCAAGTTTGTATTATACCACCATTGTATACTTATCATTTTTTAGACCAACATATAACCCAAGCAAATTACCAATTACTATTCAACTCTCTAAAAGGATATAAGTGAAGCAAGAGAGCCCTGATCTTTTCTACAAAAGCATGTCATTCTGCCGTGCTCTAAGGTTTATAAGTGCAATGCAAGAGCCATTCTATAATTACCTCTACTCAAAAGATATAAGTGAAGCATAAAGAGCAATTCTATAAATCACAATCAATGTGTCTCTCTCTCAAAATGTGCAACCACAATATGATGATTGGAATACCAGCAAACAAAACCAAAGCAAAAGCAAATGATGCTCCAAGAAAAGCACATAATATGTGAACCAGTAAAAACTTAGGTCCAACCGAGACATACCAATAGGTTTGAAGAAGAAAGAGGTGATGCCTTCCGGGGCATCCCTGAGTTTAGATGCTTGGGTCTCCTTAAATATTACCTTGGGAGTGCCTTGGGCATCCCCAATCTTTGGTTCTCGCCACTCCTTGTTCATCTCATATCACTGTCTCACCTTGGTCTTAAAAAAACATTCACACAAAACTCAACAGAACTCATATGCAAAGCTAGTACACATGAAAATAAAACACATGATCATGAACTGTCAAGACAAGTTGCATAATCATTTTCAAATATTAGCTACTGTATGCTATCATTTTCACAATTTATATCCCCAATATAAGCCATCAAAATACTAGAACAAGCAGATAAGGAAACTATAATATCAATCTATCAACACAAGAACCATCTGCAGTGATCTAATTTAAATGCATACTTTTGTAATCTTAAAATTCTGAAAACTTAGGACGTAACATAGAACTTATAAGACAGTACTGTGTAAAAAAGTCAAGAAATTAGCATGCTCCAGCACATAATGAAAATTCAATTACCAAAGGCAAAAAGAATTGTTTGTGAACAACACCTAACAAACATGCAATTGCAACATCCTAAAGGCATTACTTGGCACGTTATTCCAAGAAAAGATACAAAACATAATTACTACAGAGACAATAATTATGTTGACTCAACTTAACAGGAAATAAAAATAAATTGTGTTGCCTTCCAACACGTGCTTTCTGTAATGCCTTTTAGCTGGGCATAACGTAGGCATCACGTTTTATCACCATTCATCTCTTCAATGTAGCAACGTGATTTCTTAGGAGGAGTTCATATAACCCTATATATTAATCATAACACTCCTAGGTATGAAATCAAGAATTTTAGTGTTATAAATTGGTTCGGAGGAGCATGCACATGACTGTCAATTGTAGCTTGTAGAGCGCATTTTGGGTCAGTAGCAAGGGGGGCAATCGCCAGGAGAAAATTCATCTTATGATTTTTCATGCACTATTCTCAAGATGGTCATATATTTGCCAGTATTTATATGGACATGTTTGTTTTGAAAAACACAGTAGAAATGCAGACGCTCACAACACGTATGCACACTCATCCAATGGTAGAGTTTGCAGAAAAATACTGGGCGTTCTTGAAGCGCCAAACTGCAAAAAGTTGGGATGGATGTTATAGAAGCGGATGCTACAAAGCTGGACGGGCCATGGCCCATGTAGTCCTGACGTAGCTTCGTCAGTGCAATGAGAACACACACACACACACACACACACACACACACACAACCCTACCTCTATGAGCACTTTCGAGAGGACGAGCCGATAGATCTTGAGATTGACGAAGTCGTCACATGCACCTCGTAGTCGAGAGCCACGTCATAAGACTAAGAGAGTCTAACGTAGGTTTATCGCATTTACTTTGACATACTTGTACCTATTCTTTACAACATAAATGCTTTCCTAATTTTTTGACATCTAAAAGATGTGATTTTTGTTAAGTTTTGGAAACAGGATCACATAGGCCCATGTTCATTCCTTTTTTTAACACGGTACAGATGCAGAGGCCCATGTTCATGCTGAGTAGTGTTTTTCTGCATGCATGACAGCCCAAGTGAAGTGAAACCCTAGCAAGGCTGTGTTTGGTTTGCGAGCAGGAGGGCGGGCAAGAGGGGATGGGATTGTCAAAGGAAGGCAAGGGGCCCAGGAGAGTTTCCATATAAAGCAGGTAATTGCTAGTGAGTGCAGTGGCAGCTGGGCAGAGAGCCCGGCGGCCATATTGCAGTACGCCACAAGGTGAGAAAAGGGTAAGCGCAGGGGGGAGAAGCAGCAGCTGCGCGAGTGTCTCAGTGTCTGGTGCAATAACAGGGGGGAGGGAGGCGCCTTGTCTTCTACCTCTGGCCTCTGCCCCCACCTCACATGAGCTGATCGACATGCCTCAGCAAGTCACCTCAGCTCTGCCTCCCCCCTGCCCGGCCACGGGCCACCTCACTCACACGTTGCAAACATTTCACTCCCCCGGCTGCCATCAACTTGCTTCCGGCGTTTTCTCCAGTGGCGGGGGCACAGCCGGGCGGGCCCTTGGCTCTCTCTCGGTGTTTGGTTTCGGCTAGCGAGGAGACGTTAACCAGTAGACAGGTTAACGGATTCGACAACAAGTATGCATATACTCCGAGTGAAAACCCGCGATCTCGCCTCTCCGATTTAACCAGGCGATGTTGACGAGTGTGTGCGTCTGCCTTTCTTGAAGGTGTGTTGGATTGAAGCTCTTTACTTCGGGAGATGAACAGTCCCACGTACGATGTTTCAACCTCGGCACGATGCGGAAATCCCTTCTACCAAAAAAGGCTTTCGCCCCGCTTTATATATAAAGCACGATCAACATACATACCGCAAACCACCCGACATCAAACACACCCAATGCAGATACAAGGGAGCTGACGCACAACAACACTACTCCAAAAGCTCCAAAGCAGACAACTAGTAGACAGACAGAGCATAACTAACGATCTAAGGAGCTCTCCTCCGTGAACGAGTCACCGTGAGGGGACGAAGCCGGCACTCGACGAACCAAGGCCTCCAAAGCGGTGCTTCCATGAAAGAAACGACACCGTAAAGCCGCCACCACCCGATCCACTGAATCAAGGTTTTCACCCGGAGTAACACGAAGGACGCAGGGCCACCGCAATGGAGCCTTCAAGAAGGGAACGACGCATGGACGCCCCCGCCATTGGTCTGGCAAGAGCCAGACGAGGTTTTCACCCCGGCCATCACCCTCCGCCTCCGCCTGGCGTACGGCCCAACACAAGAGCGCCGGCCGCACCACCACCGTAGAACGTCGAGAGCCCGCCCCCATGCGGCCCACGCGACCATGACAGCTAGCCGCCTGCACCCGAGCCATGAGCTCCGCCCACAAGCCCGCAGCTCCCGCCACCAAGGCCGCCGCCCTGCATCCAGACTCTCCGAAGACCAACAAAGGGACGGGCTTTGAGTCGATCGGCAGAACCCAAGCACCAACAGTACCGCCGGTGACCGTCCCGCCCCGGACACCGGTCTGCAGGCAGGAGGCGCGAGGCCTGGAAAAGGGGAGGGGGAGCGGAGCTGGTCCGGACCGGCGCACCCCTGCACCGGTGACAGGTAGTCGGTCTACCCGTCCCTCCAGCAGCCTCCCCTACGTCACCCTTGACGCCCTAGCACGGCCACCGGCTAGACCCATGCGAGGAAGATGCAGCCACCCGTCCGTCCGCGAGGTCCGCCGGATCGATCGCACCCGCCACCGAAGAAGGCCTCCAGAGGGGCCAGCGCCCTGACCCGCACCAACGGCGTGGCGCCGGAACGCCCCGTCGCCAGGAACCGTCGCCGGAGCCACCTCTTGCAGTGCCGCCCCCACCACCTGACGCAGGTCACGGCAGGGGGGCCGCCCGCATCCTGCGCCGCCACGACCCTCTCCACCCGTCGACGGCGCTGGCTGCATCACCGCCATCAGCAGAGAAGGGCAGCCCAACAAGAGGCGAGAACCATCCCCATGATGCCTGCTGCACCGCCGACAGGAGCCCGTCGCCGACCACTCCGCAGCATGCCGCGCCACCGCACCCGCCAACCAGTCCGGTGCCCAGGCCTGGCGGATCTGGCCCGCGCCTGACCACCCGCGCGAGGGGATGAAGGAAGCCCTCCGCCGCCTGCGCAGACCAGGCTTCGTCCGGCCGCGTCCTCCGGCGGCGGCCAGGGGGGTAGGTAGGGAGAGGGGGCCGAGCGGAGGAGATCGGGGTGCCCGCTCCGGCCGCCTCGCGGGTGGCGGCACAGGAGGGATAGGGTTCCCTGTTCTCCGGAAATCCTTTTCTTGAAGGCATTGTTAGGAGTAGCGTACTCCCTTCATTCCATAATGTGGTGTGTATAGATCTTTTGACAAGTCAAACTTTATAAATTTTAATCAAGTTTATAGAGAGAACTATTTATATTTACAATATCAAATAAATAAATATGAAACTACATCATACGATGAATCTAGTGGTATATGTTTGACATTCTAGATGTAAATGTTGTTCTCTACAAACTTGGTCAAAGTTTGTAAGTTTTGACCTTTTCAAAACTCTATATGCACTATATTGTGGAACGGAGGGAGTACTTTTTATGAGGCTTCTTGTGGTTTTTGTCGGGGATTTGTCCCTGCAGGCGATGGTTGTGGTAGCTGTCGGAGAAGACAACATACTTTTGCGAGGCAAGTTTGAGAAGTTGGCATCGTGTTACATGTCATTTTGTTTATATATGTTGATTTTATTCGACATCAATGATTGAGAATACTTAATAATTGATAACTACTCCCTTCGTCTTATAGTGTAAGACGTTTTTTAAGTTAAACTACCTTGCAAAAACGTCTTACATTATGGAATGGGTGGTATATAGCCGTGTGCATCAACCAATGCAAAGGACATGGGTTTTTCTCATTTTCAAAGTTGCACTGCTACAAGCTACAGGAATGTCCGCACATTATGAAACTGCATGCATGCATCGACCAAATTATCCAACATCTCTTGTTAGTGCCCCTAGCTTGTCGCTGTTATATGCTTACTTGCAAGCAGAACAGTACAGCCGAAAGTATAAGATGACGAGGATTGTGCACCATATACTCCACTTACATTGTACTTTGACGCGTGTGATTGTTCAATTAGCGATGGTGATCAGTACTACCGCGAGGTAAAAAGGTACAGATAACTGAGCATATCATTGCATAAAGTTGTACTACGTACTTATGTACCAGTCATGCATATATCACATTATTTCTTCTGAGGGACCAGGCCGTGCCGTTCTCGTGGTCCCATGTGCATCCTTTTTTATGGCATCTACAACGGTAACTCATAAATTTTTTCCGTCCACGGACAGAGGACCAGTCCGTGAACACGAATACGGGAGGCCGCCATTCAACTGTAGCCGCATACATTTTAACAACAGTTCGAACCAAATCGAAAGAAATTAGTGCAAACACGGCCGAATTTCATATAAACATGATGGATTTCGTATAAACCGGATGAAAACATCTACATTTTAAACATATTTTAACTAAAAAGGTAAAACTATGTGCACGTACGGTCACGGAGCTCCACTCCGACGACAAGGATACACTACACTAGCCCACGGCCGGTCACGGCGGGTCCTTTTGTCTTCCCCATGTCTGGCAGCCCGCTCACCGGACTGCCAGGAGCCCCGGAGGTATATGCTTCATGCGAAGGGCGGCTCGCTTCCTCACCGCTCATCGGAGTGGAACCGTCGGCTGATGCTTCAGCAGGAGGTGAAGCGGTGGTGCCTCCGCTTTCGTGGAACCCAATGGGGGTCGGCGATGGTCTGCGCTAAAGAACCGGGCGAGACACCGGCTGTGTACGCCGGCGTCACCTCGGTTGTGACCTTCACAGGACCCAAGCGGCGACGGCCTCCCATGTTCTACTTCTCCTCGATGGTGGTGGCGGGCGCGGACATGCTGGCTGCCACCTCGTCGATGTCCGCGTAGCCGGCTTCTTTCTCTGCCTGCATGACATGGCTACCCGCGCGTCGACGGCGGATGCGTGATCGCAGGAACTGGAGGCGCGGTACAATGCACCATCGTTGACGGTAACGACGATGCTCGTGCGGCCGTGCTCCTCGCCGTGTCGGGCTGGAGCAACTCGCCACTCCTCCGCGAGGTGGCTTGGAGCGGTGAGGTGTTGAACCACGCGCCGGCTTGGGGCAACAACTTTATCCGTCGGGCTAGGCGAGGGAGGTGGAGCAGCGAGCTACCTCGCTCGTATCCGTCGGGCTCGGCAGGCCACCCAACCGGCTTTTATGCTGGAGAACTGCTCTTCCTGCTTGTCAGATGCCATCGAAAGGGTGGAAAAATGGTGGAAGAAGGAGATGGGGAGCGGTTGAGTGGTGCGATTCTTGCCCGGGCCTCTGGCCTCGTTTAAATAGAGGGCGGATGGGAGGATCATTCCCGACGTTACGTTTAATGCTTGCCCGCTCGTGAACGTGCGTGTGGTCGGAGTAGGTTTCTCAGCTTCCAGGCGGGTTTGATGGAGGCGTTTGAATGCCGCGATGAGGCGTGTTCAGTCATGCGAGCAGCGGGCGGCGCCCTCGGCCGGCGCACAACTTCAATGATGGAGGTACTGAGAGGTCACGTCCGCCTTGAGGCACCTTCAATGTGGAGCGGCCCACTCTACAGTGGCATGAATGCGGGCAACTGGCGACGGGCGGGAAGCGAGTGGGGGGGGGGGGGGGGGGTTGGGGGTTGGTGGGTCAGGGTGGTCAGAAGCGAGCGTGGGATCGGTTCGGAGTCCGCAAAACCCCTCCATATTTGTCTCTGGTTTGTGGGAGAAAGTACATCCAGATTGGATGGCATCCACTGTCCGGACAACGCCGTCCGGCCCTTCCGGAGGCTTCTTTGCTTGCTCATCCAAGAGGCTTGCGTCTGCCAACATTATCCTCGAATCCAACATTAACCTCTCTTTCTCAGTCTCTATTGATCCAAAATTCAGGGCCTTCTCGAGCTCCCATTTGAGACACGCCTCTTTCTCCAACTCTATCTTCTCGCTCTCAATTGCCAACTTGTTACTCACCCTCTATCGGTCCCAGACCATCCTTTATTTTTGTGCATCCCACATGATTTTGTACCTCTCTTCTTTCTTGTTCATGCAAGGTATTGATCGAAAAGGAGCAAAAAATGTACCATGTCCTACTGCGTCAGTCTGTCAAACAGGACGTGGGCAGATGATACGTCTCCAACGTATCTACTTTTCTTAATGCTTTTCCTCTTGTTTTGGACTCTAATTTGCATGATTTGAATGAAACTAACCCGAGACTGGCGCTGTTTTATGCAGAACTAACATGCTGTTGTTTTTGTGCAGAAATAAAAGTTTTCGGAATGGAACGAAACATTGCGAGGATTTTTTATATCAATAAAGAGAATTTCTGGAGCCAAGAGATACCTGAGGGGGGCACATGGGTGGGCACAACCCACGAGGGCGCGCCTGCCCCCTAGGTGCGCCCAGGTGGGTTGTCCCCACCTAGTGGCCCTGCTGACCTTGAAACTGACGCTATAAATTCACATTATTTCAGAAAAAATCAAGGAAAAAGAATTATCGCGTTTCAAGAGACTGAGCCGCCGCCGTCTCCTGTTCTTCATCGGGAGGCCAGATCTGGAGTCCGTTTGAGGCTTCGGAGAGGGGGATCTTTGATCTTTGTCATCACCAACACATCTGCAACACCAATTCCATGATGCTCCCCACCGGGAGTGAGTAATTCCTTCGTAGGCTCACTGGTCGGTGAGGAATTGGATGAGATTCATCATGTAATCGGATTAGTTTTGTTAGGGCCTGATCCCTAGTATCCACTATGTTTTGAGATTGATGTTACTATGACTTTGCCATGCTTAATGCTTGTCACTTTGGACCCGGGCAGGGCCGGCCCTGGGGAGGGGCAGAGGGGGCGGCCGCCTCGGGCCCCAAAAATCAAGGGGCCCCTCCCCGACAGACACGTATGCTATGGCCTATGTCCCAACAGAACGTACGCACGCAGAAAAAGGAACTAATTGATCCCTTTCGATTCTTTCCAAAGGTTAGTAAATGCACGTAGAAAAAGAAGAGACTGATTGATCCCTTTCCATTCCATCACGCACGTATTCAGGCAGCGTTTCCGAGTTTCCCAGCGGCCGCCGACACTTGTCTCTTGGCTAATCGCGATTGTGCGCATGGCGCTTCTTTTCCCTTTTCCCCTAAATCAATTTTTCATTCATAATTCAGTCAGGTCATCCGCGGATGTCAATTCTCCGGCGGCCGGCGCAACCTCGCTCTGCTCCATCCATCAACTATTCGACCCTTAAGGTATATCTTAATTTCATATTGCGGTTCCTACTTTCTAGTCTCCTAGATGAACAGCCAACACATTGACACTGTACGACAATTGTCAATTGATGTATTTTTTATATTTATTTTCGACATTGTGTCTTATCATGC
This sequence comes from Aegilops bicornis, assembly GCA_021605145.1. NCBI lineage: Eukaryota > Viridiplantae > Streptophyta > Magnoliopsida > Poales > Poaceae > Aegilops > Aegilops bicornis. Next base: position 26,098,469 of record CM038671.1, read on the forward strand.
CGTCCAGAGGAAAGTATCCATCTGGTAGTGATAAAAGGAAAAGGAAGAAAGTTGTGGATGACTTGGTACAATCACAGTGCGGAAATATTTATGATGAAGATACCCTAGAAGCTGAGAAGGCTTTTCAAGTTAAACATTTCTTTTGTTTTGGTTGATATGGCGATCACTTCTTTGAAAGGTAGATTTAAAGAACTCATGGTGATTAAAGATATATATTCGGATAATTATTGAGCTCGGGCACCCTGAAGTCATTGCATGATATTGAACTTGAAGAGTCTTGCACAAAATTTGCAGAAATTTTCTCTCTTGATGGTTCATGAGATGTTGAGGTATATGATCTTATTTTTGAATAAAAAATATAAGATTAACTTTGCCACATTGTGCAATGTTTGTAATGGAGCATGTCCAAGAAGTTGATTGTTATCCTAATAGCTCCATTGCCTACCGCATCTTATTTACCATGACTGTGACTGGCTTACAAATTGAAATTATCGAAGAACTATCTGAGATAAACAATGGTTCAAAGAGGTTAAATGATCTAGCAACGTTATGCATCGAGAAGAAATTATTGGATGATATTGACATCGACCCCATCATACTTGACTTTGCATCGAGGATTGTTAGAAGAAAATTTTAAGGTAATATGTATATATTATTTTGTATGCATACTGATTTAGATGCATTTGAGTGTTATCGATAAATATTTCATATATACGTATATTCATTTCTATTGTTATGGCATCCATATTAAGGGCCCCGAGTTTTGGTCTCGCCCTGGGCCCCCAAAATCGCAGGACCGGCCCTGGGCCCGGGTGCCATGATTTCAGATCTCAACCGTTTATGTTATCACCATTATATCCATGTTCTAGATCCGATCTTGCAAGTTATAGTCACCTACTACGTGTTATGATTCGGCAACCCGGGAGTGACAATAGTCGGGACCACTCCCGGTGATGACCGTAGTTTGAGGAGTTCATGTATTCACCGTGTGTTAATGCTTTGTTCCGGTTAACAGGAGGTCTTAGTATCCCTTAGTTTCCAAAAGGACCCCGCTGCCACGGGAGGGTAGGAAAAAAGATGTCATGCAAGTTCTTTCCATAATCACGTATAACTATTTATGGAATACATGCCTACATTATATTTATGAACTGGAGCTACAGCCATATCGCCCTAGGTTATAACTGTCTCATCATGAATATCATCCAACAAGTCACTGATCCAATGCCTACGAATTTATCTTATTGTTCTTGCTAAGTTACTACTGCTGCTACTGCTATCATTACTTCTACAATATCACTACTATCACTGTTACCGTTACTACTGCTGCTGCTACTATCATCAAAACTATCATATTACTGTGCTACTAATCACTTTGCTGCAGATAATTAATCTCCAGGTGTGGTTGAATTGACAACTCAGCTGCTAATACCTTCAAATATTATTTGGCTCCCTTTGTGTCGAATCTATAAATTTGGGTTGAATAATCTACCCTCGAAAACTGTTGTGATCCCCTATACTTGTGGGTTATCAAGACCTTTTTCTGGTGTCGTTGCCTGGGAGCATAGCTATATTTGTTGAGTCACTTGGGATTATTACCATATTATCACTATGAAGAATCTGAAGGATGCAAAGACTAAGATTTTTCCCTCAAAGACGAGGGAGGTAAGGAACTGCCATCCAACTCCGCTTTAGATTCACCTTCTGTTATAAGTAAACTTGCAACACCACAACATGCTATTAATTCTGATATGTCGCAAGTTATTGATGATGCTACTTCTGCTATGAATGCTACTCATGATGATGCTAGTACCTTGCTTGATGATGATGATGTGCCACTAGGTGAATTTCTTGATGAACCAATTGCTAGAGTAAGACAACATGATATTGTTGAATCTAATGATGAACTTGAAACTAAAAATCTTGAAACACCTACTAGAACTAGTCCTCCTAGATATGAATTGCCAAAGGTATCAGAAGGTTATACTATGAGTGAGGAGGCAACTAGAGATATTCTTGCTTGTAAGGATAGAGATTATCTAGAGAAATTATTATGCAAGTATAAAGAAAGATCTCTGAATTCTAAAATGAAATGTGATCCTTAGTTTGCTACTTCACCTATTTTTATTGATGATTGATACGTCTCCAACGTATCTATAATTTTTGATTGTTCCATGCTATTATATTACCTGTTTTGAATGATTATGAGCTTTATTATACACTTTTATATTACTGGGACTAACCTATTAACCGGAGGCCCATCCCATATTGCTGTTTTATTGTCTGTTTCAGTATTTCGAAGAAAAGGAATATCAAACGGAGTCCAAACGGAATGAAACCTTCAGAAGCGTGATTTTTTGGAAGAATATCACCCAGGAGACTTGGAGTTCACGTCAGAAGAGCCTCGAGGAGGCCAGGAGATAGGAGGCCCCCTGTCGGTGTCAAAACCGGCGGATCTCGGGTAGGGGGTCCCGAACTGTGCGTCTAGGCGGATGGTAACAGGAGACAAGGGACACGATGTTTTACCCAGGTTCGGGCCCTCTTGATGGAGGTAAAACCCTACGTCCTGCTAGATTAATATTGATGATGTGTGTTACAAGAGTGGATCTACCACGAGATCAAAGAGGCTAAACCCTAGAAGCTAGCCTATGGTATGATTGTTGTTCGTCCCCACGGACTAAAACCCTCCGGTTTATATAGACACCGGATAGGGTTAGGGTTACAGTAGTCGGTTACAATGGTAGGAGATCTACATATCCGTATCGCCAAGCTTGCCTTCCACGCCAAGGAAAGTCCCATCCGGACATGGGACGAAGTCTTCAATCTTCTATCTTCATAGTCTTGGAGTCCGGCCGATGATGATAGTTCGGCTATCCGGACACCCCTAGTCCGGAACTCCCTTAGTAGCCCCTGAACCAGGCTTCAATGACGACGAGTCCGTAGCATATTGTCTTCGGCATTGCAAGGCGGGTTCTTCCTCCGAATAATTTATAGAAGACTGTGAACACCAGGATAGTGTCCGGCTCTGCAAAAATAAATTCCACATACCACCGTAGAGAGAATAATATTACACAAGATCAATCTGCTGACATATTTTGTGGCGTGACGTCGCACCACTACCAAGCCTTTATTCAAATTGTTTTCGTTGTTCCACCTCAGCGCGTTTAGCGAAGCAGTTTCCTTGGCACGTCTTGTTGAGGCGGAGATCGTGTTCCCCTTATTCAGGATTCCCATCAATACGGACCTTGGGTAACTCAACGCGCCATTGATTGTGGCGCTTGGGAGATAAGCGAGTTTTACCAGGCGGTGGGGACACATGTTTTGTCCGCCCATATAAGGGGATAAGAATCCAGCCCTTTTACTGCGCCTTCTTCCTCCTTGGCTTATCCATCTCCATGAACTCGAGCTCCGGTGCCCAAGTCCGCACTTCTCACCTCAACCTTCTCCAACTATGTCCGGAGGCGGAGGCAAGTGGATGGCCTCCTCCGTCACGGAGGGCAGATCCGAAGCTGCACGACGCGGATATCTGTCCAAAGAACATCGCGCATCGGCTCCCCGACGAGGGAGAGCTCATCCCCAACCCAGGCCCCATGAGAGGCTAGTATTTCTTCCCCATTTCCTCCATGGACTGGGCTTCCCGCTTCATCCCTTTGTCCGGGGCTCATGTTCTACTACGGCCTAGATTTCCATGATCTGGCCTCAATTTCATCCTCGGCATCTCGGCGTTTATCGTCGTGTGCGAGGCAATCCTCTTCATCCAGACCCACTTCGGCTTGTGGCTAAATACCTTCAAAGTAAAGCCGAAGGTTGCGAAGGGCAGCCAAGCGGAGTGCGGAGGCGCCATGGTGGGCAGGATGTACCACGTGACGTGGCTGGAGGGTACTTTCGTGGAAACCATCAAGGGGTGGCAATCGGGGTGGTTCTACATCACCGAGCAGCGCGACCACGATTGGGCAGCGGCCCCAATTTAGATCTGGTATTCCCACACGGCTCTCCTCCCGGAAAGAGAGTGGCCGAATTTGGGGATTCGAGGAGCTGACGGACTCAAGCACGTATCCAAGCTGGTGGACAAGAAGCTCAAGCTTGTCAACGTAGTCGGTCATGCTCATCCGCCGGATTCTCACGTGCGGCCGACGGGCTTTAATATGTGGGAGTTTGATCCGACGCAGCACGGACCACTGGCGGGCTCTTGACACTACGCACGAAGATGTCCGGAAGGTGCTGTTCAAGGCGCTGAAGCTCCGCATCCGCTACCGAAGATCGCGGATTACGCTTTCGCATGATGTCCAGGTGACGAGGTAAGTGATTTCACCACTTGTTTTCCATAGTTTGGCTCTATGCGGGATCTAAACTCCCTTGCCTTTGATAGGAATGGCTGGCGAAGGCGAACGGATTACCTGTCCGGCCCCATTGCGGAAGGACCCAGCGGATGCCCGCCTAGCAGGGCTGCTGGCTCCGGCACCACGTGGTGCGGAGAAGAAGGCCAAGAAAGGCGGCCACGGGGACTCGGAAGAGTTCCCGTTTTCAGGTGCTATCGGATGATGAATCCGAGGCCGACTCCTCCCACCAAGGTGAGGGGAGAAGAAGAAAGCCTCTCCCGGTGAAGGAGGAAAGAAAGGAAGGCCTCCCCAACAAGGGAGGCGAAGGGTCCAAGAAGGAAAAACTCTTCCTCCGGACTACTCCGCAGCGCGCCATGTGGCAACGATGAAGGCGGCATCCAAGGGCCAAGCCTGGCGAGATCGTAAGTATCCGGACTCCCGAATAACCTCAAGGTTTTGTTTTCGCCACATAACGTCTTTCTAATGCCGCATACAACCCTGCAGTCCGCCAAAGGATGATCTTCCCGTTTAAATCGGCGGGTCCTTGGGTGCGTCGGATATGGATTCCCTTCCGATTGCCTCCACCCCGTGCCCTTGTGACGGCGCCGATGTGGGATCCCAGAAAAGGACCCACCAGGAGGAGGCCACGGAGGTGTCGCGAGACACCCTCCGGACTGTGCACGGACTCAGCCGAGGCGGCGGTGGCTCGAGTCCGTGGCGACCCCGCCGTAAGAAGGGCAAGACCGAGACGCCCGGCTGCCTCCATCCAACCGGAGGTGCGGATAATTTCTTGAGGCGCTCAAGGCGCCTCCATTGAAGAGGAACACCGCACTGTTATGAGTGCGGTGATTCAGAAGGTTCAGCTTGCCAAGAGCGGGCTGACCGAAGCCTGCAATAGCCTTCTAACAGGCTTTGAGGTAAGAATTTCAATTTATGTAAAATGGTACCGCATAGATAGTAGCCCCTGATGCTCGGTTTGGTGTTCGGAAAGAAAAGCCGGACTGAGGATCTTTAGAAAAACGCAGGAGCCATAAAAATATGTCAATATGGGATTGCGGCTGTCTTTCTTGACCTCCGCCCGACCTTGGCTGCGGAGGTCAATACTGAAGAAAAACCTCGGCGGTCCGAGCAGGCTCGGCCATGCCAAGAAGCAGCTCGAGGAAAAAGAAGGTGAGTAATACCTTATGAAAATTGTACCTTCTGAGAAAAGGATTTGGTTGCAAGAAAAATGACAAGGATAACGTGGGTATTGTAGGGGCCGCTAATGAGGTGGCGACCACGAAGGAGGCGGTGGCAGCGGCGGCGTAATCTGACATGAGCGCGCAGCGAGAGAAGCGAGGAGCGGGTGGCGGAGGTACAGCAAGAGCTCGAGGATCTCGTGAAAAACATGAGAACTTGGAGCGTGACTCGAAGAATCGAGAGTCTGAGCTTGCAACGGCTCTTGAGAGTGCCAAAACCGCTAAGGCTGAAGCCTACAAGGCCCTCCAGGAGATTGAAGCGGTGAAGAAAATAGCAGCAGGTAAGGCGTTTTCATGCGAGAGTAAGCATGTGAGTGTTAATTACACATTGCTTACCCGAATTCGGAGCTCTCGAGGCGTTCATGAGCTTCCTCGCAGCGTGTCCGATGCTGCCGCATTCTACCGGGCCGAGGAGGGAGTTCAACGGAGAAGGTCTTACGGTCTCGGTATCTTTGAGGCGGACATCCAGTGCCCTTAGCGACCAGCTGAAGCAGCTGGTCGAGCTCCACAAGGCGGCGAACAGGTATGAAGGGCCTCATAGTTCGGCTGTGGCCTAAGGAGGCCATGCACAGGAGCTACCGGCCTGGTGCGGCGGTGGTGGATGCGTGCCCGTGGGTTGAAGTTATCAAGCATTCCGCTTGTATCGAGGGTGCCGTCGGGCCTTGCCCGCGCAAAAGGTGCCTTTGGGGCAAGATGGATGCCGTAAGCTTCGTGACGGACCCGCCACCAGAGGGCAAGGAGCATCGCACGCGCCGAGATGTATTATAAGAGTGTCTTTGAAGGGCCCGCACTATTGCGGTGAGTGCTCCAAAGATGTAATATTTGAGTAGACTCGCATTTTGTTATCTGTCGCTGAAAACTTAGTTCATATGCGCTAAGCAACGCTTGTTAATTTAAAATATTACCTTCCGATGCGGCTGTTTATCAAATCGAGAGATGGCAAGTCATCGGCTTCACCCCATGCCATGAGTCTTTGGGGTGTTCGGGATAAACTTGAGCGCTCTTGTTTCCATTTTGGGTCCATCTAGGGAGGCGCTCAACACAACGAACAAGGCAACCGGACTTATAATGCTTGAACACTCTCACTTAGCCATAGAATTCTATAATTTTAAATTTCGTGAAGCCCCTAGTCTTCGGAAGGCGAATTTGGGCGCTATCCACGCCTTGGCGGACAGTATTCGGCTCCTCACTCTAAGCGGCATAAGTCTTTAAGGACTCATGAAAACCTCTCGAACAACGACCGGTCTCTCACCTCATCATGACGGTCAGTTTTAGCTTTCTCCATCGAGGCGTTAACCCAGGCCGAATCGGGCGGAATCGCAGATGGTTCTCCCGGTGCTACCTTAGCCGATATAACGGAGCGTAAGGTACCAAAACACGGGAGCCGGGCAAACCCAACTATTGACCCAAGACATGATTCGGAGCCGATGCATATAGTGCTATAAGTTCGGGGTGCCGCACTTGTGAAAGTGTTCGGACTTATCACACCATAACGCGGGAAACATAAGCCCCTGGTGTATATTAGCCGTACCAAAGTGTACGGATGCAACATGTCGTGAATGAACATATATATGAAAAAGAAATGCAATTATAAGCAAAAAGGTGCTGCATTGTTTTATTCAATAAGTGCTGCTACGAATGCAGAACGATACAAATAGTGCGATAAGCAAGGTTGGAGACTGTTAAACATGTCCCCCTCCACGGGTAGGCTGCAGATTGGTGTATGAAAATGCTCGTAATGGAGACCACCTGTATATTCGTTGTAGCCTTTATCCTTCCCTGGCTGTTGCATCGTGAGTTCGGCAGGTCTGCTGCCGGACAGGGCTTCTGACAAACGGAGTCCTGTGGTTAAAAAGTAAAGGTAAAAATAAAAGAAAAAGGAACGACACACTTGAGAGCCCCTTGTGTGGTTGAGCCGCGATGCAGGTGTATTGTGGTCGTGCCCCCTCCCCATGCCCATGGTATCTTCAGAGCGTAATGGTGTACGCGAAGGACCTGCTTTGACGTTTCGCAGGAGCTGGGGTTGGGGCCGCACTGCTACGCGTGCTCGGAACGTGCCAGGTGGTCTTGTTGTAAGTTACTCCGGGCGCGCTTGGCTGTGTCCGGCCGCTTAATGGCCGGATTCGATAATTGCCTTAAGAGGCTGCATTGCACTTCTGCCGCGAGAGCCGCTGTATGTTCCTCCATGCGGAGAGAACGTTCAGTGTTTCCGTTGACCGTAATGACTCCTCGAGGGCCTGGCATCTTGAGCTTGAGGTATGCGTAGTGCGGCACCGCGTTGAACTTTGCAAACGCGGTACGTCCGAGCAAGACATGATAGCCGCCATGAACGGGACTATGTCGAAGATTAACTCCTCGCCCGGAAGTTATCCGGGATCCAAGACCACTTCGGTGTAATTGAGCCTGCATAATTGGCTTCTACACTGGTATGACGCCTTTAAAGGTCGCTTTTGGTAGGTTTAATCCTTGAGGGTCTATGCCCATTTTGCGACCGTATCACGGTAAAGCAGGTTCAGTTGCTGCCGCCGTCCATCAGGACTCTGGTTAGGTGAAATCCATCGACGACCGGGTCTAGGACTAGTGCGGCGAATCCGCCGTGGCGGATGCTGGTGGGGTGGTCCCTTCGGTCAAAAGTGATCGGGCAGGAGGACCATGGATTGAATTTCGGGGCAACTGGCTCCATCGCGTAGACATCCCTGAGCGCACGCTTCCGCTCCCTTTTGGGTATGTGCGTTGCATATATCATGTTCACCGTCCGCACCTGTGGGGGGAAACCCTTCTGTCCTCTATTGTTCAGCGGTTGGTTCTCGTCCTCGTCATCGCTATGCAGCCCCTTGTCATTGTTTTCGGCAATTAACTTGCCTGCCTGCTGAATACCCAACAGTCCCTGTTTGTGTGGTTAGGCGGCTTTTCGGGGTGCCGTATCCGCACAAGCGGTCGAGTATTCGGTCCAAATTGGATGGACCCGAGTAGTTCGTTTGAATGGCTTTTTCCGCTGACCGGGTTTAGAGCCTTTGAATCCGGCATTGACCGTCGTATCCTCAATATTGTCGCCGTTAGTGCGGCATTTGTTTTGTTACGACGCTGCCCGCTGCTTTTGGTCCTTGAAGTCCGGACTGCCAGAATTTTTGCTGAGGTTGTTGCTGCGTGCTAGCCAGATGTCCTCACCCGTGCAGAAGCGGGTCATGAGTGATGTGAGGGCTGCCATGGATTTCTGCTTTTCCTGTCCTAGGTGCCAGGCAAGCCACTCGTCGCGGATGTTATGCTTGAAGGCCGCGAGGGCCTCCGCATCCGGACAGTCGACGATTTGGTTTTTCTTGGTTAAGAACCGTGTCCAGAATTGTTCCGGCGATTCGATGCAGCTCGAATTATGTGGCTTAGGTCATCGGCGTGCGGTGGTCGCATAAGTTCCCCGGAAGTTATCGAGGAATGCGGCTTCCAGGTCCTCCCAGCTCCCAATTGACTCTCTTTGGCAGGCTGTTGAGCCAATGCCGGGCTGGTCCTTTAAGTTTGAGGGGGAGGTATTTGATGGCGTGAAGATCTTCACCGCGGGCCATGTGGATGTGAAGGAGATAGTCTTCGATCCAAACCGCGGGGTTTGTTGTGCCATCATAGGATTCAATATTGACGGGTTTGAACCCTTCGGGATTTGATGATCCATTACTGCCGTCTGTGAAGCATAGTGGGTGTGCTGGCGCCTGCATCTTTGGCGATATCACGACGGAGCTCAAAAAATCTTGGTCTGTTTTGTTCGGCCCGGCCGGACTTATCAGGTCCGTATGACGGTTGTCGTCACATACCGTGGGCCCACGCGATCCATAGATCGATCTTGATTGTCTTGCCTTGTCCTCCAATATATCTCGCAGGTCCGGAGCGTTCCCCTTTGGCCGTGTGCTTTTTGAGCGATGCCGGGGTACGGTTCTAGTGAAGGGCCTAGAGGCCTCTCTGTCGCGGCCATGGGGTGGTCGGTCAGCCGTACTGTCTCCTGCTGATGCGGTTCGTAAGCCTCCTCCTCTAATCTGGGGAGCAGCTTGCGTTTAGGGTAGCTTTTGGAGGGGCGTTCGAGCTCATGCTCTTCGGCCGCGAGGACTTCGGTCCATCTGTCGGCTAGCAGATCCTGATCAGCTCTAAGTTGTTGCTGCTTTTTCTTTAGGCTGTTCGCCGTGGCCATAAGCCTGCGTCTAAAACGCTCTTGTTCGACAGGATTCTCAGGCACGCATTTAATTCATTGTCGCCGAGGCTTGCTTCGTCTTCGGAGGGAGGCATATAATCCTCTACCTCTTCTTACGCCGCTCTCTCTTGAGGGCTGGCGTCTTCATCCTCTGCGATGGATCTTGCTGGAGTGGATTGTCTTCGGCGTTATGCGGTGTATTGTTATCTCCGGTGCGAATTTTCATTCTTGCTGTGGCGGGATTTAGAGCGGCGCTTGGCCGACGCCGCGCTTGGGCTGCTTCTTGGAGGGTCATCCTCCGTTGTTCCATCGCCGTTCCCATCTTTTGGGATGTCCACCATGTATATGTCGTATGACGAGGTGGCCTTCCAGTGCCCTGTAGGTGCTGGGTCTTGGTCGTCTCCGGCATCGTCGTTCATACCGTCGATGTCTTCGGAGTCGTAGTCTAGCATGTCGGTTAGGTCGTCGACAGCGGGTACCAAGTGGGTGGTGGGTGGGCGTCGAATTTCTTCATCGACCGTATCCCAACCTTCCAGACTGTAGTCCGGCCAGGGCTCTCCGGATAAAGAGAGAGACTTTAGTGAATTCAGGATGTCGCCAAAAGGCGAGTGCTGAAAGATGTCCGCGGCCGTGAACTCCATAACGGGCGCCCAATCGGATTCGATCGGCAAGGGCGCGGAGGGTTCGGAGTCCGGATAGGAGTCCGGCGCCCTGGAGTCGGAGTCTTTGCAAAGGACAGGGATGGAGTTCGGCTCGATCGCCGTAGAGATTGTAGCCCCCGAGGCGGTGTCCAACCACTCGTCCTCGGTCGGGGAATCCGGCTCCGGATTAAGGGTCGGAGCGGATACTGGTGCGGCCTCCAGGGCACTGTTCGGCTGTAGAGCTAGATCATGCCCATCGAGACAGTGCGGCACGCTTGGCTGCGGCTCGAATCCGTCGAAGATCAAGTCTCCGCGGATATCGGCCGTATAGTTTAAACTTCCAAATCTGACCTGATGGCCAGGGGCGTAGCTTCGATCTGCTCCAGATGGCTGCTTAATTGGACTGCAGTGCAAAGCCGCCGAACACAAAGATCTGTCCGGGGAGAAAAGTCTCACCCTGGACCGCATCGTTGTTGATGATCGGAGGAGCCATCGGGCCTATCGGCGACGACACAGAGGAACTCTCAATGAAAGCACCAATGTCGGTGTCAAAACCGGCGGATCTCGGGTAGGGGGTCCCGAACTGTGCGTCTAGGCGGATGGTAACATGAGACAAGGGACACGATGTTTTACCCAGGTTCGGGCCCTCTTGATGGAGGTAAAACCCTACGTCCTGCTAGATTAATATTGATGATGTGTGTTACAAGAGTGGATCTACCACGAGATCAAAGAGGCTAAACCCTAGAAGCTAGCCTATGGTATGATTGTTGTTCTTCCTTCAGACTAAAACCCTCCGGTTTATATAGACACCGGATAGGGTTAGGGTTACGTAGTCGGTTACAATGGTAGGAGATCTACATATCCGCATCGCCAAGCTTGCCTTCCACGCCAAGGAAAGTCCCATCCGGACACGGGACGAAGTCTTCAATCTTCTATCTTCATAGTCTTGGAGTCCGGCCGATGATGATAGTTCGGCTATCCGGACACCCCCTAGTCCGGAACTCCCTCACCGCCCCTACTGGGCGCCCCCCCTATCTCGCGGGCCCCTCGAGCACCTCCCGACCGACTTTTTTCGCCTATATAAGCCTACGTACCCTAAAAACATCGATTATCAAGATAGATCGGGAGTTCCGCCGCCGCAAGCCTCTGTAGCCACCAAAAACCTCTCAGGAGCCCGTTAGGCACCCTGAGGGAGGAATCCATCACCTGTGGCCATCTTCATCATCCCGGCGCTATTCATGACGAGGAGGGAGTAGTTCACCCTCGGGGCTGAGGGTATGTACCAGTAGCTATGTGTTTGATCTCTCTCTCTCTCTCTCTCTCTCTCTCTCTCTCGTGTTCTCTCTATGGCATGATCTTAATGTATCGCGAGCTTTGTTATTATAGTTGGATCTTATGATGTTTCTCCCCCTCTACTCTCTTGTGATGAATTGAGTTTCCCTCTTGAAGTTATCTTATTGGATTGAGTCTTTTGTTTGAGAACACTTGATGTATGTCTTGCCGTGTTTATTTATCTGTGGTGACAATGGGATATCACGTGCCACTTGATGTATGTTTTGGTGACCAACTTGCGGGTTCCGCCCATGAACCTATGCATAGGGGTTGGCACACGTTTTCTTGACTCTCCGGTAGAAACTTTGGGGCACTCTTTGAAGTACTTTGTGTTGGTTGGATGAATTTGAGATTGTGTGATGCATATTGTATAATCATGCCCACGGATACTTGAGGTGACAATGGAGTATCTAGGTGACATTAGGGTTTTGGTTGATTTGTGTCTTAAGGTGTTATTCTAGTATGAACTCTATGATGGATTGAGCGGAAAGAATAGCTTTATGTTATTTTACTACGAACTCTTGAATAGATAGAACAGAAAGAATAACTTTGAGGTGGTTTCGTACCCTACCATAATCTCTACGTTTGTTCTCTGCTATTAGTGGCTTTGGAGTGACTCTTTGTTGCATGTTGAGGGATTGTTATATGATCTATCTATGTTATTTTTGTTTAGAGAACTTGCACTAGTGAAAGTATGAACCCTAGGCCTTGTTTCCTAGCATTGCAATACCGTTTACGCTCACTTTTACCATTAGTTACCTTGCTGTTTTTATTATTTCAGATTAGAAAAACCTATATCTACTATCTATATTGCACTTGTATCTTCATCTCTTCGCCGAACTAGTGCACCTATACAATTTACCATTGTATTGGGTGTGTTGGGGACACAAGAGACTCTTTGTTATTTGGTTGCAGGGTTATTTGAGAGAGACCATCTTCATCCTACGCCTCCCATGGATTGATAAACCTTAGCTCATCCACTTGAGGGAAATTTGCTACTGTCCTATAAACCTGTGCACTTGCAGGCCCAACAACGTCTACAAGAAGATGGTAGTGTAGTAGACATCAAGCTCTTTTCTGGCGCTGTTGCCTGGGAGGTGAGTGCTTGAAGGTATATCTTTAGATCTTGCAATCGAATCTTTTTGTTTCTTGTTTTATCACTAGTTTAGTTCTTAAAAGAAAACTACAAAAAAATGGAGTTAAGTTTGTCTCATAAGCTTCGTCTTTTTAATATCTTTCATGAGTATGATGGAAAGGAAAATTGTGCTCAAGTGCTAGAAGAAGAATGCATTAAAATGCTTGGTACTAAATCTTTGAATGATGAGCATGATTGCAATGTTGTTAGTATGAACTCCTTGAATATCCATAGTACTAACGATGATTGCACTAGTTATGATGAAAGTATCTCTTATAAGCATGTCAACTTTTGTGGAGTGCATGTTTGGATGAACACACCAAGTAGAGAAGATATATATTGCAAGAGGCATAAGCATTTAGAAACTAAATGGTTGCAAGAAAGGCTAAATGTGAGTGCTTAAAATTTACATTTCCTTTGTCGTACTTGTGAACTATGCAATGAATGTGGTCATCTACATGTCATATGCAAATTATTTCATGATCGAATCGTGTCCAAGAATTGTGATGATTTGATTTCCCTTGCACATTATAATGAACTTAGTTTGCTTTTGGGTTATGAAGAATTGAAACGTTTAACTAAGGATCTTCCAGATTTTGCCCTTAAGAAATTCCTTGATATTGATCTAGAAAAGATTTATTTGTATTGTATGGTGAATTGCATTGAAAATCCTTATATTGCCAATTACCTAAAGAAAAGAAAACAAATAGAAGATGAAGAGAATACTAATGAAAGGGAAGAGACTTACCATTATCCTCCTATTATTTCTTATGATGAATCAGGTATCGAGGAGGAGCCTTCTATTCAACCAATCTCATCAATAAGGAGCTCAAAGAAGATGGTTGAACCCATACATAATGTGAAGAAGAAAAGGAAGAGTAGGGGCAGCAAAGATAAAAAGGTATCCCTCCCAAATGATGTTGCTCCTACTACTCATTGTGATGATGATAATTGCTATACTATTGGTGCTATTCATACTATTAATGATGAGAGTGATTATGCTTATTATATGAAAGAGCCCAAGCTTGGGGAAGCTATGTTTGATGAGGATGAAATATTTGAGAATTTATTTGCTGAAATTATTGTTTGTCTCAAGCTTGGCGATGCTATGTTTAATGAAGATGATATTTTTAGCACCCCAAGTGTTGATATACAAAGTTGCTATGATGATAGAATGCCTCTTACCTATGATGATTATATTGACGAAAGTGGATTTGGAAGAGTGTCAACTTTATTTAGTGAGTCCACTATCTTGGGAGAGGTTTCAATCGATTATGATGAGAACAAAGTTGCTACTTATGATGATTATTGTGATGAAACTTATGCTATAAAAGTAGTGATGATTATATTTATAAATCTTGTCATGATTACGATTACCCTTTTTCTGAACATTAATCTTTTAATGTGGAAACAATTTTTAGTGTTCAAGTCTCTGATGATATTCCCACTATTCCGAATGAGAAGAATTTTGCTTATGTGGAGAATAGTAAAAATTATATGCTTGTAGATCATGAAAAGAATGCTTTAGGTGCTGGTTGTATTGTTGAACTAATTCATGATGCTACTGAAAATTATTGTGAGGGAGGAACATATGCTTGTAGGAATTGCAATAATGTCAAGTTTTTTCCCTATGTGTTGAAAATCTTGAAGTTATGCTTGTTTTACCTTCCTATGCTAGTTGATTACTGTTACCATAAGTTGTTTGCTCACAAAAACCCTATGCATAGGAAGTGGGTTAGACTTAAATGTGCTAGTCATATGCTTCATGATGCTCCCGTTATGTTTCAATTCTTATCTTTTATGTGAGCATCATTGTCATCATCATGCCTAGCTAAAAAGGCATTAAACAAAAACGCTTGTTGGGAGACAACCCAATATTTATCCTTACTGTTTTTGTGTGTCCACATGATTATGCTACTTTAATAATCATGTTTTATAGCTTTTGTTTCAATAAAGTGCCAAGTAAGACCTTTAGGATAGCTTACGGTGATAGTTGTGTTGATCCTGCTAAACATCAGAAACTTTTGCACCCAGTAAATTAGTTTTGTTAATTCACAGAAAAGTGCTTTTGATCTGATTCGTTTTGCTCTGGATTGGTACATGAATTTCTTAGGACTTACTAATTTGGTAGAATTGTTGGAGTTCCAGAAGTATACGTTTGATATAGATTACTACAGACTGTTCTGTTTTTGAAAGATTCTGTTTTCTATGTGTTGTTTGCTTATTTTGATGAATCTATGAGTAGTATTGGAAGATATGAACCATAGAGAAGATGGAATACAGTAGACATTACACCAATATGAATTTAGAATGAGTTCATTACAGTACCTAAGTGGTGGTTTTATTTTCTTATCCTAATGGAGCTTACGAGTTTTCTGTTGAGTTTTGTGTTGTGAAGTTTTCAAGTTTTGGGTAAGGATTCGATGGACTATGGAATAAGGAGTGGCAAGAGCCTAAGCTTGGGGATGCCCAAGGCACCCCAAGGTAATATTCAAGGATAACCAAGAGCCTAAGCTTGGGGATGCCCCGGATGGCATCCCGTCTTTCGTCTTCGTTCATCGGTAACTTTACTTGGAGCTATATTTTTATTCTCCACATGATATGTGTTTTTCTTGGAGCATAATTTTATGTTAGTGTTTGCTTTATGTTATTTATAATAATGTTTTTCATCTTTAGTTTCAATAAAAATGTCAAGGATAGCCTTTACCATGCTTATTTTGCTAGTATACATGTTGTTGTGTGAAAACATAAAGTTTACCGCTGTTGCAAAAATTCCCTAGAAACGTCAGAGCATGATATAATGCTGAAACCTTTTGCATGATGAGCTCAGATAAACCTTTCTTCTTCAACAACTATCGGTTAGTATCGGTTGAACCTAAGTTTTTGCTTCTTCACATGAGTTGTGCTATCCTTGCAATGTCATTTTATTTTGCTTTGCTTGCTTTTTGAATACAATACCAAGATCTGAATTCTTAAATGAGAGAGAGTCTTCGCATAGTTGCATAATTATTTAGCTACTCATTGATCTTCACTTATATCTTTCGGAGCAGTTTGTCGTTTTCTCTAGTACTTCACTTATATCTTTTTTAGAGCATGGCGGTGGTTTTATTTTGTAGAAATTAATGAACTCTCATGCTTCACTTATATTATTTTGAGAGTCTTAAACATGATGGTAATTTGAATGAAAACTATCATAGGAAGTGAATTGGATGCTATGATCAATTTGATACTTGATAATTGTTTTGAGATATGGAGGTAGTGATATTAAAGTCATGCTAGTTGGGTGATTATGGATTTAAAGAATGCTTGTGTTGAAGTTAGAAAATCCCGTAGCATGCACGTATGGTTAATGTTGTGTAACAAATGTGAAACATGAAGTGTACCTGGCTTGTGCATCCTTATGAGTGGCGGTCAGGGACGAGCGATGGTCTTTTCCTACCAATCTATCCCCCTAGGAGCATGCGCGTAGTGCTTGATTTTTGATGACTTATAATTTTTTGCAATAAGTATATGAGTTCTTTTGACTAATGTTGAGTCCATGGATTATACGCACTTTTACCTTTCCACCATTGCTAGCCTCTTGATGCGTGCATTGCCCTTTCTCACCTTGAGAGTTGGTGCAAACTTAGCGGTGCATCCAAACCCCGTGATACGATACGCTCTATCACACATAAACCTCCTTATATCTTCCTCAAAACAGCCACCATATCTACCTATTATGGCATTTCCATAGCCATTCCGAGATATACTGCCATGCAACTTTCCACCGTTCCGTTCATCATCATCATGACATACTTTACTTTTGTCATATTGCCATTACATGATCATGTAGTTGACATCGTATTTGTGGCAAAAACACCATGCATTATTTTTCATACATGTCACTCTTGATTCATTGCACCATCCCGGTACACCGCGGGAGGCATTCATATAGAGTCATATCTTGTTCTAGGTTCGAGTTGTAATTCATATGTTGTAATCAATGAAAGTGTGATGATCATCATTATTAGAGCATTGCCCAAAAAGAAAAAAAATAAAGGACAAAAGAAAAAAAAGAAAGGCCCAAAAAAAATAAAAAAAGAAGAAAAAAAAAGAAAATAAAGAAAATAAATAAAAAGGGCAATGTTACTATCTCTTTTTCCACACTTGTGCTTCAAAGTAGCACCTTGTTCTTCATGTAGTGAGTCTCATATACTGTGCTTCAAAGTAGGGCCATGTTTTTCATATAGTGAGTCTCATAAGTTGTCTTTTTCATACTAGTGGCAATTTTTTATTATAGAACTTGGCTTGTATATTCCTACGATGGGCTTCCTCAAATGCCCTAGGTCTTCATGAGCAAGCAAGCTGGATGCACACCCACTAGTTTTCTTTTGTTGAGCATTCATTTATAGCTCTAGTGCATCCGTTGCATGGCAATCCCTACTCCTCATGTTGACATCAATTGATGGGAATCTCCATAGCCTGTTGATTATCCTCGTCAATGTGAGACTTTCTCCTTTTTTGTCTTCTCCACACAACCCCCATCATTATATTCTATTCCACCCATAGTGCTATATCCATGACTCACGCTCATGTTGTTGGGGAACGTAGTAATTTCAAAAAATTTCCTACGCACACGCAAGATCATGGTGATGTATAGCAACGAGAGGGGGAGTGTATCTTCATACCCTTGAAGATTGCTAAGCGGAAGCGTTAGCACAACGCGGTTGATGTAGTCGTACGTCTTCACGGCCCAACCGATCAAGCACCGAAACTACGGCACCTCCGAGTTCTAGCACACGTTCAGCTCGATGACGTCCCTCGAACTCCGATCCAGCCGAGTGTCGAGGGAGAGTTCCGTCAGCACGACGGCGTGGTGACGATCTTGATGTTCTACCCTCGCAGGGCTTCGTCTAAGCACTGCTACGATATTATCGAGGTGTACTATGGTGGAGGGGGGCACCGCACACGGCTAAGAGATCCAAGGGATCAATTGTTGTGTCTTTGGTGCTAGCCCTGCCCCTCTATTTATATGTTGAGCCCGGGGTGAAACTTGGAGCAAAAGCCTCCTCAAAGTCGGTTCTGCCCGAAAGGCAAGAGTCCCACTCGGACTCCAGGACCAAACGCCACAATCCTTGGCGTCGCCCAGACGCCATGGGCCTCGGCGTCTGGCCCGGGGCGACGCCAGGTCTCGGCGTTTGGCCCCGGCCTCCATAAAACTCCTTTTGCACCAACCTAAAGCGTCATGGGCTTGACCCTTGGCCTAACCATATCATCCAATATATGAATCTTTACGTCTCGACCATTTAGAGACTCCTCGTCATGTCCCCGATCTCATCCGGGACTCCGAACTCCTTCGGTACATCAAAACATGTAAACTCATAATATAACTGTCATCGAAACCTTAAGCGTGCGGACCCTACGGGTTCGAGAACAATGTAGACATGACCGAAACACGTTTCCGGTCAATAACCAATAGCGGAACCTGGATGCTCATATTGGCTCCCACATATTCTACGAAGATCTTTATCGGTCAGACCGCATAACAACATCGTTGTTAAGCTTTGTCATCGGTATGTTACTTGCCGAGATTTGATCGTCGGTATCCAATACCTAGTTCAATCTCGTTACGGCAAGTCTCTTTACTCGATACGTAATACATCATCCATAACTAACTCATTAGTTGCAATGCTTGCAAGGCTTAAGTGATGTGCATTACCGAGAGGGCCCAGAGATACCTCTCCGACAATCGGAGTGATAAATCCTAATCTCGAAATACGCCAACTCAACATGTACCTTCG
The DNA here is from genome assembly GCA_021605145.1 of Aegilops bicornis. NCBI lineage: Eukaryota > Viridiplantae > Streptophyta > Magnoliopsida > Poales > Poaceae > Aegilops > Aegilops bicornis. The sequence continues at coordinate 26,117,082 of CM038671.1, forward strand.
GAGACACCTGTAGAACTCCTTTATAATCACCCAGTTACGTTGTGACGTTTGGTAGCACACAAAGTGTTCCTCCGGTAAACAGGAATTGCATAATCTCATAGTCATAGGAACATGTATAAGTCATGAAGAAAGCAATAGCAACATACTAAATGATCAAGTGCTAAGCTAACGGAATGGGTCAAGTCAATCACATCATTCTCCTAATGATGTGATCCCGTTAATCAAATGACAACTCATGTCTATGGCTAGGAAACTTAACCATCTTTGATTCAACGAGCTAGTCAAGTAGAGGCATACTAGTGACACTATGTTTGTCTATGTATTCACACATGTATTATGTTTCCGGTTAATACAATTCTAGCATGAATAATAAACATTTATCATGATATAAGGAAATAAATAATAACTTTATTATTGCCTCTAGGGCATATTTCCTTCAATCTCCCACTTGCACTAGAGTCAATAATCTAGTTCACATCGCCATGTGATTTAAAACCAATATTCATATCTGTATATGATTAACACCCATAGTTCACATCATCATGTGACCAACACCCAAAGGGTTTACTAGAGTCAATAATCTAGTTCACATCGCTATGTGATTAACACCCAAAAGAGTACTAAGGTGTGCTCATGTTTTGCTCGTGAGAGAGGCTTAGTTAACGGGTCGGTCATATTTAGAGCCGTATGTATTTTGCAAATATTCTATGTCTACAATGTTCTGCACGGAGCTACTCTAGCTAATTGCTCCCACTTTCAATATGTATCCAGATTGAGACTTAGAGTCATCTGGATCGGTGTAAACGCTTGCACCGATGTAACTCTTTACGACGGGCCTTTTGTCACCTCCATAATCGAGAAACATATCCTTATTCCACTAAGGATGATTTTGACCAATGTCCAGTGATCTACTCCTAGATCTCTATTGTACTCCCTTGCCAAACCAGGGCAGAGTATACAATAGGTCTGGTCCATAGCATGGCATACTTTTATAGAACCTATGACTGAGGCATAGGGAAATGACTTTCATTCTCTTTCTATTTTCTGCCGTGGTCGGGATTTGAGTCTTACTCAATTTCACACATTTGCATCACAGGCAAGAACTCTTTCTTTGATTGTTCCATTTTGAACTACTTCAAAATCTTGTCAAGGTATGTACTCATTGAAAAATCTTATCAAGCGTCATGATCTATCTCTATAGATCTTGATGCTCAATGTAATAACAGCTTCACCGAGGTCTTTCTTTGAAAAACTCCTTTCAAACACTTCTTTATGCTTTCCAGAAAATTCTACATCATTTGCGATCAACAATATGTCATTCACATATACTTATCAGAAAGGCTGTAGTGCTCCCACTCACTTTCTTGTAAATACAGGCCTTTCCAAAAGTCTCAGATATCAAACCATATGCTTTGATCAACTCATCAAAGCGTATATTCCAACTCCGAGATGCTTGCACCAGTCCATTGATGGATCGCTGGAGCTTACACATTTTGTTAGGACCTTTCGGATCGACAAAACCTTCTGGTTGCATCATATACAAATCTTCTTCCAGAAATCCATTCAGGAACACAGTTTTGATGTCCATTTGCCAAATTTCATAAAATGTGGCAATTGCTAATATGATTCGGACAGACTTAAGCATCGCTTCTGATTGAGAAAATCTCATTGTATTCAACACCTTGAACTTGTCGAAAACCATTACGCAACAAGTCGAGCTTTGTAGATAGTAACACTACTATCGATTATACATCTTCCTCTTGAAGTTCCATTTATTTTCTATGGCTTGCCGATCATCGGGCAAGACAACCAAAGTCCACACTTTGTTCTTATACATGGATCCCATCTCAGATTTCATGGCCTCAAGCCATTTCATGGAATCTGGGCTCATCATCGCTTCCTCATAGTTCGTAGGTTCATCATGGTCTAGTAACATGACTTCGAGAATAGGATTCTTGTACCACTGCAGTGCGGATCTTACTCTGGTTGACCTACGAGGTTTCGGTAGTAACTTGATCTGAAGTTTCATGATCATCATCATTAGCTTCCTCACTAATTGGTGTAGGCATCACTGGAACTGATTTCAGTGATGAACTAGTTTCCAACTCGGGAGAAGGTACAAATTACCTTATCAAGCTCTACTTTCCTCCCACTCACTTCTTTCGAGAGAAACTCCTTCTCTAGAAAGGATCCATTCTTAGCAACAAAGATTTTGCCTTCGAATCTGTGATAGAAGGTGTACCCAACAGTTTCCTTTGGGTATTCTATGAAGATGCACTTCTCCGATTTGGGTTTGAGCTTATCAGGATGAAACTTTTCACATAAGCATCGCAACCCCAAACTTTAAGAAACGACAACTTGGGTTTCTTGCCAAACCACAGTTCATAAGGTGTCATCTCAACGGATTTAGATGATGCCCTATTTAATGTGAATGCAACTGTCTCTAATGCATAACCCCAAAACAATATTGGTAAATCGGTAAGAGACATCATTGATCGCACCATTTCAAATAAAGAAATCTGATTACGATGTTCGTACACACCATTACCTTGTGGTGTTCCAGGTGGCGTGAGTAGTGAAACTATTTAACATTGTTTTAACTGAAGGCCAAACTCGTAACTCAAATATTTTACCTCTGCGATCATATCGTAGAAACTTTTATTTTCTTATTACGATGATTCTTCACTTAACTCTGAAATTCTTTGAACTTTTCAAACGTTTCAGACTTATGTTTCATCAAGTAGATATACCCATATCTGCTCAAATCATCTGTGAAGGTCGAAAATAATGATACTTGTTCTTGAGCCTTAATATTCATCGGACCACATACATAAGTATGTATGATTTCCAACAAATCTGTTGCTCGCTCCATTGTTAGGAGAACGAAGTTTTAGTCATCTTGCCCATGAGGCATGGTTCACAAGCATCAAGTGATTCATAATCAAGTGATTCCAAAATCCCATCAGCATGGAGTTTCTTCATGCGCTTTACACCAATATGACTTAAGCGGCGATTGCCACAAATAAGTTGCACTATCATTATTAACTTTGCATCTTTTGGCTTCAATATTATGAATATGTGTATCACTACGATCGAGATCCAACAAACCATTTTCGTTGGTGTGTATGACCATAGAAGGTTTTATTCATGTAAATAGAACAACAATTGTTCTCTAACTTAAATGAATAACCGTATTCCAATAAACATGATCAAATCATATTCGCAAACACCAAATAACACTTATTTAGTTTCAACACTAATCCCGAAAGTATAGGGAGTGTGCGATGATGATCATATCAATCTTGGAACTACTTCCAACACACATCGTCACCTCGCCTTTTTACTATTTTCTGTTTATTCTGTAACTCCCGTTTCGAGTTACTACTATCAGCAACTGAACCAGTATCAAATGCCGAGGGGTTGCTATAAACACTTAGTAAAATACACATCAATAACATGTATATCCAATATACCTTTGTTCACTTTGCCATCCTTCTTATCCGCCAAATACTTGGGGCAGTTCCGCTTCCAGTGACCAGTCCCTTTGCAGTAGAAGCACTTAGTCTCAGGCTTAGGACCAGACTTGGGCTTCTTCACTTGAGCAGCAACTTGCTTGCCGTTCTTCTTGAAGTTCCCATTCTTCCTTTTGCCCTTTTCTTGAAACTAGTTGTCTCGTCAACCATCAACACTTGATGCTTTTCTTGATTTCTACCTTCGTCGATTTCAGCATCACGAAGAGCTTGGGAATTGTTTTTGTTATCCCTTGCATATTATAGTTCATCACGAAGTTCTAATAACTTAGTGATGGTGACTAGAGAATTCTGTCAATCACTATCTTATCTGGAAGATTAACTCCCACTTGATTCAAGCGATTGTAGTACACAGACAATCTGAGCACATGCTCACTGCTTGAGCTATTCTCCTCCATCTTTTAGCTATAGAACTTGTTGGAGATTTCCTATCTCTCAACTCGGGTATTTGCTTGAAATATTAACTTCAATTCCTGGAACATCTCATATGGTCCATATGACGTTCAAAACGTCTTTGAAGTCCCGATTCTAAGCCGTTAAGCATGGTGCACTAAACTATCAAGTAGTCATCACATTGAGCTAGCCAAACGTTCATAACGTCTGCATCTGCTCCTGCAATGGGTCTATCACCTAGCGGTGCATTAAGGACATAATTCTTCTGTGCAGCAATGAGGATAAACCTCAGATCACGGTCCAATCCGCATCATTGCTACTATCATCTTTCAACATAGTTTTTCTCTAGGAACATATCAAAATAAACATAGGGAAGCAACAACGCGAGCTATTGATCTACAACATAGATATGCTAATACTACCAAGACTAAGTTCATGATAAATTTAAGTTCAGTTAATCATATTACTTAAGAACTCCCACTTAGACAGACATCTCTCTAGTCATCTAAGTGATCACGTGATCCAAATCAACTAAACCATAACCGATCATCACGTGAGATGGAATAGTTTTCAATGGTGAACATCACTATGTTGATCATATCTACTATATGATTCACGCTCGACCTTTCGGTCTCCGTGTTCCGAGGCCATATCTGCATATGCTAGGCTCGTCAAGTTTAACTTGAGTATTCTGCGTGTGCAAAACTGGCTTGCACCCGTTGTAGATGGACGTAGATCTTATCACACCCGATCATCACGTGGTGTCTCAGCACGAAGAACTTTCGCAACGGTGCATACTCAGGGAGAACACTTCTTGATAATTAGTGAGAGATCATCTTAAAATGCTACCGTCAATCAAAGCAAGATAAGATGCATAAAAGGATAAACATCACATGCAATCAATATAAGTGATATGATATGGCCATCATCATCTAGTGCTTGTGATCTCCATCTCCGAAGCACCGTCGTGATCACCATCGTCACCGGTAGCGACACCTTGATCTCCATCGTAGCATCGTTGTCGTCTCACCAATCTTATGCTTCTACGACTATCGCTACCGCTTAGTGATAAAGTAAAGCATTACAGGGCGTTTGCATTTCATACAATAAAGCGACAACCATATGGCTCCTGCCAGTTGCCGATAACTTTGGTTACAAAACATGATCATCTCATGAAATAAAATATAGCATCATGTCTTGACCATATCACATCACAACATGCCCTGCAAAAACAAGTTAGACGTCCTCTACTTTGTTGTTGCAAGTTTTACGTGGCTGCTACGGGCTTAGCAAGAACCGTTCTTACCTACGCATCAAAGCGGCAGCGATAGTTTGTCAAGTTAGTGTTGTTTTAACCTTCGCATAAGGACCGGGCGTAGCCACACTCGGTTCAATTAAAGTTGGAGAAAGCAGACACCCGCCAGCCACCGTGTGCAAAAGCACGTCGGTAGAACCAGTCTCGCGTGGCGTACACCTAATGTCGGTCCGGGCGCTTCATCCAACAATACCGCCCGAACCAAAGTATGACATCTTTGGTAAGCAGTATGACTTGTATCGCCCGCAACTCACTTGTGTTCTACTCGTGCATATAACATCAACGCATAAAACCTAGGCTCGGATGCCACTGTTGGGGAACGTAGTAATTTCAAAAAAATTCCTATGCACACGCAAGATCATGGTGATGTATAGCAACGAGAGGGGGAGTGTATCTTCATACCCTTGAAGATCACTAAGCGGAAGCGTTAGCACAACGCGGTTGATGTAGTCGTACGTCTTCACGGCCCGAACGATCAAGCACCGAAACTACGGCACCTCCGAGTTCTAGCACACGTTCAGCTCGATGACGTCCCTCGAACTCCGATCCGGCCGAGTGTCGAGGGAGAGTTCCGTCAGCACGACGGCGTGGTGACGATCTTGATGTTCTACCGTCGCAGGGCTTCGCCTAAGCACCGCTACGATATTATCGAGGTGGACTATGGTGGAGGGGGGCACCGCACACGGCTAAGAGATCCAAGGGATCAATTGTTGTGTCTTTGGTGCTAGCCCTGCGCCTCTATTTATATGTTGAGCCCCGGGGTCGAAACTTGGAGCAAAAGCCTCCTCAAAGTCGGTTCTGCCCGAAAGGCAAGAGTCCCACTCGGACTCCAGGACCAAACGCATACAATCCTTGGCGTCTGGCCCAGACGCCATGGGCCTCGGCGTCTGGCCCAGGGCCAGACGCCAGGGTCTCCGGCGTTTGGCCCCCTGGCCTCCGCAAAACTCCTTTTGCACCGACCTAAAGCCTCATGGGCTTGACCCCTTGTCCTAACCATATCATCCAATATATGAATCTTTACGTCTCAACCATTTAGAGACTCCTCGTCATGTCCCCGATCTCATCCGGGACTCCGAACTCCTTCGGTACATCAAAACATGTAAACTCATAATATAAGCATCGCCGAAACCTTAAGCGTGCGGACCCTACGGGTTCGAGAACAATGTAGACATGACCGAACACGTTTCCGGTCAATAATAATAGCGGAACCTGGATGCTCATATTGGCTCCCACATATTCTCTGAAGATCTTTATCGGTCAGGACCGCATAACAACATACGTTGTTCCCTTTGTCATCGGTATGTTACTTGCCGAGATTTGATCATCGGTATCCAATACCTAGTTCAATCTCGTTACGGCAAGTCTCTTTACTAGATTCGTAATACATCATCCATAACTAACTCATTAGTTGCAATGCTTGCAAGGCTTAAGTGATGTGCATTACCGAGAGGGCCCAGAGATACCTCTCCGACAATCGGAGTGATAAATCCTAATCTCGAAATCGCCAACTCAACATGTACCTTCGGAGACACCTGTAGAGCTCCTTTATAATCACCCGATTCACGTTGTGACGTTTGGTAGCACACAAAGTGTTCCTCCGGTAAATGGGAATTTCATAATCTCATAGTCATAGGAACATGTATAAGTCATGAAGAAAGCAATAGCAACATACTAAACGATCAAGTGCTAAGCTAACGGAATGGGTCAAGTCAATCACATCATTCTCCTAATGATGTGATCCCGTTAATCAAATGACAACTCATGTCTATGGCTAGGAAACTTAACCATCTTTGATTCAACGAGCTAGTCAAGTAGAGGCATACTAGTGACACTATGTTTGTCTATGTATTCACACATGTATTATGTTTCCGGTTAATAAAATTATAGCATGAATAATAAACATTTATCATGATATAAGGAAATAAATAATAACTTTATTATTGCCTCTAGGGCATATTTCCTTCAGTCTCCCACTTGCACTAGAGTCAATAATCTAGTTCACATCGCCATGTGATTTAACACCAATATTCATATCTGTATATAATTATCACCCATAGTTCACATCATCATGTGACCAACACCCAAAGGGTTTACTAGAGTCAATAATCTAGTTCACATCGCTATGTGATTAACACCCAAAAGAGTACTAAGGTGTGATCATGTTTTGCTCGTGAGAGAGGCTTAGTCAACGGCTCTGTCATATTTAGAGCCGTATGTATTTTGCAAATATTCTATGTCTACAATGTTCTGCACGGAGCTACTCTAGCTAATTGCTCCCACTTTCAATATGTATCCAGATTGAGACTTAGAGTCATCTGGATCGGTGTAAACGCTTGCACCGATGTATCTCTTCTGACGGGCCTTTTGTCACCTCCATAATCAAGAAACATATCCTTATTCCACTAAGGATGATTTTGACCAATGTCCAGTGATCTACTCCTAGATCTGTATTGTACCCCCTTGCCAAACCAGGGCAGAGTATACAATAGGTCTGGTCCATGGCATGGCATACTTTTATAGAACCTATGGTGAGGCATAGGAAATGACTTTCATTCTCTTTCTATTTTCTGCCGTGGTCGGGATTTGAGTCTTACTCAATTTCACACATTTGCATCACAGGCAAGAACTCTTTCTTTGATTGTTCCATTTTGAACTACTTCAAAATCTTGTCAAGGTCTGTACTCATTGAAAAATCTTATCAAGCGTCTTGATCTATCTCTATAGATCTTGATGCTCAATGTGTAAGCAGCTTCACCGATGTCTTTCTTTGAAAAACTCCTTTCAAACACTTCTTTATGCTTTCCAGAAAATTCTACATCATTTCCGATCAACAATATGTCATTCACATATACTTATCGGAAAAGGCTGTAGTGCTCCCACTCACTTTCTTGTAAATACAGGCCTTTCCAAAAGTCTGTATCAAACCATATGCTTTGATCAACTAATCAAAGCGTATATTCCAACTCCGAGATGCTTGCACCAGTCCATTGATGGATCGCTGGAGCTTACACATTTTGTTAGCACCTTTCGGATCGACAAAACCTTCTGGTTGCATCATATACAAATCTTCTTCCAGAAATCCATTCAGGAACACAGTTTTGATGTCCATTTGCCAAATTTCATAAAATGTGGCAATTGCTAATATGATTCGGACAGACTTAAGCATCGCTTCTGATTGAGAAAATCTCATTGTATTCAACACCTTGAACTTGTCGAAAACCATTACGCAACAAGTCGAGCTTTGTAGATAGTAACACTACTATCGATTATACATCTTCCTCTTGAAGTTCCATTTATTTTCTATGGCTTGCCGATCATCGGGCAAGACAACCAAAGTCCACACTTTGTTCTTATACATGGATCCCATCTCAGATTTCATGGCCTCAAGCCATTTCGCGGAATCTGGGCTCATCATCGCTTCCTCATAGTTCGTAGGTTCATCATGGTCTAGTAACATGACTTCCAGAACAGGATTATTGTACCACTCTGGTGCGGATCTTACTCTGGTTGACCTACGAGGTTTCGGTAGTAACTTGATCTGAAGTTTCATGATCATCATCATTAGCTTCCTCACTAATTGGTGTAGGCATCCTTTGGAACTGATTTCAGTGATGAACTAGTTTCCAACTCGGGAGAAGGTACAAATTACCTTATCAAGCTCTACTTTCCTCCCACTCACTTCTTTTCGAGAGAAACTCCTTCTCTAGAAAGGATCCATTCTTAGCAACAAAGATTTTGCCTTGAATCTGTGATAGAAGGTGTACCCAACAGTTTCCTTTGGGTATTCTATGAAGATGCACTTCTCGATTTGGGTTTGAGCTTATCGGGATGAAACTTTTCACATAAGCATCGCAACCCCAAACTTTAAGAAAGCGACAACTTGGGTTTCTTGCCAAACCACAGTTCATAAGGTGTCATCTCAACGGATTTAGATGATGCCCTATTTAATGTGAATGCAACTGTCTCTAATGCATAACCCCAAAACAATATTGGTAAATCGGTAAGAGACATCATTGATAGCACCATTTCAAATAAAGTACGGTTACGATGTTCGTACACACCATTACACTGTGGTGTTCCAGGTGGCGTGGGTAGTGAAACTATTTAACATTGTTTTAACTGAAGGCGAAACTCGTAACTCAAATATTTTACCTCTGCGATCATATCGTAGAAACTTTTATTTTCTTATTACGATGATTCTTCACTTCACTCTGAAATTCTTTGAACTTTTCAAACATTTCAGACTTATGTTTCATCAAGTAGATATACCCATATTTGCTCAAATCATCTGTGAAGGTCAGAAAATAATGATACTTGTTGCGAGCCTTAATATTCATCGGACCACATACATAAGTATGTATGATTTCCAACAAATCTGTTGCTCGCTCCATTGTTCCGGAGAACGAAGTTTTAGTCATCTTGCCCATGAGGCATGGTTCACAAGCATCAAGTGATTCATAATCAAGTGATTCCAAAATCCCATCAGCATGGAGTTTCTTCATGCGCTTTACACCAATATGACTTAAACGGCAGTGCCACAAATAAGTTGCACTATCATTATTAACTTTGCATCTTTTGGCTTCAATATTATGAATATGTGTATCACTACGATCGAGATCCAACAAACCATTTTCGTTGGTGTGTATGACCATAGAAGGTTTTATTCATATAAACAGAACAACAATTGTTCTCTAACTTAAATGAATAACCGTATTCCAATAAACATGATCAAATCATATTCGCAAACACCAAATAACACTTATTTAGTTTCAACACTAATCCCGAAAGTATAGGGAGTGTGCGATGATGATCATATCAATCTTGGAACTACTTCCAACACACATCGTCACCTCGCCTTTTTACTATTTTCTGTTTATTCTGTAACTCCCGTTTCGAGTTACTACTATGAGCAACTGAACCAGTATCAAATGCCGAGGGGTTGCTATAAACACTTAGTAAAATACACATCAATAACATGTATATCCAATATACCTTTGTTCACTTTGCCATCCTTCTTATCCGCCAAATACTTGGGGCAGTTCCGCTTCCAGTGACCAGTCCCTTTGCAGTAGAAGCACTTAGTCTCAGGCTTAGGACCAGACTTGGGCTTCTTCACTTGAGCAGCAACTTGCTTGCCGTTCTTCTTGAAGTTCCCATTCTTCCTTTTGCCCTTTTCTTGAAACTAGTGGTCTCGTCAACCATCAACACTTGATGCTTTTCTTGATTTCTACCTTCGTCGATTTCAGCATCACGAAGAGCTTGGGAATTGTTTCTGTTATCCCTTGCATATTATAGTTCATCACGAAGTTCTAATAACTTAGTGATGGTGACTAGAGAATTCTGTCAATCACTATCTTATCTGGAAGATTAACTCCCACTTGATTCAAGCGATTGTAGTACACAGACAATCTGAGCACATGCTCACTGCTTGAGCTATTCTCCTCCATCTTTTAGCTATAGAACTTGTTGGAGATTTCCTATCTCTCAACTCGGGTATTTGCTTGAAATATTAACTTCAACTCCTGGAACATCTCATATGGTCCATGACGTTCAAAACGTCTTTGAAGTCCCGATTCTAAGCCGTTAAGCATGGTGCACTAAACTATCAAGTAGTCATCACATTGAGCTAGCCAAACGTTCATAATGTCTGCATCTGCTCCTGCAATAGGTCTATCACCTAGCGGTGCATTAAGGACATAATTCTTCTGTGCAGCAATGAGGATAAACCTCAGATCACGGATCCAATCCGCATCATTGCTACTATCATCTTTCAACATAGTTTTTCTCTAGGAACATATCAAAATAAGCATAGGGAAGCAACAACGCGAGCTATTGATCTACAACATAGATATGCTAATACTATCAAGACTAAGTTCATGATAAATTTAAGTTCAATTAATCATATTACTTAAGAACTCCCACTTAGACAGACATCTCTCTAGTCATCTAAGTGATCACGTGATCCAAATCAACTAAACCATAACCGATCATCACGTGAGATGGAATAGTTTTCAATGGTAAACATCACTATGTTGATCATATCTACTATATGATTCACGCTCGACCTTTCGGTCTCCGTGTTCCGAGGCCATATCTGCATATGCTAGGCTCGTCAAGTTTAACCTGAGTATTCCGCGTGTGCAAATCTGGCTTGCACCCATTGTAGATGGATGTAGATCTTATCACACCCGATCATCACGTGGTGTCTCAGCACGAAGAACTTTCGCAACGGTGGATACTCAGGGAGAACACTTCTTGATAATTAGTGAGAGATCATCTTAAAATGCTACCGTCAATCAAAGCAAGATAAGATGCATAAAAGGATAAACATCACATGCAATCAATATAAGTGATATGATATGGCCATCATCATCTAGTGCTTGTGATCTCCATCTCCGAAGCACCGTCGTGATCACCATCGTCACCGGCGCGACACCTTGATCTCCATCGTAGCATCGTTGTCGTCTCACCAATCTTATGCTTCTACGACTATCGCTACCGCTTAGTGATAAAGTAAAGCATTACAGTATGCGTTGCATTTCATACAATAAAGCGACAACCATATGGCTCCTGCCGATTGCCGATAACTTTGGTTACAAAACATGATCATCTCATACAATAAAATATAGCATCATGTCTTGACCATATCACATCACAACATGCCCTGCAAAAACAAGTTAGACGTCCTCTACTTTGTTGTTGCAAGTTTTACGTGGCTGCTACGGGCTTAGCAAGAACCGTTCTTACCTACGCATCAAAACCACAACGATAGTTTGTCAAGTTAGTGTTGTTTTAACCTTCGCAAGGCCCGGGCGTAGCTACACTCAGTTCAACTAAAGTTGGAGAAAGCAGACACCCGCCAGCCACACTGTGTGCAAAGCACGTCGGTAGAACCAGTCTCGCGTAAGCGTCTGGCGTAATGTCGGTCCGGGCCGCTTCATCCAACAATACCGCCCGAACCAAAGTATGACATGCTGGTAAGCAGTATGACTTGTATCGCCCACAACTCACTTGTGTTCTACTCGTGCATATAACATCAACGCATAAAACCTAGGCTCGGATGCCACTGTTGGGGAACGTAGTAATTTCAAAAAAATTCCTATGCACACGCAAGATCATGGTGATGTATAGCAACGAGAGGGGGAGTGTATCTTCATACCCTTGAAGATCACTAAGCGGAAGCGTTAACTGCTTAGCGGTTGATGTAGTCGTACGTCTTCACGGCCCAACCGATCATGCACCGAAACTACGGCACCTCCAAGTTCTAGCACACGTTCATCTCGATGACGTCCCTCGAACTACGATCCAGCCGAGTGTCGAGGGAGAGTTCCGTCAGCATGACGGCATGGTGACGATCTTGTTGTTCTACCGTCACAAGGCTTCGCCTAAGCACCGCTACGATATTATCGAGGTGGACTATGGTGGAGGGGGGCACCGCACACGGCTAAGAGATCCAAGGGATCAATTGTTGTGTCTTTGGTGCTAGCCTGCGCCTCTATTTATATGTTGAGCCCGGGGTCGAAACTTGGAGCAAAAGCCTCCTCAAAGTCGGTTCTGCCCGAAAGGCAAGAGTCCCACTCGGACTCCAGGACCAAACGCCACAATCCTTGGCGTCTGGCCCAGACGCCATGGGCCTCGGCGTCTGGCCCAGACGCCATGGGCATCGGCGTCTGGCCCAGGGCCAGACGCCAGGGTCTCCGGCGTTTGGCCCCCTGGCCTCTGCAAAACTCCTTTTGCACCGACCTAAAGCCTCATGGGATTGACCCCTTGGCCTAACCATATCATCCAATATATGAATCTTTACGTCTCGACCATTTATAGACTCCTCGTCATGTCCCCGATCTCATCTGGGACTCCGAACTCCTTCGGTACATCAAAACATGTAAACTCATAATATAACTGTCATCGAAACCTTAAGCATGCGGACCCTACGGGTTCGACAACAATGTAGACATGACCGAAACACGTTTCCGGTCAATAACCAATAGCGGAACCTGGATGCTCATATTGGCTCCCACATATTCTACGAAGATCTTTATCGGTCGGACCGCATAACAACATACGTTGTTCCCTTTGTCATCGGTATGTTACTTGAGAGATTTGATCGTCGGTATCCAATACCTAGTTCAATCTCGTTCACGGCAAGTCTCTTTACTGGATTACGTAATACATCATCCATAACTAACTCATTAGTTGCAATGCTTCCAAGGCTTAAGTGATGTGCATTACCGAGAGGGCCCAGAGATACTTCTCCGACAATGTAGCGACCCGACCCGAATGGATCAAGTCTTTGTGCTTAGGTGTCATCCCTGGATCGGTATCTTTGACACACGATACTCGAAGGATTTATAACAGAGGTAAATCACATGTATAAAGTAACGTAAATACTATTACCTCAATCCAAAGTATAGCGGAAGCGACAAGGTTGTGGATTCCCATCAACACCTACGACAAAGTTGAGTATAGGTAATCGTAACCCTAACGTATCACTTACTCATCGTCTGAAAAGTCTGCAACATGAAACGTTGCAGCCCGAAAACGGTTCAGCACATGGAATATGCTGGCAAAGTAACACATAGAGAATAATGAAGGAATAAGCCTATACTACATGCATATATGGCTGGTGGAAAAGCTCTATGGTTACAGTTTTGCATAAAGCCAACTTTTCCCTACATCAAAGGAATAAATTTTAATTTAACTATCATGGTGGTTGAAACATCATTGAGAAGGTATAACCCCAACTCAATCCCAATTAAAGTAATTAACAACCCAACAGTATTAATTTAGAGTGATGGGATACATGTGAATACTCAAGTACTAGATACTCAGAATTGTCCATAACCGGGGACACGGCTAACCATGATTAGATTGTACACTCTGCAAAGGTTTGCGCACTTTTCCCCACAAGACTCGATCGCCTCCGTTGGTTTCTCGCACTACATGGTGTTTGAGAAACGGATAACCGAGACACGATCTTTCGAAACATTAACTCTCTACTCCGGATAGATCATACCAAACCTATAAAACCCACTACCTGCTGATCTACCTCTTCGAGAGCTTCACGTAACTTACTCAACTATGCTAGAGCCCATAATAGCTTGTGGCTGCACACGGAAGTTTCTAGCATGAATAGTCTCAGTTCCCTTTGAGCCTGGGTGGCGGTCCATAGGAAGATCACACGGGTACCCCGGGATTTCCAAAAAAATAAAACAGACAACACTGGATTCCCCAGGTGCCTCAATCCACCCAGATGTGTATTTAAATTGCCACCTTAAAGTAAACCCTTAATTAACAATCTCACATCTGTCATGAATATCTCTCAAACCCAAACCATGTCTATGAGCATAGCATAGCAATATGAGCATAACGTAGAAGTAACTCCCAAGGGTTTGATAATAAAAGGGAAATAGGTTCCTACCTCATCATCTACTTCCCAGCCCACAAATTAATGACATCCTAACCATGCAATGTTTGAGGATTGAGCTAATGCATAAAAACTGGGTAGGAAGAGGGTATGATCAAAGTGTTACTTGCCTGCAATGTTGATGAAGATGATTCGCGCTCAAAACTCTTGATAGTTCTACTCGTCACACTTCGGTCAATCTATCGTAATCAAGCAATGGTAACCACACATAAGCAATCACTCAAAAGATCGGAAAGAACGAAGAAAACGAATCGGAAAACATCAAAACCAAGAAAATAACTCTTGCAACATAAAACAATTTCTAACAGTACCAAAATTATGTGAATTTGGCCTTATCAGAAAGTTTAGGTCAAGAGCTTCGATTTGCAAAAAGGATCAACTAAAACGGAGTTATAAAACTCAAGTTATGATCAAACGAAGATTAAATACAAATCAGTTTGAATTCAAATTTTAAAACTTTCAAAAACATGTCTAAGTTGGATTACTGGATAGAGGAGATCATAACAAAGAAGTGGGCGTTGGTTTCGTTGGATTTGGACTAACGAGTAAAAAGTTATAGCCGTTTGAAATTTAGGAACTATTCTGTAAAAGAAATATTCACGGATGGGTCCCTGACGTAAATAAACAGAAAAAGGAAAAAAGCTAGACAGTGAACGTTCGTTACAGAACGTTAATGAACGAAAATCGTTCGCTGAGTGTGCCTAACCGGTGAACGTTCGCAACTTAACCTAAAAAATCAACTGCTCAAAAAATATAAAACCGATCTAACTAAAAAAAACCGGGCGGGTTTTTGCGCGGGTTTTACCGGTCCACGGCGGTTCGGCGGTCTTCGGCGGAGAACCGGCGGTGGCGGTTTGGATCTTGGCGGCGGCTCCTGCGAGAAGGCGGCGGCTCCGGCGAACTCGGGGCGGTGGCTCCGGCGTCGGGGAAGGCAGGGAGGAGCACGGGGAGGGGCGGCGTGGAGCGGCGGTTGCGGTGGTGGCGTCGGCGGCGGTTCACGGCGACGAGGGCGAGGGCTGCGGCCTCCGGCGGCGGCGGTGAGATGCAGGAGGGGTGGCGCGGCGCGGCAGAGAGGAAAAAGGCGGCGGCGGCGCGGGTTTATATCTGGCGTGGGGTTGCGTGGAGGAGGGCAAGCGGCAGCGATGGTGGCCTGGTCGGTCCTGGCGGCGGCGATGCCCGTCTTGGGCGTGAGTCGGTCGGGAGGAGGAAGGCGGTGCAGGCGCTGGCTGTTGGGCATGGCGTGGCTAGGCTGGGCCGGCCAGTCTTGGCTGTAGCGACTTTTTTAACATTTGTTTTTAAACAGAGACAAATAAAAATAATAAAACCAAATAAATAAAAATATTATATAGGCATATAATATATCAAAATTTTTATAAAAAGATTTCCTACATGATGAACATTATTCTAGTTTCAATTAAAATCCACAAAAATTCTAATAATTCAAACAGTGCTACTGGTCCAATAAAATCCAATAAAAATCATTTTTAAAATACCAAAATTAATTCAAATTTATTTCTCTCCAATTTTTTGATGTAGGGAATCATGTTACCCTATTTTCCATATATTTTATTTTTTTGAAGAAAAATATTTGAATAAAACTCAAATAACTCCAAATTGGAAATAAATTCAAGAGAACTTTGAATTTAATTCTTTTAAAACTCCCAACTCATATTTCATATAATTTGAAGAAGTCATTTTATCTTCTCTCGTGAAAATCATTGAGTTGCATAAAGTTTCAGAATTGGAAATATTCTCAAATGAAATTCATATATTTTCAACACCCCTTGTCATTTAAATAAATGGAAGAAGTCATGTCATCTTCTCTCCAGGGTTTTGTGATGAAAAGTATTTGAATACCCGAAAATCATAAAAGCAAAATGAAAGTTTGGGATAGTCCTTTTACTCCCTCTCATTTAACTTTCAAAAAGATTTCGAATTCACTCACTTTCAGTCAATCAATCAAACAATCAATCAAATCTATCTATTTATTTATAACATTCCAAAATTTAGAACTTTCAAATGAATCTCGTCCTCGAGATTCGGAGAGGCTAGAAAGAAATAGGTTAGGGTTTGGGGGTCTTCTCAAAATCCATCGATCATCACAAGTTGTCTAGGGTGCTACCACCCTTAGAAGCATGGTTACGGTTCCATCAAAACTCATATACTCCATCCTTATCGTTGACAGTGTCGGTCTTCTCAAATCGTAAGGATAATTCCTTCTTCGGGCTCTTCTGGTAGTGGCATAACCTTTTCCTCAATTCTTTTGTCCTTTACTTCTTGGTAAGGTTGTTCCGAGACTGGGTCTTCATAGTCGACGGTGCAGGCGCCAATACTAATCAGCTATCGATATCTCATGGTGGTCAACAATTTATGGTTTGTCCTGCGGGGAAAGATGCAGGTTGAACCTCACCGTATGACCTACGATTGGCAACAACTGCCTTGTACAAGGGAAAGAAATACCTATACCATTCTATGGTTTAAACAAGGTTTTGATCGGCGTCTCTCTACTATAGGTAAGTCACTCAGATTTACCATCCCATATAGCAACGCGAATAATAAGAGTAAGTCGGTATGGTGATCAATCCATCCCGCACCCAAATCATTACCTTGTACATGGTTTAGCGAATCTCGCATTCTAACACTCGGTCATCCTCACAAGCATTGCAGAATTTCGCTTGTCGACGAACCAAGTTCGGATAAATCCATTGATTCTGCAAGCCAAACAAACAACTATCGATCCTTCACAACTCTCAGGTTTTGCGTTACTCCTATAAAATCGTCGGTTGATAAAGGCATATCCTCTTCTTCCAGAGTTTCTCCTTCAGCAAGAGTGTGCTTGCTTCTTGGCAGGTCCTGGGGCCTGTGGGTTATGGCCCATCTCATCACTTAAAATCCTTGAACACATCATCTGGGCAACTGATCATGGTCCCAACATCCAACTTCCCGACATACTTAAATCCATCCAATTGTACTTGTCTTCCTTCCTTCTATTGGCACCAAACTAGGACATGATTACTCAGACTCATCATGGAATTTCCATTTATCCATATTTCCAACATCATACCTCCTTTATATCCAATAGTAATTCATCTCTTCATCCTCGTGGGATATCCCACCTACCGAGATAAAAAATTATACTTATGAAGTCCATACTCCACTTCGTGGAACATCATTATCCTTTCCAGGGTCAAGCCCTTACAGGGGAATATTGGCCATCTCTGCATGGCACCTCTTCATCTGGAAAACGTGAAACACATCATAAACTCCTGACAGTCCTTCGGGTGACTCCAACTTGTTGGCCACTTCTCCCATACGCTCCAAAACTTCGGTATGGTCTTTCAAATCTCGGGGCTAACTTTTCCTTAACTCCAAATCGTTTAACTCCTTGCAGAGGTGGCACACGAAGATATTCTCTGTTTCCGATTTTATTGACTACCTTCTTGCATTTTTGAGTCTGCATAACTCTTATGCCTGGACTGAGCTACCTTCAGTCTAACTCGAATCAACTTAACATTCTCTTTTGACTCCTTGATCACATTTGGTCCAAACAACTGACGGTCTCCAACTTCATCCCACATCAACGATTGTCCGCTCCTTTTCCCATACAAAGCTTTAAAAGGGGCCATCTTCAAACTGACTTGGTAGCTGGTGTAGTATGAGAACTCCGCGTAAGGTAGATTATCATCCCCACCGGATCCATAATCTAGCGCTCAAGCTCTCAACATATCCTCCAGAATCTGATTTACTCTCTCAGTCTGTCCATCTGTCTGCGGTTGAAAGGCTGTACTGAACTCTGGCGTAGTACCCAAAGTCTCACGCAACTGATTCCAAAACTTTGAGGTAAACTGTGTTCCTCTACGATGGTCCTCGGAACTCCCTGCAGACATGCGATACTTGTCAGATATATCCTGGCCAACTTCGCACTTGTATAGGTGGTTTTCATTGGGATACAGTGAGCCACTTTGGTCAAGCGAGTCAACTACTACCCAGATAGAATCATATCCCGACCAGGTTCTGGGAAATCCGGTAATGAAAACTTTGCCAAGCTTATCCTGCTTCCATTCGGGTATCGGCATAGGCTGTAGTAATCCTACTGGCTTCTGATGCTCTGCTTTTACTTTCTCTGGCATACATCGCTTACGACTACATACTCCGCAATATCCTTCTTCATACCAATCCACCAGAAACGCTCCTTCAAATCCAAATACATCTTGGTGTTTCCAGGGCGAATCGAGTATGGTGGGTCATGAGCCTCCTGAAGTATTAACTTCCTGATCTTTGCATTATTGGGCACATATACACGATCCTCGAACCATAAGGTGTCGTGCTTATCCTTACGAAAGCCTTTGGCCTTTCCTTTGCTCATCCTCTCTTTTACATCAACAGTCTCTTTCTCATCCTTCTGAGCTTCACGGATCTTTCCCAACAATGTAGACTGAAGTTCCGTTGCTGCAACAAAACCTTTGGGAACAATCTCCAACCGAAATTCCCTGAGATCCTCGGCTAACTCCTCTGCTTATGAGGGTATTCGTCCTTGTTTTCTTTATGGTTGTGTCCTATTTTTCTACAAAGCTTGCATGCACTTTCTCCATATCATTTCCATAAGGCTTCAACTTCTGGGACACAAGCCGAGATCTTTGGCAAAGTCAACTTAAATTCTTTCCAAGTGGTTACTCCTTGCCATCCATTGATGGTTTGGTACATCCTCCACCAAGTAGTAGCACCTCTTTCAAAGCATTGAAGAGCATGCTGGGCCATATCCTTTCTGGCTGTAGGGTTATTCTCCATGCGATCCTCCATGTTCTGAATACATCGGTCTGTCTCCAATTGACTCATCGGTCCAGAAAATCCAAGCTCATCTCCATTCATCCTCTATTGGGTCCATGGGTTTTGGGGTGGAGTAAGAGAGATAAAGAGGGATGCACACAGTACAAACAATAGTTTTGAAAAGGCAGATTTTATTGTGGCTGTCGGAAAAAACATCAAACAAATGACAGCTCACAATCGTCGCATCTAACGCAGGTATATAATAGGGGTTTAGTCTTCTAAAGGTCAATAAATCTTCCAAGTCATCAAACTCTTCCAGTCTTATCATGTCTCCAATGGCTTCTTCCGATCGTGCTTGTATTTCTCAAGTTCTTTTGCCAGATCATCTCTGTTGACTCGAAGTTTCTCATGACGTCCTTTAGTATTCTGGAGTTGCGTTCCAACTTCTGGGTTTCAACATCCTTGGCATGAGCCATGGTCTTACTGTCCTTCAGTTCCCGACGAATCTCCGGTATCTCGATATTTTGCTCCTTCAGCTTGTCTACTTTCGACCACGGGTCTGAGTTCTTCACGAACTGCTTCCTTATCAAATACTGCTTCTTGTAGGTCCATCTTAACTCCTTGATGTAATGCTCCAGATCCCGGTGTTACATCAGCTAAGGTTAAAACTTCACCTCTTGCTGATAGGTGCTCCATCAGCCTTCTACCATCCAATCCTTCCATGCATATGCATGCTTAACTCAGCACGGTGTCAATAGCATAAACGGGTGATAACATCATGGATAGCGTGTTTCTGCTCTTGTCATTTCCATGAGCTAGCATTCCATAGTTGATATCTCCTGCCTTAGGGTTTTCCTTGACAGAACTTTGAATTCTAATGCTCCATTTTCCAGTCTTTCTCCGATACACCTTGATCTAGGAATTCTTCAGAGCCTTCAAATTCTCCTAGTCTTCGGAGTCTTCAACAGTTGTAGTTTCCATTTACACAGTAAAGTCTTCTTCATTCCAAATGGTCTTAGTTGTACGATATCTTGTCTCCTTGGAGTGGTCTCATCAGTCAAATCTTCAAGTGGTCAAAAGGGGAAAAGGGGTATGGTCTCACTAAAAGGGAATATTTGAATAAGCTCAGAAGAGAAGAGAGGTAAAAGATCTTTTTGAAAATGAAGTAGTAGAGAAAAATCTTTCCTATTGGCTTGTCAGTTTCTAGGGTCACATCCTACAGTCAACATGTGCTCTGATACCATCTTGTAGCGACCCGACCCGAATGGATCAAGTCTCTATGCTTAGGTGTCATCCCTGGATCGGTATCTTTGACACACACGATTACTCGAAGGATTTATAACAGAGGTAAATCACATGTATAAAGTAACGTAAATACTATTACCTCAATCCAAAGTATAAGCGGGCGACAAGGTTGTGGATTCCCATCAAAACCAACGGCAAAGTTGAGTATAGGTAATCGTAACCCTAACGTATCACTTACTCGTCGTCTGAAAAGTCTGCAACATGAAACGGTGCAGCCCGAAAACGGGTCAGCTCATGGAATATGCTGGCAAAGTAACACATAGAGAATAATGAAGGAATAAGCCTATACTACATGCATATATGGCTGGTGGAAAAGCTCTATGGTTACAGTTTTGCATAAAGCCAACTTTTCCCTACATCAAAGGAATAAATTTTAATTTAACTATCATGGTAGTTGAAACATCATTGAGAAGGTATAACCCCAACTCAATCCCAATTAAAGTAATTAACAACCCAACAGTATTAATTTAGAGTGATGGGATACATGTGAATACTCAAGTACTAGATACTCGAAATTGTCCATAACCGGGACACGGCTAACCATGATTAGATTGTACACTCTGCAGAGGTTTGCACTTTTCCCCACAAGACTCGATCGCCTCCGTTGGTTTCTCGCACTACATGGTGTTTGAGAAAGCGGATGACCGAGACACGATCTTTCGAAACATTAACTCTCTACTCCGGATAGATCATACCAAACCTATAAAACCCACTACCTCTTGATCTACCTCTTGAGAGCTTCACGTAACTTACTCAACTATGCTAGAGCCCATAATAGCTTGTGGCTGCACACGGAAGTTTCTAGCATGAATAGTCTCGATTCCCTTTGAGCACAGGAGGCGGTCCATAGGAAGATCACACGGGTACCCCGGGATTTCCAAAAAACTAAAACAGACAATACTGGATTCCCCAGGTGCCTCAATGCACCCAGATGTGTACTTAAATTGCCACCTTAAAGTAAACCCTTAATTAACAATATCACATCTGTCATGAATATCTCTCAAACCCAAACCACGTCTACGAGCATAGCATAGCAATATGAGCATAACGTAGAAGTAACTCCCAAGGGTTTGATAATAACAGGGCAATAGGTTCCTACCTCATCATCTACTTCCCAACCCACAAATTAATGACATCCTAACCATGCAATGTTTGAGGATTGAGCTAATGCATAAAAACTGGGTAGGAAGAGGGTATGATCAAAGTGTTACTTGCCTGCAATGTTGATGAAGATGATTCGCACTCAAAACTCTTGATAGTTCTACTCGTCACACTCCGGTCAATCTATCGTAATCAAGCAATGGTAACCACACATAAGCAATCACTCAAAAGATCAGAAAGAACGAAGAAAACGAATCGGAAAACATCAAAACCAAGAAAATAACTCTTGCAACATAAAACAATTTCTAACAGTACCAAAATTATGTGAATTTGGCCTTATCAGAAAGTTTAGGTCAAGAGCTTCGATTTGCAAAAAGGATCAACTAAAACGGAGTTATAAAACTCAAGTTATGATCAAACGAAGTTTAAATACAAATCAGTTTGAATTCAAATTTTAAAACCTTCAAAAACATGTCTAAGTTGGATTACTGGATAGAGGAGATCATAACGAAGAAGTGGGCGTTGGTTTCGTTGGATTTGGACTAACGAGTAAAAAGTTATAGCCGTTTGAAAATTAGGGACTATTCTATAAAAGAAATATTCACGGATGGGTCCCTGACGTAAATAAACAGAAAAAGGAAAAAGCTAGACAGTGAACGTTCGTTACAGAACGCTAATGAACGAAAATCGTTCGCTGAGTGTGCCTAACCGGTGAACGTTCGCAACTTAACCTAAAAAAATCAACTGCTCAAAAAATATAAAACCGATCTAACTAAAAAAAACCGGGCGGGTTTTTGCTGGTTTTACCGGTCCACTGCCAGTTCGGCGGTCTTGGCGGAGAACCGCGGTGGCGGTTTGGATCGGGGCGGCGGCTCCGGCGAGAAGGCGGCGGCTCCGGCGAACTCGGGGCGGTGGCTCCGGTGTCGGGGAAGGCATGGAGGAGCACGGGGAGGGGCGGCGTGGAGCGGCGGTTGCGGTGGTGGCGTCGGCGGCGGTTGACGGCGACAATTGTAGCCTCCGGCAGCGGTGAGATGCAGGAGGGGTGGCGGCAGAGAGGAAAAAGGCGGCGGCGGCGCGGGTTTATATAGAGGGGGGGCGTGGGGTTGCGTGGAGGAGGGGGCAAGGCGGCGCGAAGGTGGCCTGGTCGGTCACGGCGGCGGCGATGCCGTGCGGGCGGCGGAGTCCGGTCGGGAGGAGGAAGGCGGTGCGGGCGCGGGCTGTTGGGCATGGCGTGGCTAAACTGGGCCGGCCCGGTCTTGGCTCTTGTAGCGATTTTTTAACATTTGTTTTTTAAACAGAGACAAATAAAATAATAAAACCAAATAAATAAAAATATTATATAGGCATATAATATATCAAAATTTTCATAAAAAGATTTCCTACATGATGAACATTATTCTAGTTTCAATTAAAATCCACAAAAATTCTAATAATTCAAACAATGCTACTGGTCCAATAAAATCCAATAAAAATCATTTTTAATATACCAAAATTAATTCAAATTTATTTCTCTCCAATTTTTTTGATGTAGGGAATCATGTTACCCTATTTTCCATATATTTTGTTTTTTTGAAGAAAAATATTTGAATAAAACTCAAATAACTCCAAATTGGAAATAAATTCAAGAGAACTTTGAATTTAATTCTTTTAAAACTCCCAACTCATATTTCATATAATTTGAAGAAGTCATTTTATCTTCTGTCGTGAAAATCATTGACTTGCATAAAGTTTCAGAATTGGAAATATTCTCAAATGAAATTCATATATTTTCAACACCCCTTGTCATTTAAATAAATGGAAGAAGTCATGTCATCTTCTCTCCAGGGTTTTGTGATGAAAAGAATTTGAATTCCCGAAAATCATAAAAGCAAAATGAAAGTTTGGGATAGTCCTTTTACTCCATCTCATTTAACTTTCAAAAAGATTTCGAATTCACTCACTTTCAGTCAATCAATCAAACAATCAATCAAATCTATCTATTTATTTATAACATTCCAAAATATAGAATTTTGGGATGTTACAGACAATCGGAGTGACAAATCCTAATCTCAAAATACGCGAACTCAACATGTACCTTCGGAGACACCTGTAGAGCTCCTTTATAATCACCCAGTTACGTTGTGACGTTTGGTAGCACACAAAGTGTTCCTCCGGTAAACGGGAATTGCATAATTTCATAGTCATAGGAACATGTATAAGTCATGAAGAAAGCAATAGCAACATACTAAACGATCAAGTGCTAAGCTAACGGAATGGGTCAAGTCAATCACATCATTCTCCTAATGATGTGATCCCGTTAATCAAATGACAACTCATGTCTATGGCTAGGAAACATAACCATCTTTGATTCAACGAGCTAGTCAAGTAGAGGCATACTAGTGACACTATGTTTGTCTATGTATTCACACATGTATTATGTTTCCGGTTAATACAATTCTAGCATGAATAATAAACATTTATCATGATATGTGGAAATAAATAATAACTTTATTATTGCCTCTAGGGCATATTTCCTTCACATGTATTGCGTGAAGGATGAAAACGTTTGAGATTATTTAAGTATGAAACAATTGCTTGGCTTGTCAACGGGGGTATAGAAGTTGGGAACATCTTTGTGTGACGAAAATGAAGCATAACCTAACTATATGATTTTGTAGGGATGAACTTTCTTTTGCCATGTTATTTTGAGAAGACATGATTACTTTGATTAGTATGCTTGAAGTATTACTATTTCTTTTATCAATATGAAATTTTATTTTGAATCATTTGGATCTAAACATTCATGCCACAATAAAGAGAAATTACATTGAGAATCATGCTAGGTAGCATTCCACATCAAAAATTTTGTTTTTATCATTTACCAACTCGAGGACGAGTAGGAATTAAGCTTGGGGATGCTTGATACGTCTCCAACGTATCTATAATTTTTGATTGTTCCATGCTATTATATTACCTGTTTTGAACGATTATGGGCTTTATTATACACTTTTATATTACTTTTGGGACTAACCTATTAACCAGAGGACCAGCCCATATTGCTGTTTTATTGCTTGTTTCAGTATTTCAAAGAAAAGGAATATCAAACGGAGTCCAAACGGAATGAAACCTTCGGCATCGTGATTTTTTGGAAGAATATCACCCAGGAGACTTGGAGTTCACGTCAGAAGAGCCTCGAGGAGGCCAGGAGATAGGAGGGTGTGCCCCCTATCTCGTGGGCCCCTCGAGCACCTCCCGACCGACTTCTTTCGCCTATATAAGCCTACGTACCCTAAAAACATCATATATCAAGATAGATGGGGAGTTCCGCCGCCGCAAGCCTCTGTAGCCACCAAAAACCTCTCAGGAGCCTGCTCCGGCACCCTGCCGGAGGGGGAATCCATCACCGGTGGCCATCTTCATCATCCCGGCGCTATCCATGATGAGGAGGGTGTAGTTCACCCTTGGGGCTGAGGGTATGTACCAGTAGCTATGTGTTTGATCTCTCTCTCTCTCTCTCTCTCTCTCTCTCGTGTTCTCTCTATGGCACGATCTTGATGTATCACGAGCTTTGTTATTATAGTTGGATCTTATGATGTTTCTCCCCCTCTACTCTCTTGTGATAATTGAGTTTCCCTCTTGAAGTTATCTTATCGGATTGAGTCTTTTATTTGAGAACACTTGATGTATGTCTTGCTGTGTTTATCCGTGGTGACAATGGGATATCACGTGCCACTTGATTTATGTTTTGGTGACCAACTTGCGGGTTCCGCCCATGAACCTATGCATAGGGGTTGGCACACGTTTTCTTGACTCTCCAGTAGAAACTTTGGGGCACTCTTTGAAGTACTTTGTGTTGGTTGGATGAATTTGACATTGTGTGATGCATATCATATAATCATGCCCACGGATACTTGAGGTGACAATGGAGTATCTAGGTGACATTAGGGTTTTGGTTGATTTGTGTCTTAAGGTGTTATTCTAGTATGAACTGTATGATGGATTGAGCGGAAAGAATAGCTTTATGTTATTTTACTACGAAATCTTGAATAGATAGAACAGAAAGGATAACTTTGAGGTGGTTTTGTACCCTACCATAATCTCTACGTTTGTTCTCCGCTATTAGTTGCTTTGGAGTGACTCTTTGTTGCATGTTGAGGGATTGTTATATGATCTATCTATGTTATTATTGTTGAGAGAACTTGCACTAGTGAAAGTATGAACCCTCGGCCTTGTTTCCTAGCATTGCAATACCGTTTACGCTCACTTTTACCATTAGTTACCTTTCTGTTTTTATTTCAGATTACAAAAACCTATATCTACTATCTATATTGCACTTGTATCTTCATCTCTTCGCCGAACTAGTGCACCTATACAATTTACCATTGTATTGGGTGTGTTGGGGACACAAGAGACTCTTTGTTATTCGGTTGCAGGGTTGTTTGAGAGAGACCATCTTCATCCTACGCCTCCCACGGATTGATAAACCTTAGGTCATCCACTAGGGAAATTTGCTACTGTCCTACAAACCTGTGCACTTGCAGGCCCAACAACGTCTACAAGAAGAAGGTTGTGTAGTAGACATCAATGATAAGGATTATGAATTCGCTGTCGACCCAAAGTTAATTACTTTGGTTGAATCTGATCCTTTCCATGGTTATGAAACTGAAACGGTTGTGGCACATCTTACTAAGTTGAATGACATAGCCACCCTTTTTGCTCATGATGAGAAGATTCGCTATTACTATATTCTCAAGTTATTTCCATTCTCATTAAAGGGTGATGCTAAAGCTTGGTACAATACTCTTGCTCCTGGTTGTGTGCGTAGTCCCAAGGATATGATTTATTACTTCTCTGAAAAACATTTCCCTGCTCATAAGAAACAAGCTGCCTTGCAATAAATATTTAACTTTGTGCAAATTGAAGAAGAGAGTCTCCCACAATCTCGGGAGAGGCTTATCCAATTGCTTAATGCTTTGCCTGATCATCCTCTTAAGAAAAATGAAATACTTGATATCTTCTATAATGGACTAACTGACGCTTCTAGGGATTTTTTAGATAGTTGTGCTGGTTGTATTTTCAGGAAATGAACTATTGGGCAAGCTGAAGAATTATTGAATAACATATTGAAAAATTATGATGATTGGACTCCTCCTGAAACACCTATTAAACCCACTCCGAAGAAGCGAGGTATCTTATATCTTAGTCCTGAAGATATGCAAGAGGCAAAGAAATGTACAAAGGAAAAAGGTATTAAAGCCAAGGATGTTAAAAATTTACCACCTACCGAAGAAATACATGGGCTTGAAGCACCACCATCACCTAAGGTGGTAGAGGTAAAATCTTTAATGAAATTCAATGATAGTGATGATCCTCGTAATAAACATCCTAGTCAATTCCTTTATGAGTTTCATAATTACATTAGAAAGCAAGATCACTTCAATGCAAATGTTATGAAACAATTGAAATACAACTCTGATATGATTGCTCTCTTAAGTGACTTGTTATTTAGAATCTCAAATGATGTTAGAGGTGTAGGAAAGCATGCCTCTATGGTTCAAACTCAATTAGAACAAGTTGCTAAATCTCAAAGAGAGTTACTTGATGAAATGAACAGTAATATAAGTGACTTTGTTGTTAAAGTAGCAATTAGAGGAGGTAAAATGACTCGGGAACCACTTTATCCTGAGGGACATCTTAAGAGAATTGAACAAGACTCTCAAAGAATTAACACTGATGCACTTAGTCCTTCTAAAAGGAAAAAAGAAGAAGAAAAATAATAGGACTTTGCTTGCCTCTAGTGAACCTGAAATAGAAAAACCTCCTGATATTGATAATGAAGTTTCTATCTCTGATCTTGAAACTCAATCTAGTAATGAACACTCACCTTCTGATAATGAAAAAGACAATGATGAGCTTCATGAAAATACTCAACCAAATGATAAAGAACCAGATAATGATGTTGATATAGAACCAGCTGTTGATCTTGATAACCCACAACCTAGGAATAAAAGTTATGATAAAAGAGACTTTGTTGCTAGAAAACATGGAAAGAAAGAGAACCATGGGTTCAAAATCTTATGCCCTTTCCACCTAAGTCAACTAAAAATAAAGATGATGAAGAATTTGAGCGCTTTGTTGAAATGATTAGGCCAGTCTTTTTGCGTACTCGCTTGACTAATATCTTAAAAATGCCTCCTTATGCAAAGTATATGGAAGACATCATCACTAATAAGAGAAAAATACCGGAAGCTAAAATCTCCACTATGCTTGCTAATTATACTTTTAAAGATGGATTACCTAAAAAACTTGGAGATCCGGGAATACCAACTATACCTTGCTCCATCAAAAGAAACTATGTGAAAACTGCTTTATGTGATTTGGGAGCCGGTGATAGTGTTATGCCTTTATCTTTATATAAAAGACTTGATATGAATAAACTCACACCTACTGAAATATCTTTGCAAATGGCTGACAAATAAACTGCCATACCTATCGGTATTTGTGAGGATGTGCCCGTTGTTGTTGCTAATGTTACTATTTTGACTGACTTTGTTATACTTGAGATGCCCGAGGACGACAACATGTCGATTATCCTTGGTAGACCCTTCTTGAATACTGTTGGCGTTGTTATTGATTGCAATAAAAGAAAGATCACTTTTCATATCAATGGTAATGAGCATTGATACGTCTCTGACGTATCTATAATTTATGAAGCATTCATGCTATTTTATTATCTGTTTTGAATGATTACGGGCTTTATTATACACTTTTATATTACTTTTGGGACTAACCTATTAACCGGCGGCCCAACCCATATTGCTGTTTTATTGCCTGTTTCAGTATTTTGAAGAAAAGGAATATCAGACGGAGTCCAAACTGAATGAAACCTTCGGGAGCGTGATTTTTAGGAAGAATATGATCCGGGAGACTTGGAGTTCACGTCAGAAGATCATCGAGGAGGCCACGAGATAGGGGGGTGCGCCCTACCCTCTCGTGGGCTCCTCAAGGCTCCCCCGACCGACTTCTTTTGCCTATATGAGCCTACGTACCCTAAAAACATCGAATATCAAGATAGATCGGGAGTACCGCCGTCGCAAGCCTCTGTAGCCACCAAAAACCTCTCGGGAGCCCGTTCCGGCGCCCTGCCGGAGGGGGAACCCATCACCGGTGGCCATCTTCATCATCCCGGCGCTCTCCATGACGAGGAGGGAGTAGTTCACCCTCGGGGCTGAGGGTATGTACCAGTAGCTATGTGTTTTATCTCTCTCTCTCTCTCTCTCTCTCTCTCTCTCGTGTTCTCTCTATGGCACGATCTTGATGTATCGCGAGCTTTGCTATTATAGTTGGATCTTATGATGTTTCTCCCCCTCTACTCTCTTGTAATGGATTGAGTTTCCTCTTTGAAGTTATCATATCGGATTGAGTCTTTAATGATTTGAGAACACTTGATGTATGTCTTGTCGTGCTTATGTGTGGTGACAATGGGATATCATGTGCCACTTGATGTATGTTATGGTGACCAACTTGCGGGTTCCGCCCATGAACCTATGCATAGGGGTTGGCACATGTTTTTGTCTTGACTCTCCGGTAGAAACTTTGGGGCACTCTTTGAAGTACTTTTGTGTTGGTTGAATAGATGAATATGAGATTGTGTCATGCATATCGTATAATCATGCCCACGGATACTTGAGGTGACAATGGAGTATCTAGGTGACATTAGGATTTTGGTTGATTTGTGTCTTAAGGTGTTATTCTAGTATGAACTCTATGATAGATTGAGCGGAAAGAATAGCTTCATGTTATTTTACTATGAACTCTTGAATAGATAGAACAGAAAGGATAAATTTGAGGTGGTTTCGTACCCTACCATAATCTCTTGGTTTGTTCTCCGCTATTAGTGTCTTTGGATTGACTCTTTGTTGCATGTTGAGGGATTGTTATATGATCTATCTATGTTATTATTGTTGAGAGAACTTCCACTAGTGAAAGTATGAACCCTATGCCTTGTTTCCTACCATTGCAATACCGTTTACGCTCACTTTTATCATTAGTTACCTTGCTGTTTTATAATTTCAGATTACAAATACCTTTATCTACTATCTATTTTGCACTTGTATCACCATCTCTTCGCCGAACTAGTGCACCTATACAATTTGCCATTGTATTGGGTGTGTTGGGGACACAAGAGACTCTTTATTATTTGGTTGCAGGGTTGTTTGAGAGAGACCATCTTCATCCTACGCCTCCCACGGATTGATAAACCTTAGGTCATCTACTTGAGGGAAATTTGCTACTATCCTACAAACCTGTGCACTTGTAGGCCCAACAACGTCTACAAGAAGAAGGTTGTGTAGTAGACATCATGCTCTTTTACGCACCGTTGCCTGGGAGGTGAGTGCTTGAAGGTATATCTTTAGATCTTGCAATCGAATCTTTTTGTTTCTTGTTTTATCACTAGTTTAGTTTATAAAAGAAAACTACAAAAAAATGGAGTTAAGTTTGTCTCATGCGCTTCGTCTTTTTAATATCTTTCGTGAGTATGATGAAAAGGAAAATTGTGTTCAAGTGCTAGAAGAAGAAATCTATAGAATGTTTGACACTAAATCTTTGAATGATGAGCATGATTGCAATGTTGTTAGTATGAACTCCTTGAATATCCATAGTATGATGATTGCTCTAGTCATGATGAAAGTATCTCTTATAAGCATGTCAACTTTTGTGGAGTGCATGTTTGCATGAACACACCAAATAGAGAAGATATATATTGCAAGAGGCATAAGCATTTAGAAACTAAATTGTTGCAAGAAAAGTTAAATGGGAGTGCTGAAAATTTTACACTTCCTTTGCCGTACTTGTGAACTATGCAATGAACGTGGTCATCTACATCTCCTATGCAAATTATTTCATGATAGAATCGTGTCCAAAAGTTGTGATGATTTGATTTCCCTTGCACATTATAATGAACTTAGTTTGCTTTTGGGTTATGAAGAATTGAAGCGTTTAACTAAGAATCTTCCAGATTTTGCCCTTGAGAAATTCCTTGATTTTGATCTAGAGGATATTTATGTGCGGTGAATTGCATTTAAAATCCTTATATTGCCAATTACATAAAGAAAAGAAAGCAAATAGAAGATGATGAGAATACTAATGAAAGGGAAGAGACTTCCCAATATCCTCCTATTATTTCTTATGATGAATCAGGTAACGAGGAGGAGCTTTCTATTCAACCAATCTCGTCAATAAGGAGCTCAAAGAGGAAGGTTTAACCCACACATAATGTGAAGAAGAAAAAGAAAAGAAGGAGCAACAAAGGTAGAAAGGTATCCCTCCCAAATGATGTTGCTCCTACTACTTATTGTGATGATGATAATTGCTATACTATTGGTGCAATCCATATTTTTAATGATGAGAGTGATTATGCTTATGATATGAAAGGGCCCAAGCTTGGGGAAGCTATGTTTGATGAGGATTAAATATTTGAGAATATATTTGCTGAAATTAATGTTTGTCCCAAGCTTGGGGATGCTATGTTTAATGAAGATGATATTTTTAGCATCCCAAGTTTTGATATGCAAAGTTGTTATGATGATAGCATGCCTCTTACCTATGATGATTATATTGATGTAAGTGGGTTTGGAAGAGTGTCAACTTTAGGAAGTAGTTACCCCACTATTTTGGAGGATGTTGAATCTTATTGTGATGAATATGAAAGTGGATTTGGAAGAGGGTAACCTTTATTTAGTGATGACTCCACTATCTTGGAAGAGGTTTCAATCGATTATGATGAGAACAAAGTTGCTACTTATGATGATTATTGTGATGAAACTTATGCTATAAAAAGTAGTGATGATTGTATTTATAAAACTTGTCATGATTATGATTACCCTTTTTCTGAACATTACTCTTTTAATGTGGAACCAATTTTTAGTGTTCAAGTCTCTTATGATACTCCCACTATTATGAATGAGAAGAATTTTGCTTATGTGGAAAGTAGTAAATTTTCTATGCTTGTAGATCATGAAAATAATGCTTTAGGTGCTGGTTATATTGTTGAATTCATTCATGATTCTACTGAAAATTATTATGAGGGAGGAATATATGCTTGTAGGAATTGCAATAATATCAAGTTTCCTCTCTATGTGCTTAAAATCTTGAAGCTATGCCTGTTTTACCTTCCCATGCTAGTTGATTGTTGTTCCAATAAGTTGTTTGCTCACAAAATCCCTATGCATAGGAAGTGGGTTAGACTTAAATGTGCTAGTCATATTCTTCATGATGCTCTTTTATGTTTCAATTCTTATCTTTTATGTGAGCATCATTTCATCATGCCTAGCTAGGGGCGTTAAACGATAGCGCTTGTTGGGAGGCAACCAAACTTTACTTTTGTTCCTTGCTTTTTGTTCCTGTTTAGTAATAAATAATTCATCTAGCCTCTGGTTATATGTGGTTTCATGTTTTAATTAGTGTTTGTGCCAAGTAGAGCCTTTGGGAAGACTTGGGTGAAGTTTATGTGATCTTGCTGTAAAAAACAGAAACTTTAGCGCTCACGAGATTAGCTGCCATTTTTTACTGGAGAGTGATATTAGGTTGATTCTTTTTTCATATTATTAATAGACAAATTACTCAGGTCCAGAAATGTATTTCAGAATTTTTTGAGTTCGATAAGTATACGTTTGATACAGATTACTACAGACTGTTCTGTTTTTGACAGATTCTGTTTCCATTGTGTTGTTTGCTTATTTTGATGAATCTATGAGTAGTATCGGAGGGTATGAACCATCGAGAAGTTAGAGTACAGTAGATATTACACCAATATGAATTTAGAATGAGTTCATTACAGTACCTTAAAGTGGTAGTTTTTTTTCTTTTACTAACGGAGCTTACGAGTTCTGTGTTGAGTTTTGTGTAGTTGAAGTTTTCAAGTTTTGAGTAAGGATTCGATGAACTATGGAATAAGGAGTGGAAAGAGCCTAAGCTTGGGGATGCCCAAGTCACCCCAAGGTAATATTCAAGACAACCAAGAGCCTAAGCTTGGGGATACCCCGGGAAGGCATCCCCTCTTTCGTCTTCGTTCATCGGTAACCTTACTTGGAGCTATATTTTTATTCACCACATGATATGTGTTTTGCTTGGAGGGTCATTTTCTTTTGTTAGTATTTTCTTGGTGTTATTTATAATAATTTTTTGCATCTTTAGTTTCAATAAAAATGTCAAGGATCGCCTTTACCATGCTTATTTTGCTAGTATACATGTTGCTGTTTGAAAACAGAAAGTTTACCGCTGTTGCAAAAATTCCCTAGAAACGTCAGAGCATGATATAATGTTGAAACTTTTTTCATATTGAGCTCTGATAAATATTCTACATCGTAGTATTTTTCTCATAATTTTTGGAGTTAGGGAAGTATTGATACTCTTGCATTCTTTACAGACTGTACTGTTTTGGCAGATTGCTGTTATGTTTGCATTGTTTGCATATGTTTGCTTGTTTAATGATTCTATTGAGGATAGGAGTATTAAATATGCAGAGGCATTTAGTATTCAATTTTTAATAATAATTTTAGTGATTTGTTACAGTAGAAAATGATAAGGTTTTGCATTGGTTTATACTAACCTATCTCACGAGTTCTTGTTGAGTTTGGTGTGGATGAAGCTTTTGATAAAAACAGAAACCATGATATGAGAGGAATTAAGGAGACATAAAAGTTCAAGCTTGGGGATGACCAAGGCACCCCAAGAAATATTTCAAGAAGTCTCAAGCATCTAAGCTTGGGGATGCCCCGGTAGGCATCCCACCTTTCTTCTTCAACAATCATCGGTTAGTATCGGTTGAGCCTAAGTTTTTTGCTTCTTCACATGAGTTGTGCTATCCTTGCAATGTCATTTTGTTTTGTTTTGCTTGCTGTTTGAATAGAATACCAAGATCTGAAATTCTTAAATGAGAGAGAGTCTTCACATAGTTACATAATTATTTATCTACTCATTGATCTTCACTTATATCTTTTGGAGTAGTTTGTCATTTACTCGTGTGCTTCACTTATATCCTATGAGTAAATTGTTGAATGAGTTGATTGTTATAAATCTGAATTTATATATGTTTCATTTGCTTATCCCATGAGGAGTAGTGACTTCACATCTAATAAGTAGAGGTTGTAAATTTATTGAAGGTTAGCAAGCATTGTATTGGTCATTTGAACAATTCATGAAAGAATATTGAAGGAAGAGAGATTTCAAATATAAATATACTATCTTAGACATCTTTTATAATTGTGGGCACTCATTAAGTATGACATGCTAAAGAGTTGATGTTGGACAAGGAAGACAACGTAATGGGTTATGTTTTCTCACATCTCAGTTAAAGTATATTGTCATGGATCATTCAAACTGGTTGAGCTTGCCTTTCCCCCTCATGCTAGCTAAAATTCCTTGCACCAAGTAGAGATACTACTTGTGCTTCCAAATATCCTTAAACCCAGTTTTTGCCATGAGAGTCCAACATAGCTACCTATGGATTGAGTAAGATCCTTCAAGTAAGTTGTCATCGGTGCAAGCAATAAAAAATGCTCTCTAAATATGCATGCCTTATTAGTCTAGAGAAAATAAGCTTTGTACGATCTTGTTATGGAAGCAATAAAAGCGACGGACTGCATAATAAAGGTCCATATACAAGTGGCAATATAATGTGACGTTCTTTCGCATTAAGATTTTGTGTATCCAACCCTAAAAGCGCATGACAACCTCTGCTTCCCTCTGTGAAGGGCCTATCTTTTACCTTATGTCTTTTACTTTTTGTATGAGTCAAGGTGATCTTCACCTTTCCCTTTTTCATTTTATCCTTTGGCAAGCACTTCGTGTTGGGGTGATCCTGTTATATATATCCAATTGGGATCTAAGTTAGCATGAACTATTATTGTTGACATCACCCGAAGGTGAATACGTTGGGAGGCAACACTATAAGCCCCTATCTTTCTCAGTGTCCGATTGAAACTCCATAACCATTAGTATTGCGTGAGTGTTAGTAATTGTACAAGACTATATGATAGTTGAGTATGTGGAGTTGCTATTCCTGAAAATAAGATGAATTGCAATTGTTTGATGACTAAGAATGAAGTTTGCTATTGTTCAAGAAAGTTTATGGTCTATGCTTTAACTTTGAATAGCTTGTTACTTGATCGTGAGAAGTTTTATGAGATGAACTACTGTTATGACATACAATCATGCTAGAAAAGGTGATTGAAATTATCATTGATCAAACTTGTGAAACTTATAGCACTCACACTTCATAAATTCTTTCTTTTATCATTTACCTACTCGAGGACGAGTAGGAATTAAGCTTGGGGATGCTGATACGTCTCCAACGTATCTATAATTTATGAAGCAATCATGCTATTTTATTACCAGTTTTGAATGACTACGGGCTTTATTATACACTTTTATATTACTTTTGGGACTAACCTATTAACCGGAGGCCCAGCCCATATTGCTGTTTTATTGCCTGTTTTAGTATTTCGAAGAAAAGGAATATCAAACGGAGTCCAAACAGAATGAAACCTTCGGGAGCGTGATTTTTAGGAAGAATATCATCCGGGAGACTTGGAGTTCACGTCAGAAGATCATCGAGGAGGCCACGAGATAGGAGGGCGTGCCCACCCCCCTGGGCGCGCCCTACCCTCACGTGGGCCCCTCGAGGCTCCCTCGACCGACTTCTTTCGCCTATATAAGCCTACATACCTTAAAAACATCGATTATCAAGATAGATCGGGAGTTCCGCCGCCGCAAGCCTCTGTAGCCACCAAAAACCTCTCGGGAGCCCGTCCGGTGCCCTGCCGGAGGGGGAACCCATCACCGGTGGCCATCTTCATCATCCCGGCGCTCTCCATGACGAGGAGGGAGTAGTTCACCCTCGGGGCTGAGGGTATGTACCAGTAGCTATGTGTTTGATCTCTCTCTCTCTCTCTCTCTCTCTCTCTCTCTCTCGTGTTCTCTCTATGGCACGATCTTGATGTATCGCGAGCTTTGCTATTATAGTTGGATCTTATGATGTTTCTCCCCCTCTACTCTCTTGTAATGGATATAGTTTCCTATTTGAAGTTATCTTATCGGATTGAGTCTTTAATGATTTGAGAACACTTGATGTATGTCTTGTCGTGCTTATCTGTGGTGACAAT
The DNA here is from genome assembly GCA_021605145.1 of Aegilops bicornis. Lineage (NCBI taxonomy): Eukaryota > Viridiplantae > Streptophyta > Magnoliopsida > Poales > Poaceae > Aegilops > Aegilops bicornis. The sequence continues at coordinate 26,153,061 of CM038671.1, forward strand.
GGGATATCATGTGCTACTTGATGTATGTTTTGGTGACCAACTTGCGGGTTCCTCCCATGAACCTATGCATAGGGGTTGGCACACATTTTCGTCTTGACTCTCCGGTAGGAACTTTGGGGCACTCTTTGAATTAATTTTGTGTTGGTTGAATAGATGAATCTGAGATTGTGTGATGCATATCGTATAATCATGCCCACGGATACTTGAGGTGACAATGGAGTATCTAGGTGACATTAGGGTTTTGGTTGATTTGTGTCTTAAGATGTTACTCTAGTATGAACTCTACGATAGATTGAGCGGAAAGAATAGCTTCATGTTATTTTACTACGAACTCTTGAATAGATAGAACAGAAAGGATAACTTTGAGGTGGTTTCGTACCCTACCATAATCTCTTCGTTCGTTCTCCGCTATTAGTGTCTTTGGAGTGACTCTTTGTTGCATGTTGAGGGATTGTTATATGATCTATCTATGTTATTATTGTTGATAGAACTTGCACTAGTGAAAGTATGAACCCTACGCCTTGTTTCCTACCATTGCAATACCGTTTACGCTCACTTTTATCATTAGTTACCTTGCTGTTTTTATAATTTCAGATTACAAATACCTTTATCTACTATCTATTTTGCACTTTTATCACCAACTCTTCGCCGAACTAGTGCACCTATACAATTTGCCATTGTATTGGGTGTGTTGGGGACACAAGAGACTCTTTGTTATTTGGTTGCAGGGTTGTTTGAGAGAGACCATCTTCATCCTACGCCTCCCCGGATTGATAAACCTTAGGTCATCCACTTGAGGGAAATTTGCTACTGTCCTACAAACCTGTGCACTTGCAGACCCAACAACGTCTACAAGAAGAAGGTTGTGTAGTAGACATCAAGCATACGGTGCACTTTCCGAAGAAACAATTCCAAGTGAATGGTATTAATATTATTGAAAAATCTCCGACAATCACTATTGGAAGTTTTCAGCTACCTCTACCTACTGTTAAAAAGAAATATGAAATGCTTATTGTTGGGGACATTCATATCCCCATAGAGGTAACTTAGTGATTTATGAAAGTTCTTAGATTTCATGCTAATCGAAAGTGGTTGTTAATAAGACTTGATCAACCTTATTAATGGATCATTTTTTGAAGGTATGAAGTTGATGAATTTAGTAAGCACTACCTTCTGTCCCTACCTTTTCTTTTCTGTTTTTCTTAGTTAAATAAAATAAAATGACATGCTTTGTCTATTTTTTGAGTTTTCCGTGAAAAAAAATAACCCAAAAAAAATAAAAGTTCCCAGAATGCTCTGAAAATCTGATACTATATTTTTTCTGAATATGTCTAAATTTCTGGTGCAAGTAATATCAGAGGGAGGTGCACCAGGTGGACACAACCCACCTGGGCGCGCCAGGACCCCCAGGCGCGCCCTGGTGGGTTGTGGTCCCCATGTGGGCCTCCTCACTTACTTCTTCTTCCCACATCACTCCATTCACCCAGAAAAAATCACTATCAATCTCTCTCTCTCGTGTTCTTGCTCCCGAAACCGCGGATTTCGATCTCTTTGCTCGAAACTCCGTTTCTGAAACTGTTTCGGGGATTTATTGCTTGGTATGTGACTCCTCCATTTGTCCAATTAGTTTTTGTTTTAGTGGTTTATATTTAGAATAATTAGCTAATCTTGGTGCTGATGTAGATGAGCTTGCATGTTGAATTCTTAGAGTTCTAAGTAGTTTGAATGATTTCTATGGCCTCTATACATCCCTATGAGTAGTTGCTATCAATTTTGTGAAGTTTTGTTAATAAATTTTTGTGACCGAAAATTTTCAGAAAATTGTACGCGAACATTATGAACTTCTTTAGAAGGAGTTCTTCGAGAAGGAGATACTCGTGGGCATCTTCTAGCAGCAGCTCCATCCGTCGGTATTATGTTGAACCAAGTAAAAGTTCCATCTGAAGTGCCACCACCAAAACATACTTATGGCCATGCAACGATTATATGGTGAGAGTGGGTATTAAGGAGGAATTTGAGCAATATGTTTACAATGCCGAGCTCGGTTTCTACATTTCAGATAAGTGCGACCAACACCTCATCCTCACCGAATCATTTGTCAAAGGATTTAAATTCTTTCCCCGTGAGTCTAGGGTGTCATTTAAGCTGTATGAAAATCCATTTACCATTTCTCTAGAAAGGTTTGCTCACCTCTGAAAATCCCATTCCGGGGTTCGCTCGATGAGCCACCTAGGCCTGAATTTGAAATATTCTTGACTAGTCTTTGCTTTGGTGAAACTAGGGGAGTGACGCAAGGTAGAATAAAGAGCATACATTTTCCTGCAATTCAGTACTTCGCATTATTTAATGGAAAATGTATTGTAGGCAAACAAGATTGTAGTACACTTTGTGCTCCTGATCTGAGCCTCATTCACACCGCTCTCCACGGTGATAAAAGTTATAATCTTGGAGCAATTGTTGCACATAGGTTACATCACAACTCTAGCAGTGGATATTTTTATGGTGGAATTTATGTCACACGCTTAGCAAGAGGGCTGGGTGTTTCACCTTTTCCCTATATGATCCTATTTTACCCATGCAGTACTTAGACTTAGATGCTATGAAATGTCATAAGATTCTGACGGGTGATCTCCATAATTTCACTTATAATTTGACGTTTAACAAGAACTCCGTGGTAGACACATATTTGCCCGCTCCTGCTCTCTTTGATGTTCATAACAGGGGAAGATATTATGTTCTTGAAGTGAGGCCCAAGCTCATAATGCAGCGGTTGTGGCTGCATGGCAGACTGAGGCATCCGCACCGAGAGCCTCCGTGAGCTACCACTCCAACCATTACACAGGCTACTGACCAACGACCAAGTTAGGACAAAAACCTAAGCTTGGGGGAGTACGTATTCCCACCAACATTACATTCATGTTCACACATTTCATTCCAGTTGTCTGTGTCCACACTTTTTCATTGTATCATCCATGTTTAATATATTTTCTCGCTTTCTTCTTGTGTGTTTGAAAAGCTTTGAGAAAATCCAAAAATATGTTTCTTGCTTCATATTGATTTTTCTTCCTATTTTAAATTGTTGTAGCCCTAAAAAATAACTTGTTGGGAGCTTTCCCGTGTAAATATTTTTTCTCGTTTTTGCTTTTCCCTTTCTCGTTTGCTCGCTTTCAAAAAACCAAAAACTCCAAAAATATTTCAGTGTGTTTGTCTGAATTTCTTTTTTTTATTGAGTTATACCGAGGAGAAGACCACGATGAAAATGTTGAGTGTCTCTCATTTGCATTATTGATGATCTAATAAAGAGTCCATATTACCTTGTCTTCTCCTCTTGAATAAAATGTTTGTAGATTCGAGCTTAGTCCACGACACTATTGCACTATTATTATTTTCAAATCGTTCAGTCGTGCAAGTGAAAGGCAATAATGACGATATTAGATGAACTGGCTGTGGTAGAGAGAAACGGGTATGAACTCGACTTGTTCGGTTTTTGTAAATATGTTTAACCTAGTATTCATGATTCAGCCTATTATGATCAAACATGTTTGCAATGACAATTAGAGATTATAGTTCTTCATGCCATGCATAAGTAGCTAGGAGTGAATAATGACTTATATTGGATATCAATATTGCGTTAAAATGATTGTGATGTAGTATGATGATACGGTATCCTCCTCTGAATGTTCGAGTGGCTTGACTTGGCACATGTTCATGCAAGTAGTTGAATCAAAACCAACATAGCCTCTATGATATTTACGTTCATGGTGCTCATATCCTACTCATGCTAGTATCCAATGTTACTTATGCATAATGCATGTTCATGACCGTTGTTGCTCTCTAGCTGGCTGTTTCTCAACCTATTTGCTAGTCTTCGCTTGTACTAAGTGGGAACTCTGCTTGTATATCAAAAACATGAAACCCAAGTTATTCCAGATGAGTCCACCATACCTACCTATATGCGGTATTACCCTGCCGTCCTAAGTAAATTTGCATTTGCCATCTCTAAAAACTTCAAATAAATATCCTTTTTGTGTGCATGGGTCGTTCATGGAACGACAGGAGGTAGTCGGTATCTTCCATGCTAAGCGGGATATTCTCAGGTCGAGTGTTTGTACACTCGCCATCGCACGAGAAAAGGGCGGATAGGGATGCCCAATCCCAAACTGCAAAAAGAAAAGATCTTACAAACAATCAAACAAAAACTCCCAATGGAGTCATAACCTTTACATTTCTGCTTGGGAACCGCCACTAGAGTGTTTAGCATGGAAGATATTGATAACTGATAGTCGTGAAGTAAATGAGAAGGGTGCATGTCTCTATCATTTACCTCTGTTTTTAAAAACTTGAGCTCTTGCACCTCTGCAAATCACTGCTTCCCTCTGCAAAGGGACTATCTATTTACCTTTATGTTGTGTCATCACCTTCTCAAATAAGCTCCAGAACCTGAGAGCACTGCTGTCATGCTGATGCATTGTGTGCAGCTAATGTTGGGTGCATCATGACTGGATCTTTTCTACCATGAATTACAATGTTTAGTCGCTGCTTGAACTTTGGGGGTTCTCCGCATTTATGTTTTGTGGTCTCAGAAAGGGCTAGCGAGATACCACTATTGTCATACTATATTATGGTTTTTTTGACAACGTGTTGCTATTTGATATATCGTATTATTGCTCTCTGGTTGATTATGTCATTGTTATGAGTTAATATAATTTTTAAGAGTTATTGTTGACATGGTTAGTTATAATCTTTGCTGAAAACCTGGGTGTTGTTTAAGCTTATTTATGAAACAAGAGCAAAAGAGTTCGTAAAAGTTTTTATTTTTCACTTTTAGTTTATCAACTGAATTGCTTGAGGACAAGCAAAGGTTTAAGCTTGCGGGAGTTGATACTTCTCCAATGTATCTACTTTTCCTAACACTTTTCCTCTTGTTTTGGACTCTAATTTGCATGATTTGAATGAAACTAACCCCGGACTGACGCTATTTTCAGAAGAACGACCATGGTGTTGTTTTTGTGCAGAAATAAAAGTTCTTGGGATGGAACGAAACTTTGCAAGGATTTTTTATATCAATAAAGAGAATTTCTGGAGCCAAGAGATACCTGAAGGGGGCACCTGGGTGGGCACAACCCACGAGGGCGCGCCTGCCCCCTAGGCGCGCCCAGGTAGGTTGTCCCCACCTGGTGGCCCCTCTGACCCTGAAACCGACGCTATAAATTCACATTATTCCAGAAAAAATCAAGGAGAAAGAATTATCGCGTTTCACGAGACGGAGCCGCCGCCGTCTCCTGTTCTTCATCGGGAGGACAGATCTGGAGTCCATTTCGGGCTTCGGAGAGGGGGATCTTCGATCTTCATCATCACAACCACATCTCCATCACCAATTCCATGATGCTCCCCACCGGGAGTGAGTAATTCCTTTGTAGGCTCACTGGTCGGTGAGGAGTTGGATGAGATTCATCATGTAATCGAGTTAGTTTTGTTAGGGCCTGATCCTTAGTATCCACTATGTTTTGAGATTGATGTTGCTATGACTTTACCATGCTTAATGCTTGTCACTTTGGGCCCGGGTGCCATGATTTCAGATCTGAACCGTTTATGTTATCACCATTATATCCATGTTCTAGATCCGATCTTGCAAGTTATAGTCACCTAGTACGTGTTATGATCCGGCAACCCGGGAGTGACAACAGTCGGGACCACTCCCGGTGATGACCGCAGTTTGAGGAGTTCATGTATTCATCGTGTGTTAATGCTTTGTTCCGGTTCTCTATTAAAAGGAGGCCTTAATATCCCTTAGTTTCCAAAAGGACCCCGCTGCCATGGGAGGGTAGGACAAAAGATGTCATGCAAGTTCTTTCCATAAGCACATATGACTATTTACGGAATGCATGCCTACATTATATTTATGAACTGGGGCTAGAGCCGTATCGCCCTAGGTTATAACTATCTCATGATGAATATCATCCAACGAGTCACCGATCCAATGCCTATGAATTTATCTTATATTGTTCTTGCTAAGTTACTACTGCTGCTACTGCTATTGTTACTGCTACAATATCACTGATATCATCACTATTACCGTTACTGCTGCTGCTGCTACTATCATCAAAACTATCATATTATTGTGCTACTAATCACTTTGCTGCAGATAATTAATCTCTAGGGGTGATTGAATTGACAACTCAGCTGCTAATACCTACAAATACTCTTTGGCTCCCCTTGTGTCGAATCTATAAATTTGGGTTGAATACTCTACCCTCGAAAACTGTTCTGATCCCCTATACTTGTGGGTTATTAGCAGACCGGCCGCCGCCGCTTCCCATGCTTTCCCATGCCCGTTGGAGCTGCGGTGAGTCACACACATTGTCCATCGCTGCCTATGTTGGTGGAAAACTATCTGGAATGGCCCATCCAATCGTTGGATCGTCGTCGCGAGCGAGCGAGATGGACAACGCCTTCCTTGTCGGCATCAGGATGTACGAGGTTGGGTGGTCGGGCGTGGCGGAGGGGACACATCCTCCTCGAGGTCTAAAACATCCTTGGCCAGAACGTCCTAGGATGTCGCTTCCCTCTCGCGTCGCCTCCTTCGTTGGTCCCTCCGGGCGAAGTTCTCTGGCTTGTGGCTCGGCTGCAGGATGGGAGCCCCGCGGATGACGCCGAGGCAACATCCATGGTGGCGATAGGGGACGAGGTACCCGGTGATGGCTACATCTCGGGTGGCGGATGGGGCTCGACTGTGCAGATGGGAGAGGAAGGGTGGACGGCGGTGACAACTTGGGCCTAGGAAATGGTGGACGGACGCGGGAGGAGTGCGCTAGATTTTGTGAACTTGGTCATTTTGGTGTAATTTGATGTGGGTCTGGCCTATCTGGTCCGATGAGGCGGACGCGAAAGAGCTTGTCCGGGCCTCCCGTTATACACCCTATATATGCGTTGGATATGACAGGTCCCGGCCACATAGGGCTGCTACGGTGAGCCCATCTGGGTCAGATTTGTTTTGACCGGTTAATGACCCGGTCGTCCGCCTAGGCGTAGGGTGGTTTGGGGTGCCCAGTGATGCCTGTGAGCCTAACAAGGTAGTATACCACATCCGTGGAAGTATCCCAATTAGTGATTGTCCCAACGAAGAGCAAAGGACAATATTTATATTAGCGCTTCTATCAATGTGTCGCAATTCTCGTATATAGTAACTACTCGGGCTTCTGCAAATACTTTTTCTGTCCTAGTAGAAGGATAAGCCAGAGTGATAATGATGAAAGGTTGGTAATAACAACTGTAATAATGCTTATAAATCAATAACATAAATAAACGTGAAAGTAAGGTTGTGATTCCTGCAATGGAGAGATTAGGCGCGAAGAGAATTCAGCTCATGGTAAAGATATATTTCAAGTGTATCAGTGCGACGGTAATACTGGTTACCTTGTATTGTACTCATAGTATTTGATATGTGTGTTCGGTAGAAGGATCACCCTAAAGTTATGAAACTCCTCCTCACAGGATTACATTCCATTCTATGGTCCTGCTTTGTCATTGCCACAGAGTGGTCATCTCCACAATTAAGGTCCTCAGACCAGAACCAAGCATTAAGATTCGGGGATCATCATTATCTCATCTTTTCTTTGGGACTCATAGATATCTCAGTCTTTCATGTCAGAGGTCACAGATTCCCTAAACAATATGTGTTACCTGTGTAGTTCTTGAGATCATGTTGCATAGGCCCTTAAAATTGGTCAACACGCATAGGGTTCAGCATAGTATAACAACTTACTAAACAGATCATAAAACTACAAACACAAATGACGACATATAGATCAGGAACAAATCAATCGTACCACTCAGCTACATCTCCCACACCTACGGGGGATTATTCATGCAACATAAGAGATAAACCAATCACACCATAGATTAAACCCATGAAAACCATATCGATAATACTGTGAAGATCCGCAATAAGATGAAATGAATAATTGAAATAGTCTTGATCTCCATATGAGAATGAGTAGAGTTACAACTTGTATCACAACTTGGAATTCTCTTACAATAGTGAAGGGTGAGATGATGATGGAGATGAAAGGACCAAAACTAAGAAGATCTCCGAAGGTTCTTCGGATCTCCTCCTCTTTTGTTCTGGGCTTGGTGGCCACGGCTAGGATTCCCCTCATCTCCTAGTCCCTCCATGAAAGTGTCTGGCATGGACGTGGTGGAGCCGCTGGCACCTCATAAGATAGCACATACGTGTGCCTGATACGTCTCCGTCATATCTATAATTTTTTATTGTTCCATGCCAATATTATTCAACTTTCATATACTTTTGGCAACTTTTTATACTATTTTTGGGACTAACATATTGATCCAGTGCCCAGTGCCAATTCATGTTTGTTGCATGTTTTATGTTTTGCAGAAAACTCATATCAAACGGAGCCCAAACGGGATAAAAACGGACAGAGAATTATTTTGGAATATTTATGATTTTTGGGAAGTAAAATCAACGCGAGACGGTGCCCGAGGGGGCCAGGAGATAGGGGCGCGCCCCAGGGAGGCAGGCGCCCTGGGCTCTCCTAGGCCCCACGCAAGGCGGTTGATGCTCTTCTTCTGCCGCAAGAAAGCTAATTTTACGAGAAAAAACTGGGCGAAAGATTCACCCCAATCGGAGTTACGGATCTCCAGATATAAAGGAAACGGTGAAGGGGCAGAAACAGAGAGATAGATCCAATCTCGGAGGGGCTCTCTCCCCTCCCAAGCCATGGGAGCCAAGGACGGAGGAAACCCTTCTCCCATCTAGGGAGGAGGTCAAGGAAGAAGAAGAAGAAGGGGCCTCTCTCCCCTTGCTTCCGGTGGCGCCGGGCGCTGCCAGGGCCATCATCATCACCGCGATCTTCACCAACACATGATCATCTTCACCAACATCTCCATCACCTTCCCCCCTTTATCTACAGCGGTCCACTCTCCCGCAACCCGTTGTACCCTCTACTTGAACATGGTGCTTTATGCTTCATATTATTTTCCAATGACGTGTTGCCATCCTATGATGTCTGAGTAGATTTTCGTTGTCCTGTTGGTGGTTGATGAATTTCTATGATTGATTTAATTTGCTTGTGGTTATGTTGCTGTCCTCTGGTGCTCATCATGTGAGCGCGCGCGTGGATCACACCATAGGGTTAGTTGTATGTTGATAGGACTATGTATTGGAGGGCTAGAGTGACAGAAGCTTCAACCTAGCATAGAAATTGATGCATACGGGATTGAAGGGGGACCAATATATCTTAATGCTATGGTTGGGTTTTACCTTAATGAACGTTAGTAGTTGCGGACTGCTTGCTAATAGTTCCAATCATAAGTGCATATAATTCTAAGTCAGGGATGACATGCTAGTTGTGGCCTCTCCCACATAAAACTTGCTATCGGTCTAGTAAAGTAGTCAATTGCCTAGGGACACTTTCACAAATCCTACCACCACTTTTCCACACTCGCTTTATTTACTTTATTGCATCTTTATCTAAACAGCCCCTACTTTTTATTTACGCTTCTTTATTATCTTGCAAACCTATCCTACAACACCTACAAAGTACTTCTAGTTTCATACTTGTTCTAGGTAAAGCGAACATCAAGCGTGCGTAGAGTCGTATCTGTGGTCGATAGGACTTGAGAGAGTATTTGTTCTACCTTTAGCTCCTCGTTGGGTTCGACACTCTTACTTATCGAAAGAGGCTACAACTATCCCGTATACTTGCGGGTAATCAAGACCTTTTTCTAGCGCCGTTGCCGGGGAGTCATAGCGTGGGGTGAATATTCTCGTGTGTGCTTGTTTGCTTTATCACTAAGTAATTTTTATTCGCTGTTCTTAGTTGTTCTCTATCTTTAGTTATGGATATGGAACACAAAATACCAAAAAAATTAGATGTACTTGCTACTCATGTAGATGGGGTAACTCCTAAAACCCCCGATTCTCATTATGAGAAAGATATTATGTACTACCTTGATAATCCTGAGAAAACCCCATTCAACTTTATAATGGGAGACACGTTGGATCAACGTGAATACTTTAGGGATTATCGCTCGACACAAAAAGGGAAACTATTATGGGATCAATTTATTATGTTGCATTGGTATGCCTGGAATCTCTGCTTGAGATATGATATTACTTGTTGCTCTAGGATGAAGGCTCCACACCTTCCCTTTTCATGCAAATTTAATGATAATGAAACCTTAGCTTCTTATGCTAATGGTATATATGATTACTATGATGTGGAACAAATAGAAGAATTTGTTGCTTTTAAGGCTGCTTATGAAATTGAAGCTTTGTTTGAAAAGTATGAAGCTTTTGATGATGATGGTTATAGGCCTGAAAATATTGCTATACTTAGATATTGCTATGAAAATTATGAATACAATTATTATATTAATGCTTTTATGAAGAAAGTCTCCGCTGTCTAAGAAGAGACTAATATTTTGCAGGAAGCTATGGATGAAGAAATTGATGAAACTGTGAGCTCATTGGATGAAAAAGATGATGAGGAGAGCGAAGAGCAAAAGGAGGAAGAGCAGATTAGCTACCCGTGCCCACCTTCTAATGAGAGTAACTCTTCAACTCATACATTGTTTAATTCCCCTTCGTGCTTACCGAAGGATGATTGCTATGATGATTGCTATGATCCCTTGAATTTGTCTGAAATATCCCTTTTTGATGATGCTTGCTATGCTTGTGGCCAAGATTCCAATATGAATTATGCTTATGGAGATGAACTTGCTATAGTTCCTTATGTTAAACATGAAATTGTTTCTATTGCACCCACGCATGATAGTCCTGTTATCTTTTTGAATTCTCCAAACTACACTATATCGGAGAAGTTTGTGCTTATTAAGGATTATATTGATGGGTTGCCTTTTACCATTGCACATGATGATTTTGATGAATATAATATGCATGTGCTTGCTGCTCCTACTTGCAATTATTATGAGAGAGGAACTCTATCTCCGCCTCTTTATGTTTCCCATACTATGAAATTGCAAGAAACTGCTTATACTATGCATTGGCCTTTACTATGTGTGCATGAATTGTTCTCTTATGACATGTCGATGCATAGGAAGAGAGTTAGACTTCGTTGTTGCATGATATATGTTACTTTGTGCTCACTACTTAATTACAAATCATTGTTAATTAAAATTGGCTTTGATATACCTTGGGATCCGGGTGGATTCATTACTTGAGCACTAAATGCCCAGCTTAATGGCTTTAAAGAAAGAGCTGCCAGGGAGACAACCCGGAAGTTTTAGAGAGTCATTTATTCCTGCTGAGTGCTTTTATATAGTTTAAAAACAAAAAAATGAATAGGGGAACCTAAAAACTTTCCAAAAAGGAAAGTGAAAGTGAGAAAGACAAGCATTGTTGAAGTGGGAGCTAGCCTTGAACTTTGTTCATGCTCACGGAAACTTTGTGAATCTTAATTACAGAAACTTTTCATCAAAAATAATTATCCCCTTGCATAATTCCATTGTATTATAAAAATAATGTGCCAAGGTTTTCCTTTAGGATGTTTACAATGCTTGTTGGTTTGTACGGTGCAGGACAGAAACTTTGGCTGTAGTGCGCGATTTTACATTTTTATCTGGAACACCAATTGGTTATGATTCCTTTTGCACTGTCTTTCTGTACAAATATTTTATTTTTCTAAATTTTGGTAGAATTTTTGGGATACCATAAGTATGGTGGATGTTCAGATTTCTACAGACTGTTCTGTTTTTGACAGATTCTGTTTTTGATGCATAGTTTGCTTGTTTTGATGAATCTATCAATTTGTATCAGTGGATTAAGCCATGAAAAAGTTATGTTACTGTAGACACAATGCAAAAACAAAATTGGTTTGCAACATTACTTAGAGTGGTGATTTTCTTTATTATACTAACGGATCTTACCGAGTTTTCTGTTGAAGTTTTGTGTGGATGTAGTGTCTAATCGAGGATGTCTCGATATGAGGAAAAGGAAGAGAGGCAAGAGCTCAAGCTTGGGGATGCCCGAAGCACCCCAAGTAAATATTCAAGGAGACTCAAGCGTCTAAGCTTGGGGATGCCCCAGAAGGCATCCCCTCTTTCTTTAACAAGTATCGGTATGTTTCCGTATTCGTTTAGTTCATGCATTATGTGCAAGTCTTGGAGCGTCTTTTGCAGTTAGTTTTCACTTTTCTTTTATGCACCATGCTGGTATGAGATAATCCTTGGTTGATTTATAGAATTCTAATTGCACTTCACTTAAATCTTTTGAGTATGGCTTTATAGAATGCTTCATGTGCTTCACTTATATTTGTTAGAGCGTGGGCATATCTTTTGTAGAAAGAATTAAACTCTCTTGCTTCACTTATATCTATTTAGAGAGATGATAGGAATTGGTCATTCACATGGTTAGTCATAAAATCCTACATAAACTTGTAGATCGCTGAATATGATATGTTTGATTCCTTGCAATAGTTTTGCGATATGAAGGTGGTGATATTAGAGTCGTGCTAGTCGAGTAATTGTGAAATTGAGAAATACTTGTGTTGAGGTTTGCAAGTCCCGTAGCATGCACGTATGGTGAACCCTTATGTAACGAAGTTGGAGCATGAGGTGCTCTTTGATTGCTTTCCTTATGAGTGGCAGTCGGGGACGAGCGATGGTCTTTTCCTACCAATCTATCCCTCTAGGGGCATGCATAGTAGTACTTTGCTTCTAGGGCTAAGTAGACTTTTGCAATAAGTATATGAGTTCTTTATGACTATTGTGAGTCCATGGATTATACGCACTCTAACCTTTCTGCAATTTGCTAGCCTCTACGGTACCGTGCATTGCCCTTTCTCACCTCGAGAGTTGGTGCAAACTTCGCCGGTGCATCCAAACCCCGCGATATGATACGCTCTATCACACATAAGCCTCCTTATTTCTTCCTCAAAACAGCCACCATACCTACCTATTATGGCATTTCCATAGTCATTCCGAGATATATTGCCATGCAACTTCCATCATCATCATATACATGACTTGGGCATTTATTGTCATATTGCTTTGCATGATCGTAAGATAGCTAGCATGATGTTTTCATGGCTTGTCCGTTTTTTGATGTCATTGCTATGCTAGATCATTGCACATCCCGGTACACCGTCGGAAGCATTCATATAGAGTCATATCTTTGTTCAAGATATCGAGTTGTAATATTGAGTTGTAAGTAAATAAAAGTGTGATGATCATCATTATTAGAGCATTGCCCCAGTGAGGAAAGGATGATGGAGACTATGATTCCCCCACAAGTCGGGATGAGACTCCGGACTTTATGAAAAATAAAAGAGGCCAAAGAAGCCCAAATAAAAAAAGAGGCCAAAGAAGCCCAAATAAAAAAAGAGGCCAAAGAAGCCCACCAAAAAGAAAGAAAAAATAAAAAAATGAAAAAAAGAGAAGGGGCAGTGTTACTATCCTTTTACCACACTTGTGCTTCAAAGTAGCACCATGTTCTTCATATAGAGAGTCTCTTGAGTTATCACTTTCATATACTAGTGGGAATCTTCATTATAGAACTTGGCTTGTATATTCCGATGATGGGCTTCCTCAAACGCCCGAGGTCTTCATGAGCAAGCAAGTTGGATGCACACCCACTTACTTTCCAGTTTGAGCTTTCATACACTTATAGCTCTTAGTGCATCCGTTGCATGGCAATCCCTACTCCTCGCATTGACATCAATTGATGGGCATCTCCATAGCTCGTTGATTAGCCGCGTCGATGTGAGACTTTCTCCCTTTTTGTCTTCTCCATATAAACCTCCACCATCATATTCTATTCCACCTATAGTGCTATGTCCATGGCTCGCGCTCATGTATTGCGTAAGAGTTGAAAAAGCTGAAGCGCGTTAAAAAGTATGAACCAATTGCTCGGCTCGTCATCGGAGTTGTGCATCATGGGAGTATTTTGTGTGACGAAGATGGAGCATAGCCAGACTATATGATTTTGTAGGTATGAGCTTTCTTTGGCTATGTTATTTCGATAAGACATAATTGCTTGGTTGGTATGCTTGAAGTATTATTGTTTTTATGTCAAATGATAGACTATTGCTTTGAATCACTCGTGTCTTAATATTCATGCCATGATTAGACATATGATCAAGATTATGCTAGGTAGCATTCCACATCAAAAATTATCTTTTTTATCATTTACCTACTCGAGGACGAGCAGGAATTAAGCTTGGGGATGCTAATACGTCTCCGTCGTATCTATAATTTTTTATTGTTCCATGCCAATATTATTCAACTTTCATATACTTTTGGCAACTTTTTAAACTATTTTAGGGACTAACATATTAATCCAGTGCCCAGTGCCAGTTCTTGTTTGTTGCATGTTTTATGTTTCGCAGAAAACCCATATCAAACGAAGCCCAAACGGGATAAAAAAGTACGGAGAATTATTTTGGAATATTTATGATTTTTGGGAAGTAAAATCAACGCGAGGCGGTGCCCGAGGGGGCCAGGAGATAGGGGGCGCGCCCCAGGGAGGCAGGCGCCCTGGGCTCTCCTGGGCCCCACGCAAGGCGGTTGGCGCTCTTCTTTTGCCGCAAGAAAGCTAATTTTACGAGAAAAATCTGGGCGAAAGATTCACCCCAATCGGAGTTACGGATCTCTAGATATAAAGGAAACGGTGAAGGGGCAGAAACAGAGAACGCAGAAACAGAGAGATAGACCCAATCTCGGAGGGGCTCTCACCCCTCCCAAGCCATGTGAGCCAAGGACCTGAGGGGAAACCCTTCTCCCATCTAGGGAGGAGGTCAAGGAAGAAGAAGAAGAATGGGGCCTCTCTCCCCCTTGCTTCCGGTGGCGCCGGAGCGCTGCCGGGGGCCATCATCATCACTGCGATCTTCACCAACTCCGTCGTCATCTTCACCAACATCTCCATCACCTTCCCCCCTTTATCTACAGCGGTCCACTCTCCCGCAACCCGCTGTACCCTCTACTTGAACATGGTGCTTTATGCTTCATATTATTTTCCAATGATGTGTTGCCATCCTATGATGTCTAAGTAGATTTTCATTGTCCTATTGGTGGTTGATGAATTTCTATGATTGATTTAATTTGCTTGTGGTTATGTTGCTGTCCTTTGGTGCCCATCATATGAGCGCGTGCGTGGATCACGCCATAGGGTTGGTTGTATGTTGATAGGACTATGTATTGGAGGGCTAGAGTGACAGAAGCTTCAACCTAGCATAGAAATTGATGCATACAGGATTGAAGGGGGACCAATATATCTTAATGCTATGGTTGGGTTTTACATTAATGAACGTTAGTAGTTGTGGACTGCTTGCCAATAGTTTCAATCATAAGTGCATAGAATTCCAAGTCAGGGATGACATGCTAGCTGCGGCCTCTCCCACATAAAACTTGCTATCGGTCTAGTAAACTAGTCAATTGCCTAGGGACACTTTGACAACTCCTACCACCACTTTTCCGCACTCGCTTTATTTACTTTATTGCATCTTTATCTAAACAGCCCCTACTTTTTATTTACGCTTCTTTATTATCTTGCAAACCTATCCTACAACACCTACAAAGTACTTCTAGTTTCATACTTGTTCTAGGTAAAGCAAACGTCAAGCGTGCGTAGAGTCGTATCTGTGGCCGATAGGACTTGAGAGAGTATTTGTTCTACCTTTAGCTCCTCGTTGGGTTCAACACTCTTACTTATCGAAAGAGGCTACAACTATCCCGTATACTTGCGGGTTATCAGCTCCCGTGGTCCAATGGAAGGCCGTATTTTGCTCTGGTGCGCCTGATGGCTTGGCTCTTCACATGGAAGTTGCTCCATTTGACTTGATGCATAGCAATACTCCTTGGTTTCCTTTATAATTGTGATTTCCTGCCAAACAACGAAAAAAATGAATTTTCTTCTCTTTTGAAGGATTAGCATTAGAAATAACCGAGAAATGGCAAATGTTCGATGAAAACAAAATAAGAATCAGTAGAAAATGATCACAATTTCTCAAGCCATCAACTCCCTAAGCTTGAAACTTGCTCATCCTCGAGCAAACGAGAAATCAAGAGAATGAAATGGAGCTTGATTGAGTATAAACAAGTTTTACCGGCTCGAGAAAATATGACATATCCATTCCCACTTATCCAACAATTTCACTCAAGAGAGAATTTGCATTTGAATAGCTGCACTTAAGTTCGCTGCCTAACCACGTATAGTTTCCTATCACTAGTTATAATTTCTCAAACCAAAATTTTCATGTTGAAACAAGTGTTCGGCAGGCAAAAGCATTTCTCTCACCGAAATGGAAATTCTTTTCAGGTTCTTTAAAAAAACAGATGCACTTAGGAGTTTCGAAAGTGAAGGGAGCAAAGAATTCAATCATTTCTCTCAAACACTTCTCTCAATTATTATTATTCGGAACTTCAATTTTCAGTGACAGATTTATGCCAAAACTTACCATATGCAATATGGTTCTGTTGTGGCTTAATTTTGTGCATTATGAATCAAGAAGGGTTGTCTCTTTCGAGCTCAGCTATCAATGCTCTTATATACCACATACACACATCTTTGGAGAAGTTCGATCATTTACCACTCAATCTCCAAATCTGTGACAGCATCATAGTTATGTGAATTATCTCAACATATAGCAACGGGACATAAAGCCAGCCAGAAGTTGAAGCTCCATGATTTTAGTATCGCGGATAAATTTTGGCATAACCTCAATCACTTCAAATATTCATTCCTCCAAATAACTCTATCAATAGGTGTTATCAAGATAATAAATTTAGTACTATGGAGTTGAACTGCTTGAATGGTCGTTCTCTTCATAAATCCGAGCCCCTAAATTTTTATTTTAGAGCAAAATCATGCTTCACAACAAGGTTTCACTAGAAATATTTGAAGCTGGGAGTTATGAGTAAATGGCATTCAACTAACGAGGAGAAAGAAACTTAGGTGCGGCCAGTCAAATGAAAATTCTTTCTCAAATAAAATTGCGAGACAAGGGATTATGCATATATTATACCTTCTCGTGCTGGTTCACTTCCTCTCTCAGTCAATTCTCCGCTTCATTTTCTTCATTTCCAACTTGCTAGTGGTGAACAAATCTGTGGGCTTGAAGAGATAAAGACACAAACAAAGAGAATTCCAACAAAGCAAAAGTAAAATTTGCTCTACAGATTTATTATGGAAACTGAAAATAAACATGCTAACAAAAGAAAAAGAAGAAAAATAAAATATGCATGCATGGATAACTTGGGGAGCTCCCCCAAGCTTAGACTCTTGGACTACTCTCAAGTCCAGGTCCTCGTCATTGTTTACCACTCGGGGTAGTGTGAGGCCACTACATCTGAATGGACCAGTAGAGGACTGACCTCCTGTCCCAAGGTGTGGCTGTTAGAAAGTGAAGAGGGACTGCATATTCGCGTTAAGCAGGTGGATGTTGTTGTTAGTATCATGGAGGTCTGTGTGGATCCCTCCGACATGCTGCTATAGGTGTTGAAACTCCACCCTAGGCACATAGTCATTACTGTGCCCGTAGTGAACCTCGGGAGCATACTGGGTGCATTACCCCATGCATCCCAACCGTGTCCGTGCCCCTCAGCGGTTGCATCTCACTTTGGTGCTGTCTAGGGATGAATATCATCCCTAAACCCAACTGCATGCCTAAACTCGTTGAGTTCAGCAATAGAGAGAACCCATGTATCACATGTAGAATAGTAAAAGCTTGCGACAAGGGCAAGCGCACGTTAGTGGTCTGCGCATTAGGTAGGGGCAGTTGTAACTGTTGGCCCAGATCCGACACCGAGTACTTTTCGGCAACGGCAACGACCGACGACGAACGATGACGAAGCAAACTAACACTGACAAACTCGACGAAGTGCTTTACGCCGAGTTGCACCGCAGTACAAGCTAGCCTCAACTAGCTAGTTCCTGATCGATCCTTGCCTTTACGTATACTAGTACTACGCACGAGCACTTCTAGCTGTAATCACTCAACTTGATCTAAGCTAGCTCACGTACACAGCACGGCACAAAAGAATCGATGTGGATTGCCATGGGAGCGTGTCGCTCCCGTTGTTTTCTTTATTGCTTCTAATCGGTACAAAGAATACAGGGGTACATGAGTATTTATATTAGCTAGCTAACCTGCCAACTAATCTTATCCTACTCGGTGAAGGATAGGAAAACCAACACGGACACGTACGTGCATGCACTGCCGGACACGGACACGTCTTGTCGTGTTTAATTCCAACAATCACCCCTCTAAACACGACATCGTCACGTTACAACGCCGACGTCGATTCTTCTTTGTAGCCCCAAGAACTTCTCTCGATCCAAAGCCTTGGTCTCGATGTCCGCCAGCTGATCATCGGTGCAACCGTAGTTGACCTTCATCTTACCTTCTTCCACGCAATCCTTTGTATAGTCATACACCGTATCAATGTGCTTGCTCCTATCATGCCGCACTGGATCTTCGCGTAGAAAATTTTCAGACTTGCCGTCAACATTAAGCACCACTTGTTCCGGATCTCGATCCATGAGATCACCGTGTAGCCTCCCTAGCCACACACTTTGGCACACCGCAGTGGCCGCTGCAATATACTCTATTGCATCAACTGCGGATAGTTTGCTCTTCTTGCTCAGCTCAAGACGAGGTTTCATTGAAGCGTCAATTGGATTGCAATATTTCATGCCACAGTTTTCAAGTATCTCCCTTGCGTATGCCTTCTGTCATAGTGTGACCCCCTCCGTCTTTTGATGTACCTCTATTCCGGGGTAGCAGCTCAAAAGACCAAGATCATCCATCTTGAAAAACTCTTTCATCTGTAGCTTGAACTTTGCAATCACCTCTTCATCTGCTCCAGTTATCAATAGGTCGTCGATGTAGATGCCAACTAGTAGACGATCCCTCCCTTCACCTCTCTTGTACATTGCATTCTCTAGTGGGGCTTTCTCAAATTCAAGAGAAATCATCGTCCGATCAAGTTTGATGCTCCACTCGCAAGGTCCTTGCCATAGCCCATACAAGATTTTATGTAACTTCAGTACCTTGTGCTCTTCTCCCTCTTTGATGAAACCCGGTGGTTGATTCACATACACGTCTCCTTCTATCTCGCCATTCAAAAACATGGAGTTTACATCCATGTGATGTACTTTCCATGACTCCTGAGCCGCGAGAGCGATAAGTAATCTCACCGACTCCATCCTTGCAATGGGAATGAACACTTCTTCGAAATCCATACCTTTCTCTTGCACATACTCTTTGGCTACAAGCCTCGCTTTGTGTTTCGTGCACCCTTCAACATCTTTCTTGATCTTAAATTCCCACTTGAGATCCATGACTTTTTCATTGTTGGGAAGATCCACAAGCTCCCATGCATTTTTGTCGTGGATCGACCTCAACTCTTCTTCCATAGCCTGGCGCCAATACTCCTTCAGATTTGCGCCCTTGAATTCCGCGGTTCCTCGGCGTTTGCTAGACACCGTCGCCCACTCCCTTTCACTTTTGCGGGTCAATCGTCCAAGAGTCTTCTCCGAATATGGGTGTAACACGGTTGTAGCAGAACGGGTGTAGGTGGCGTTGTCCTCGTCTCTTGTGCCTTCGGAGGCGACATTATTTGCATGGCTCCTTGTACCTTCAGGAGTAACTCCTCACCGCTTGCTTCGCACATTGCTTTTGGCAAAGCTAGACTTTCATCCCGAATGCAGACGTTACCTTGCCGTTCCCATCTTCTTGCATTATAGTGGCCAAGCATGGCAAAACTGTGCGTACATGCGCTGGTAATGGACCTTGCATATCTCCTGGATCACTTGCAACGTCACTAGGTATAGATGGCCCTAGCTCACCACGTGAGCCACCAAGCCCTCCTGCTGGACTTGTTTGTAGCCCACCATGCGAGCCTTCTCTTGTGGCTAGGCCACCACACGTAGCTGTCTTGGAGGCTCCTTGTGCAGCACTCGCTGCTGGGTGCGAGGCGCCCTTACTCCGCACAAGGGATCCAGCTTTGGTGCCTGCGGCCGGTGCTTTCGGCCTACTCAGCGAGACACCATGTCCAGTGCTATTTTTGTGGCCACCTACGGACCTCTGAACAGCACAAAGATTACTTCTCCATGGTCGAGCACACGCAGCTATTGCTGCATCCGCTCCAGCAAAGTTGGCACTTATGCCTGTAACATCGACATAAATTTCGGAATCATCCCCTGCATCTGTAGCTTCGACACGAGTTTCCGAACCATAATATTGATGGCAAACTTTTTCTTCCACAAGCTCGACAATTTCTTTAGTCAACACTTGTGAGTCTGGATCCTCCTCGTCCACGAGTTCGCTCATCAACATCATGTCACCATCATCTCCTTGTTGGGCCATGAGCGCCTTCTGCTTCGGTGCTTCCTCGCAGTCAGCCTTGAAGTGGCCGAGGAGTCCACAGTTATAACACCTCACTTTCCTGATGTCAAACTTTCTCCTCGGTGGTGGTGCAGCCTCATTGTCCGAGTCGTCGTCCGAGTCGGCGAAGTTCTTTCTCGCAGAACGCTGCTTTCCCTTCTTCTTGCTGCTGCTCGTGGATCCGCCTTGCTTTTCGAGGCGATCCATTGCGCCTTTGTGAGCATCACAAGCTCATCGTTCCTCCGTCCCCAAGACTGTACCGCATCCGCTCGCCGTGAGCCTTGTACCGTCCGACAAGATCGTCGATGGAGAGAGTTGCGAGATCGACGCCTGCTTTCGATTGCCGTGACAATTTGCAGGTACCGGGGAGGGGCATGACGCAAGAACCGCCGGACAACCAAGGCCTCCGTCAAGTTCTCTCCAAGCGCGCGAATCCGATTGACGAGAGTAGCCACCCGTGAAGCGAACGCATCCACGGACTCATCATCGCCCATGACCAAAGTCTCGTAGTTCCTTAGGAGAGTTTGGAGATTGGCTTGCTTGACACGGGTGTGTCCCTCGAACATGAGCTTCAGCGTATCCCACACCTCCTTCGCCGTTGCTTTGGTGATTAGGTGCTGGAGGACATCCATCGGCATCACCGAAAGTAAATCGCTGACGCCACCTGCCGATCCTTCCGGTGCTCGGCTCCCTCCTTCTTGAATGTGTCGCCTCCGGGATCCACCGCGTCCCATAGCTCGTTGGCGCGGAGACCACACTCCATGAGGGCCTTCCAGACCCCGAAGTTCTCGCGATCAAACCGTGGATACGCATTTAACTCGCCGGAGCAGCAATTACTTTAGCAGCACCGGAGTACTCCGCCAGCTGCTTGGTCTTCTCGTCGTCCGCCATGATCCTCCGTTACTAGAAGATCAACCTTGCTCTGATATCAATTGTTGGCCCAGACCCGACACCGAGTACTTTCCGGCAACGGCAACGACCGATGACGAACGACCACGAAGCAAACCAACACTGACAAACTCGACAAAGTGCTTTACGCCGAGTTGCACCGCAGTACAAGCTAGCCTCAACTAGCTAGTTCCTGATCGATCCTTGCCTTTACGTATACTAGTAGTACGCACGAGCACTTCTAGCTGTAATCACTCAACTTGATCTAAGCTAGCTCACGTACACAGCATGGCACAAAAGAATCGATGTGGATTGCCCACGGGAGCGTGTCGCTCCCGTTGTTTTCTTTATTGCTTCTAATCGGTACAAAGAATACAGGGGTACATGAGTATTTATATTAGCTAGCTAACCTGCCAACTAATCTTATCCTACTCGGTGAAGGATAGGAAAACCAACACGGACACGTACGTGCACGCACTGCCGGACACGGACACGTCTTGTCGTGTTTAATTCCAACAGTAACAATGCTCATCCTGCACTGGTCCAAGGAAATGACCGTTAGTCATAACCTTACGGTTAAGTACCGTAGGCCCTGAAACATTCTCAACATCCTCCAAGTTGAGGCCAAAGTGCTCAGCGAGGTTAGTCACTAGACCTTCGACAAGAATACACCCCTCGGCTACTTGTGCTGCCAACTGAGGTTGATCATAAGAAAAGCTCCCAAGTTTGGTTTGGGGCCAGAGTTTGGGAAGAGTGCTAGATGAAGCAAAAACATGTCGTAGCTCAACATGCCCCCAAGGTTCTCCCTACCAAAAAGAGTGTTTGCTAGGAGGATCATGATGTAGTGAATGGCGGGGTTCTATATGTTCGATACCTTCTGACCAGAGAAGTGGTTTTCAACCTTGACGGAGATGAGGTCACATGTCCCTGATACCTCGGTGACGAGAACGCCCTTGCTAGCGCGAACCCCTCGGTTCTCGGACCAAAATACGATGCACCACTGGTCGAGTGTCATCGAACGTGGCACCGCTCAAGTGTGAAGGAGCAGCTCGCTGGCGCCCTCAAATCATCGAGAGTGTGCGTGAAGGTGGATAGGAACTGGATGGTAATGTTCCGATATGTCAGGTAATGGAAGTTGCTAGAAATTCCCATCCTGGCGTTGTTTGCTAGCCATCTGAAATCCTTGTGGAGCCCTTGGGAGTCCAAGAACGCGTCACACTTCCACTTGGTGGCCAACATCTTCCGGCCGCTGACCCGTGCGTAATCCTTGTTCACGGTAGCATGGAGGTCCCCCCTTGTTCTGGTAACGCTTGGAGTGCATGCCCAAGGCCTTCTTCCCCGCGATAATAGCCGACCTCATCATTTCCTACACAACACAAAAATAAAAACAGAAAAATGTAAGTCTTACGTGGAGATCGAGTTCTAACTCTACCTAAGATAGATCCTAACCAATTACTTTGAATCCTAACCACTGTTTAAGAATTCATCCGATTAATCAATTAACGGTCAGTTAATTGCTACTCATAGGGTGGCTGAATCGAGTAACGCTTATTCATCATGTTAACTTGTGATGCCGATTAATTGGCCTATCAGACCGATTAATCGGTTGTCAAGGCGATTCATCGCTGCTGACCCATTAACTTGTGGGCAAACAAAACCCAAAAATTTTCCCCGTAACCCCTCCCATCCCCCTCTCGCTCCTCAATAGCTAGGGTTCGACCAAACAGTAGGATATTTGGTTATATTACATAGCTAAGAACATGAGCGTATGGGATAATACATTAAAAAAACTAGATATATGTTGGCTAGTTCCTATTTAATCTACTGGGCTAATCTAGTTAATAGGCTGATTCCCCGGTTAATCGGTACTCCCAACCCGACCGAGCAGCTACCAGCTACCAACTTCCTGAACAATGATCCTAACGTTCTCGGATGGAAAAACATAAATATTTGCATCTCATCTAGGACAAAAACAAGGATGAAATCACCGTGGAAACTTGCAAATGATCCATGGATCAGAGGGGAAACTTACCAAGGATGAAGATGCACAGATCAAACGAACGAAATCCATGAATAAACAAAAGAGAGAAAGATGAGAGTTTGGGGCGCAAGGTGGACGAGGCAGAAGACTCCCTTGCATCGGAGGCGTCAATATATGAATTTGGAAGCCATACAACCGCTCATACGAGCGCTACCGTTCATATGGAACATCGTCTTTTGTTCAAGCCACACGATTTAGGGCTCGCGTACCTGGACAACCGCCCATACGAGCGCTACTGCTCATATGAAAGGCCGTCAATCTCTCTAGAGGTGAAAACCATTCGTGGAAGGGCTTCATACGAGCAGTGATAGCGGCGTGGTTTCCCGTATGAAAGGTCGTCGTTTGCTCTATTCATTTTCCCCTTTTGTCCGTGGCATCATACGACCGCTCATGCGGGCATGCGCCATCCCACAGAATGCCATACTGTGATGTGGACTTCGTCGACGATTTCAACTAAGGTGCCATACAATCGCGCATACGGGCTCTTGTGATGGCATGAAATGACGTCAATCGCTCTGGTCTTCTTCCATTCTTCCTCCTTATTTCCATGTGGGCGCTCATATGAGCCCATGAGCTCGTATATTGTGTCGTATTTCTCTCTTCTCCTAATTCTCTTCACCTTTCATCTCTCTTTCATATTTCTCCTATGTCATAAAGTGAAAAGAAACTTTTTCCAGAGTTATTCATCAAATTGTTTGTGAGAGCAAATTAATAAATCAAAATTTTAACTAAATGATGGTTGCCTCCCATTAAGTGTTGGTTTTTAGGTTGCTGAGCTCAACCTCATACCTCAATCAACTTTTCAGGTTACTGGGATTATCCTTACTTATGATGGGTCTCCAACGTATCTATAATATTTTATTGTTCAATGCTATTATAGTATCAATCTTGGATGTTTTATATGCAATTATATATCATGTTTTGGGAGTAAGCTATTAACCTAGTGCCGAATGTCAGTTGCTGTTTTTTTCACTATTTTTGGCTTTTCAGAAAATCAATATCAAACAGAGTCCAAACAAGAAAAACTTTGGATTAATTTTTTCTAGACTAGAAGAGATGCTAGAAGGTTCGGGAGAAGACCTCAAGAGCAATAGGGAGCGATAAGCTCGGCAGGCGCACACCAGGGGGGCGTCCCCTAGGCTTGTGGGCCCCTTGTGGCACCTCTTGACCTAATTCTGCCTCTATAAATTCTCAAATATTCCCCTTACAACAGAGAGCCACCAAAAATACTTTGGCCACCGCCGCAAGTTTCTGTTCCCACGAGATCCCATCTGGATGACTTCTCCGGTACTCTATCAGGGGGGGAATCGATCACGGAGGGGCTCTACATCAACCTTGCTGCCCTTCCGATGATGCGTGTGTAGTTTACCACGGACCTATGGGTCCATAGCTAGTAGCTAGATGGCTTCTTCTCTCTCTTTGATTTTCAATACAATGTTCTCCTCGATGTTCTTGGAGGTCTATTTGATGTAATGAATTTTTGCGGTTTGTTTGTTGGGATCCGATGAACTATAAGTTTATGATCAGATTTATCCATGAATATTACTTGAGATTTCTTTGAACTCTCTTATGCATGATTGTTATAGCTTTGTATTTCTCTCCGATCTATTGATTCGGTTTGGCCAACTAGATTGATTTTTCTTGCAATGGGAGAGGTGCTTTGTGATGGGTTCAATCTTGTGGTGCTCAATCCCAATGACAGAAGGGGACATGACATGCATTTGTATCATTGGCATTAAGGATAAAAAGATGGGGTTTATTCATGAGTGAGTTTACTTTTTCTACATCATGTCATCTTGCTTAAGGCGTTACTCCATTCTTTATGAACTTAACACTCTAGATGCATGCTGGATAGCGGTTGATGTGTGGAGTAATAGTAGTAGATGCAGAATCGTTTCAGTATACTTGTCTCAGACGTGATACCTGTATACATGATCATTGCCTTTGATATCGTCATGATTATTTTCTTTTCTATCAATTGCCCAACAGTAATTTCTTTACCCACCGTATCCTATTTTCAAGAGAGAAGCCTCTAGTGAAAACTATGGCCCCCGGGTCTACTTTCTATCATATATTGAAATCAAAAATATCTTGCTGCATTTTTTCTTTATTTATTTATTTTGTGTTTTAATTATCTATCTATCACCATACAATTTAATCTTGCAAGTAACCACCAAGGGATACAACCCCTTGTTCGCGTTGGGCGCAATGATTTGTTATTTTGTGTGTAGGTACTGCTAACAAGGTGTTGCATGGTTCTCCTACTACATTGATAACCTTGGTTCTTAACTGAGGGAAATACTTATCTCTACTGTACTGCATCATCCTCTCCTCTTCGAGGAAATCCCAACGCAGCTCACAAGTAGCAACTTACTGCACATACTCGCTTAGGTGGTGGAATATACTTCTCCTTCCCTCCTGACTTCTTTGGGAAGTATCTTACTATTTCCTCGCCATGAATTCTGGAGGTGACTTTTCCCTCTGCGCAATCCAACACTTCACTTGCGGTATTAAAAACGATCAACCGAGAATAAAGGATAATTTTTCATCTTCAAGCATATCAAGAATAACAAAGTCAGTAGGTATAATATGCCCGTCTAGTCTTAGTGGCATGTTTTCGGCTACTCCTATTGTCTTCTTTGTAGACTTATCTACCACCTGCAAGGTTATCCCAGGAGGCACACATTCTCCCAAGTTTAACTTGTTATACAGAGCTACAGACATTACACTCACCCATACACCAACATCACAAAGATCATTTTTTATATCAAGATTGCCAATTGAACAAGATATGGTAGGTATACCTAGGTCTCCTAGCTTTTTTGGTATCTTTTCTTCAAAGAGGTATTTCGTTATCGTGACCACCTGTTTTTTTGGATGCAAAGTTCTCTCATTGTTAACAATGTCACACATGAACTTAGCAAAGGTAGGAATTTTCAGTATATCAGTTACATACAAAGAACCTTTAAGATTAGCTATAGCTTGTAGAAAAGAAGAATAGAGTGCATAATTTGAAGATGGTCTTGCAGCTTTAGGGTAAGGAAGGGTTTTTGTAGTTTACCTTTATCATTTTCTTTTCCCTTCTCATTACCTGTTTCTTTATTTTTCGAAGCTTGGCTTCTTTCTTCCCTGGTTGGATAAAGTGGTCTAGTGTTCTGTTCTACCCTTGGTTCTTTAGTTCTTTCAACTTCTGGTGCCGCTTCTTCTTTGTTATTATCACCTTCTACCATTTCTACACCGAGATCAACTTCTTTGTCGCTTTCATTATTTTGCGCATCTTGATGAGCCTGTTCGTCTGGTTCTTCCTCTCCAAACAGGAGTTCTCTGTTTTCTTGAGTTTGGCTCTGACTTTCACTTCTCGTTTCTGCTTGCTCCTTCTCGTATCATTTCGGTCCTTTAGGGTCCTACGTTCTTTTACCACTACGAGTTTCAATTTCAGTAGCAGAAACAAGGTTATCTTTATCTAATTGAGCAATCAAAGATTGAGTTCCACAAATTTAGAACATTGGGTTTCTATTATGTGAGAGTGTTTATCAAGATTCTTTACTGCACAACTTAACCCTTCTACCGCTTGAGAAAGGTAGGCTATAACCTTCTCATGATGATGGTTGCATCTTAGAAAATCTCTATTGGAGTTGTCTTGGTGGAACTTGAACTTATTCATCGTCTCTTGAAGTTCATCCTCCTGCTGGTAGATACTATTTATATCCATTTTTTCATTGATAACTTTGTTCAACATGTTTACCTTTTTCTTGAATCACCTTCTTAAATTCTTCCATGTCTTGCCCAACTCTTTCATCTTAAACATAAGAATGTTGGTTTTCAGAACGAGTGATTGTCCTTCTCTAACCCTTACGGCCCAACCGGAGAGCGAACGACTAATGTGTTCCACTTATTGGAGTGTGATATATTTGTCGGATTGGCTTTGTTGGCTCCTTAATATTCCATTGCTCTTTAGCAATCATAATTTTTCAATTAATGTTGTTCCCTCTTCAAGAGTTAAATTTATGAAACATCCTGCTACACTTAAATCAAGAACTGATTTTGATTCATCATTAATTCCATGATATCATATGAAGTAGAACATGTTCAGCATAACCATGGTTGGGGCAATGGTTCAAAAATTTAGAATATCTCCCCCAGGCTCTATATAGACTTTCTACATCTTCTTGGGCAAATAAAGTGATATTCCTTCGTAATTTGGTAATCTCTGAGCCTGGAAGGAAACCATAAATGTTTTCGCACACATTACCTAGCTGGTTATACTCCCATAACGTAATCCATTATACCAAATTTCAGCATCATCGTTAAGAGAAAATCTGAAGAGTATCAGTAAAACAAATTCTCCGGACACATCCATTAATTTAAGAGTACCACATAAAGTGTCAAAGAACATAAGGTGTGCTTGACGGTCCTCCTCTTCAGTTCCTGCAAAGGCATGCTGTTTAACTTCCATGACTAGATCATAGTCAATCAATTACTCTTTAGCATAATGTGTAGGATATATTATGGGAGATCTTGGGATCATAATTGGAGCACAATAACCTCTCACGGTCTTTCTTGGTTTTTGAGTAATCGACATCTCTGCAAATAAACTGTTAAGCTCAACGGTCTTATTATTTTTGTGCTTTTATATTAATGAAGCTTGTTGCTCCTCGGGAAAACACACAATATAATCTGGCAAATAAGTTCTTCCAGAATGAGTAGAGCCCCTCTCACTTACAGGAAGCATCTATAATAATAACACCTACAAAAACAGTTACAAAACAGATAATCTACACTTAGCTCCTCGGCAACGGCGCCAAAAAACACCTTGATGCCTGCAAGCCAAACAAGGTGGTGTAGCACTTCGGTGGAAGTATCCCAATTAGTTATCGTCCCAACAAAGAGCAGAGAAGAGTATTTATATTAGCGCTTCTGTCACACACAAGGTGTCAGAATTCCCGTGTGAAGTAACTAATGGTGCCTCTGCAAATACTATTATTGTCCTCATGGACGGATAAGCCACAGTGATAATGATGAAATGTTGGTAATAACAACAGTAAAAACGCTTAGAAGTAAATAACATAAATGAACATGAAAGTAGGGTTGTGATTCCTGCTATGCAGAGATTAGGTGCAAAGAGAATTTATCTCATGGTAAAGACATATTTTAATTGACGGTAATACCAGTTACCTTGTATTGTACTCATAGTATATGATATGCGTGTACTGTAGGCAGATCATGCTAAAGTTATGAAACTCCTCCTCATGGGATTACGTTTCATTCTATGGTCCTGCTTCTCTATTGTCATAGAGTGGTTGTCTCTAGAGTTAAGGTCCTCAGACTGGAACCAAACATTAAGTTTTGCGGATCACTGTTATCTCATATTGTATGGTCCTCATAGATATCTCCACCAGTCACATCAAAGGTCATAGATTCCCTAAACAATATGTATTACCGATGTAGTTCTTGAGTCATGTTGCCTGGGCCCTTTAATTGGACCACACGCATAGGGTTCACCACAGTATAACAACTTACTAAACAGATCAGAAAACTACAAAAGCAAATGATGACATATAGATCAGGCACAAATGGATCTTACCACCCACCTATATCTCCCACGCCTATGGGGGATTACTCACGCATCATAAGAGAGAAACCAATCACACCAGAGATTAAACCCATGAAAACCATATCGATAATACCATGAAATTCCACAATAAGATGAACTGAATGATTCAAATAGTCTTGATTTCTAGATGAGAATGAGCAGAGTTACAACTTGTTCTCACAACTTGGAATTCTCTTACAATAGTGAAGGGTGAGATGATGATGGAGATGAAAGGAACAGAACTAAGAAGATCTCCGAAGGTTCTTCAGATCTCCTCCTCTTCCGTTCTGGGCGTGGTGGCGGCGGCTAGGGTTCTCCTCCTCTCCTGGTCCCTTCACGAAAGTATCTTGTATAGACGTGGTGGAGCTACTGGCACCTCATATGACCACTCATACGAGCGCTAGCGGTTGCATGTAAGGCTGTCTTTTGCTCTGGTATGTCTAGTGGCTTGGCTCTTCACATGGAAGTTGCTCCATTTGACTTGATGCATAGCAATCCTGCTAGCACTACTAGAGAAAACCATAGTAGTAGCGCGGGGTAATTTTAAGTGCATCTAGTGCCCCTTAGTGATTTTGGTGTATTGAATACTTATAGGTTAAGGAACTAATGCGTTTGTGAGTGTACACAGGTCTATAAGTCTATGAGGAGTTTGATATTCTGAGAGAAAGTCGACCCTAAAAATGAAGTTCTTCGATTTGAAGACTTTGATATTACGAAGACTTTACGAAGACTTTGAAAGTGAAGAAATAGGTGTGACCTTGAAGACTTGGTATTCATTTGAGGAACATGAAGCGTGAAGACTTTTGTTTTCGTAGTTTCATTTTCTCTTTCTTGAGTCATAGGAAACACCGTCTTGTTAAAGGGGTCGAGGAAATACTAAGGAAAAATTTCCATGTGATGCTCAACTCAAAATCCTACACCTACCAATCCCTTGAGTGAAGCCATTGTCAATCTCATACAGATTCAGTCAATTTCTTTAGTGACAGAGCGAAGTTCTTCCGGTGTTGAGGAATTTGTTACGACCGAGGAGTTAGGAATTCGCTTGATGCGGATTGCCTACACAGTGAGGAACATGATAGCCCTGAGGAATTTGAGAATCAAATTTTCGACCGTTGCTGTGCTGCGAGCCAGCTGTCCCAAAATATCTTATCCACCTAACGGTCATATCATTGAAGGGCATTTATGTCTTATCATGTCGGGCTGCTCCCTAGGCTATAAATAGCCGCCCCCTACAACCACTAGCTGGTTGGCTGCTCGGAGAGAAACTGACACTTGTCATTGAGAGCAACCCATCCTCACGAGGACTTTGGCCGAAAATCATCGAGTGAGGAAAACCCAAAAACCAAACCCCTACAAAACCAAAGTGATTGAGCATCATGAAGATATTGATCTGTGTGGATCCGACGCTTATTACCTTTGAAGACTGTGCTTCTTCCAGACGGTTAGGCGTCATGGTCTAGAGCATCCAAGAGGAATTGTGGATCGCCGAGTGACCAAGTCTGTGAAGGTTTGGAAGTCGCTGAAGACTTACCACAGTGATTGGACGAGGTTTGTGTGACCTTAGTTCAAGGAGAATACGGTGAGGACTTGGTGTCTGAGCTGCGTGCTTTCGATTTGGGTGTCCGGACTGTGTGTCCTCGAGTTTAAATACTCGGCCGCTCCAACCAGACGTACAAGCTGAGACAGCAGTTGGAACTGGTCTACCAAATCATTGTCTTCACCAACCTAACTGGTTCTATTTCCTCAACCCTTTCATTTCCTCATTCTTGTGTTGAGTGTTTGTTCATATCTGTGTTTGAAGACTTTGGTGAAGACTTTCTCAATTTCCTCAATTCAATTTCTTCAGTCTGTTTGTCTTCATCTTGTGTTATCCTGTGATTACGCTTTCTGTACTCTGTGCTAGTCTTCATTTCATCATGATGACCATGCGTGTATTCTGTTATGCTTACTTCTGAGTACTTATTCCGCTGCTAATAGTTCTTCGTTAAGGAATTTCCTCACCGGCAAATTCTTCAGTGAAGAATTCATAAAAATCGCCTATTCACCCCCCCTCTAGTCGATATAACGCACTTTCAATTGGTATCAGAGCAATGTACTCCCTTGTTCTGTGTGATTTTGGTTTAACCACCTGGAGTTTTAGTTATGTCGACAGCAGGTATGATCAAGGTCTCAGCAGGGTGTCCTACCTTTGATGGGACGGACTACCCCTACTGGAAGAACAAGTTGCGAATGCATCTTGAAGCAATTGACAACGATCTCTGGTATGTTGTGGAAAATGGTGTTAACTCAGTCACACCTTCTCTGAATGCTGCTAATGTGAAGAGATTCAAGCAACTCGTTCCTCAAGCAAAGAATATCATATGTGGCCATCTGAGCAAAGGTCAATATGGAAGAGTGAGTGCTTTGGAAACTGCCAAGCTCATCTGGGATAGGCTGTCCAAAGTGAATGAAGGAGTTTCAACTCAGCGTGACTCTCGTGTTGATGTTCTTCGGAATCTCTTCAACCGTTTCAAAAGACTCGACAATGAAAATGTCCAACAAACCTTTGATCGCCTCACTGACATCTCAAATGAGCTTCAAGCCCTCGGTGCCACTGACATCACTGACCATGAGGTGGTGAAGAAACTGTTCAGATCGCTTGATTCCTCATTTGATACTCTGGGTCTGATGATACAAGAACGGGCTGACTACAAGTCTCTTGATCCTGCCGATATCCTCGAAAGGCTAAATACTCATGAGTTCCAGCTTCTTTGAAAAGAGATCTCTATGGTTCTAGCTATGGAAAAACACGTGCCTGAAGGCCGTGGTTGTGTCACGAATCTGAGTGTGAAGACTACGGTAGTAGCCTTGGAGATCCTGAAGAATTAGGCGAGGAGCTAGCACTTTCGTGAAGAAATTCCAGAAGTTCTCAAGACGTGGTCGTTTTGGAAAATCCTCAAGAAACAGTTATTCCTCATCCAGTGACTATAAGAGAAGACTTTGTCACAAATGCAAGAAACCTGGTCACTACATCCAAGATTGTCCTCAGCGGGAAAAGGAATTAAAGAAGAAAAAACACAAGGATTACAGGTTACGATGGCGCTTGAAGAAGAAGAAGAAATCATCGAAATCTTCATCATCAAAATCCTCAAAGCCTTCTTCTCACAAGAAGAGCAGCTCCAAAAAGGCTCGGGCATTCATTGGCAAGGAAATGGACTTTGAAGCTGAATCTGAGGATCATGAGGAAGAGGAGGCATCAGAAGAATCTGAGTGCGGTGTGGCGAGTCTAGCTCTCGCTCTTGCTTTCGTCGACAAGTCCATCTTCAACTCTGAAGAAAATGACCTCACCAACAAAGCTGATGAAGATAGCGATGACTACGCTCCCACCTATTGCTTCATGGCAAAGGGTGCCAAGATACTCACATATACCTCCTCTGAATCTAGTGAAAATGAATCGATGAAGATCTAAAGCCCGATTACTCAAAACTTGCTAAGATTGCTGTAAAACAACAAAGGGCTTTAGAAAAGGTTCAAAACATGCTAGACAAAAGTGATGATATGTTAGGTGAAGAAATGGATCGCACTAAAACCACATTGAAAATCTTGAGACTTGGTCTAGGTTTGATAACCTTCAAAGTCATCATAACACTCTCTTATCGATCATGAGAAACTTTCTTATGAATTTCTTCAAAGAAAGCAAGATCTTGAGAAGCTAAGAGTGAACTATGAAGATCTTCAGAAGGAGCGTGATTCATTACTTGCTCAACAAATCAGCGCTTCTCAAGAAGAATTTGTTCCTCCATGCTTAAAGTGCATTGAACGTGAATATGCTAATTCTTCACCTGAATGTTCAAATGCTTCAACTGTTACAAATTCTTCACCTGCCTCTGCTATCACTAATTCCTCATCTGAGGACATTGCTAGTATCACTGACGATGCAGGGCTGAAGGAACTATACACGACAGGCATGTACAGAAGCCTCAAAGGGCATCAGACTCTATGTGATGTGCTTAAAAAGAAGATCCTCAACAGGAACCCTAGGAAAGAGGGTATTGCCTTTGAGAGGAAACTCAATGCTGATGGAACATATTGGAAGCTTTGGCGGTATCCCAAAACCTCATGGGTTCTTTGAAAAGGGACCTCCAGTTGATCCATCTAACTTATCTGGCTTTACATGCGAATCTCCTCATTCTTCTGATGAGTCATTTGACTCCAACTATAAACTGTTCAAAAATCGGAATGGTGAAGTATTTGCTAGATATGTTGGCACTAAGTGCGAGAACGGTTCCCTTATGAAGAAAATCTGGGTTCCCAAGAAGTGCCTTGAAAGTCTTCGTGAATGTCCTCATGACACCACACTGTGAAGAATAGGAACCCCAGATCAAATTCTTCATATGGACCAAATTCTTCATATGGATCCAAGTCCTCATACGGACCAAATTCCTCACGTGGATCAAATTCCTCAAAAGGATCAAAGTCCTCATATGATTATCATCGTGCTAACAACTACATTTCGCAGAGGTAGAGCTAAGGGCTATGAATATGTGCATTATTCTTCAAACCAATATGTTCATAAGTCCTCGAAGAATTTCTCTGCTTATTCATATGCTTACCCTAACCCCTCTTATGTGAAACGAAATGGTTTGGCTTCTATGCCACCATTCTCGTATGGTGCTCGCAGAGTGATGAATTCTTTGCCACCCCTTCAGATGTGGGTGGTGAAGAAAAAGAACTAATCTCTTCTGCAGGGTCAGGTCTCCAGACGTGCCTTAACGTCTGAAGAATTTGCTGGGGACCTGACAAAATGCCTGAAAGGATGCAAGCTAATCATGATGAAATGAACTTTCATTTCACACGTCCTCATACTTCTTATCATTAATCTTGTTGATGAAATTCATCGATGAACTTGATATCATATTCTTCACCGATGAAGTATATGAGATCGTAAGTTGTACTAATTCATCTGCAGGATGATCAACCCAAAGACACCGAGTGGGTTCTCGATAGTGGATGTACAAATCACATATTTGGTGACAAGAATCTATTGATGGATGCTCCCTTATCACCGTCACATCTGAAGCATATCATCTTCTTGACAAAGGCAAAAGTCGGTATTGGGTCTTGGTAAGGTTGCGATCTCTAAGGATAAACACATGGACAAAGTCATGCTTGTTGAGTCCTTAGGATACAACCTCATGTCGATCTCAATGCTTTGTGATCTTGATATGGTTGTTATCTTTGGCAAGTATCGTTGTGTTGTGATTATGGAAGCTGACAATTCCAAAGTCTTCGAAGGCTTTAGGAGAGGAGACTTGTATATTGTTGATTTCTCTACAGGACCACAACCAGCCGTGTGTCTACTTGCAAAAGCTTCAGAAGGCTGGATATGGCATCGGCGACTTGGTCATGCAGGCATGAGGAATTTGCACACGCTTGCAAAGAAGAAGCATGTCATTGGCATTGAAAATGTCAAATTCCTCAAGGATCACTTGTGCGAACTGTGAAGCTGGAAAAATGACCAAGGCCAAGCATCCAAATGAAGACTATCATGACCACTACTCGTCCCTTCGAATTGCTTCACATGGACCTCTTTGGTCCCAATCATTACTCAGCTATCGTTAATGATGCATCTCTATATGGCTTTGTTATTGTTGATGATTACTCTCATTACACATGGGTACACATTGTTACTTACAAAAATCAAGTGCAGAAGTCTTCAAGCGATTTTCCTCGAGGGCTTCAACTAACTTTGGTGTGAAGATCAAACACATCAGGAGTGACAATGGAACTGAGTTCAAGAATTCCGGTCTTGATGCCTATCTTGATGAACTTGACACCTGAGGATTCTATCAAGTTCAAGGCAACTGAGAATGTCATTCCTACTGAAGAATCTGCTGAAGAATTCATTCTGTCTGTGAAGAACGTCGGTGATGCAAATGAAGATAATGCTGAAGACAATGGTGATGAGGAAAATGATCAAATTCCTCGACAACAACCAGCTCATCCTCGCGTTGCAAAAGAAGTGCAAGTGGAGAAGATCATCGATGACATTGAAGCGCCAGGTCCTCTCACACGCTCAAAAGCTTCACATTTATCTAACTTTTGTGGGCACTATGCTTTTGTCTCTATCACAGAGCCCACTAAGGTAGATCAAGCATTTCTGGAACCGGAGTGGATTCAGGCTATGCAAGAAGAATTACATCAGTTCGAGCTCAACAATGTCTGGGAACTGGTCAAACGTCCAGATCCTCGCAAGCATAATATCATTGGCACAAAGTGGATCTACCGCAACAAGCAAGATGAAAATAGTCTTGTGGTAAGGAATAAGGCCTGTTGGTAGCTCAAGGCTACACACAGGTTGAAGGAATTGATTTCGATGAAACTTTTGCACCTGTTGCTAGACATGAGGCTATTCGCATATTACTTGCTTATGCTAATCATCATGATATTATCTTATATCAAATGGATGTGAAAAGTGCATTCCTCAATGGTAAGCTTGAGGAAGAAGTATATGTTGCTCAACTCCCAGGTTTTGAAGATCCAAAGAATCCTGACAAAGTCTTCAGACTTAATAAGGCCCTCTATGGTCTCAAACAAGCCCCACGGGCGTGGTATGATACATTGAAGGAATTCTTCGTGAAGAATGGCTTCACACCACGTTCACTCGACCCTACTCTCTTTACTAAATCTTATGATGGTGAACTGTTTGTGTGCCAAATATATGTTGATGATATTATCTTTGGCTGTACTGACTAATGTTATAGTGATGAATTTGCCTATATGATGAGTGAAGAATATCAAATGTCTATGATGGGAGAGTTGAAATTCTTCTTAGGTCTTCAAATTCGTTAACAACGCAATGGCATATTCATATCTCAGGAGAAATACCTCAAAATTTGTTCTGAGGAAATTCGGCATGCAAGATTGCAAAGGCGTCAAAATTCCTATGCCCACAAATGGCCATCTATGCACTGATGAAAATGGTATTGACTTTGATCACAAGGTATACCGCTCCATGATTGGTTCTTTACTGTACTTATGTGCATCTAGGCCAGATATAATGCTTAGTGTTTGCATGTGTGCCCGATTTCAAGCTGCACCGAAGGAATCACACCATAAGGCTGTGAAGCATATTCTTCGATATCTAGCTCACACACCAACACTAGGATTATGGTACCCCAAGGGTTCTGCTTTTGATCTCATTGGATATTCTGACTACGACTATCTTTGGTGATCGTGTGGACCGCAAGTCAACTTCGGCACTTGTCATTTCCTCGGACGATCTTTGGTGCATTGGTCCTCGAAGAAACAGAACTGCGTATCACTGTCTACTGCGGAAGCTGAATACATTGCTGCTGGCTCTTGCTGTGCTCAACTGCTTTGGATGAAGCAAACACTCAAGGACTATGGAGTCAACGTGAAGAATGTGCCTCTCCTCTGCGACAATGAGAGTGCCATCAAGATTGCTCACAACCCAGTTCAGCACTCGAAGACAAAGCACATTCAGATTCGTAATCATTTTCTTCGTGATCATGTGTTGAAGGGCTTACATCTCCATCGAGCACGTGAAGGCGAAGAACAGCTAGCTGATATTTCACTAAGCCCTTGGATGAGAAGAGATTTAGCAAGTTGCGGTGTGAGCTAAATATCTTAGAATCTTCGAATGTTCTTTGAAAAAGACACACATCCTAACACTTATGCAAAATTGATGACTTAGATGTGCAACACATGAAGAAACGTTTTTCTTCAATCAATGAAGAATAACACTCTAAGTGTGAAGAAATTAATGAAGAATTTGATTCTCAGAACCCTACGACAATTGTATGCGGTGTCTGAAATCATCATTCTTATCTGATTGGGTCATGCCACCACCAAAGTTGAAAATCTTCAATTTGAGTTTTTCCTCAGTTTTAAAATTCTTCAGTTTTTCTAATTCTTCAATTTTTCAAAATCTTCACTGGTTCCTTCGTTTTTCTTCATTGGCAATATATATATATATATATATATATATATATATATGAGTTTATGTCCTCTACAGCATTCACTTATAGTTATTTCTTCAAGCTGTTTTTTTGCTAAGTGAATGTGATCGGACCCTTCCCCCTCTATGCTATACTCAACCCAATCTATTCACAAATTCTTCATGTGCGTTCTATTTGAAACTCGTTCAAAATCTTCACTGTGTCCTGGTCAGCTGAAGAAATTGCGAACGGAACTTTAAAACTGATCTTATCCAAATTTTCGGTTTTGCCGCTCAAACCGTTCCGCATCCCATGATGCATTATTCTACTCACCCACGATTCATACACGATCTCCACTACACAGTACGTGGGTGACACATGTCGTGAGAAGGAGAATGGTCAGGGGCACGTTCGTCCTAAATCTTCGGGCGAACAGTTTTTCACTGCCTCTATAAATACCCCTCTCTCCATCCTCACTTCTTTTACCCCGCTCGACCTCTCTCTCCCGTTCGAGCTCCTCAAACCCTAGCGCCGCCGCTACTCCATCGTCGCCGGTGAGGAAGAGCTTCACTGCCTCGACCTCGTCGCTGTCGTACTCACGCCGACCGCGGGAATCTTCACTCCGCCGCCGACATAGCTGTCTTCCTCCGCCGAGTTAGGGCAAGGAAGATCTAACCTGACGAACTTCCCATCCGTTCTTCTCAGTTTGTCGTGTTCTTCATTTCGGGTAATTAAAAGTTACTTTTATTACTCTCCTTGATTCTCAAGCTTTCCTGAAAATCTTCAAAGGTGTTTATTCTTCAAATCTTCAAACATATGAACACCACACACATCATATGATCTTGAACTGTTTTACTAAGCAATCATTTTCTTCAAGATTCCCTAATTGTGTGGATCTTGATCTGTACAACTCTGGAACCTAAGACAAGAACGCTTAGTGAAATCCTTCAAGGCACATCCGGTCAAATTCACGAAAACTTGTTCTTTTGAAAAACCTTCTCGAGCATATGACCTCTCCAAATTCCTTGCACCTGTACTCTGTTCACAGGTACTCATGTCTGCTGCTGAATCACTAGGTTCTCATCAACTTAACTCATTTGCAGCGTTCCTCGAAGAAAAACTGGATACTTCTTCAGAGAACTCAATTGTTCAAATTCCTCAACTGAAGAATATGGCAGACGGTAAGAAGCCACAGAAAGGAGGAAAGAAACCTGAGGTTATGACTGCTTTTGAGATCCCTGAGGAAATTTATGCTGACTATTGCACACCTGATGAAGCAAAATTTGGCAAAGAAAACAAAAATCAGCGCAAGGTGCGCATTCAGAAGATTGAACGGAGATGGGCAAGGGAATGGAGGGACTACAGATATGTGACTCCAAAGTACATGAAGAAATTCGCTCTCAATCCTCCATGTCCAAGAGCTCCATTGGCACTGGCCAAGTAGCTGATCCCACAAGCATCAAACGTGGTGAGCACTTTCTGAAGAATGGGCTAAGCGCCAAGCTCAATTGGCAAGACAAGCCAAGGAGGCAGTGAAGAAATTCAATGAGGATTCTGCCACTGCTACTGCTACTGAGGCCTCGGTCAAACGAGGAAATCCATGCCAGAGAAGTCTGCTCATAAGCCAAGTGCTTCACCATCAGCGCCCTCACGGCCAAGTTCCTCAGCAGCGCCCTCAAGGCAAATTCCTCACCTTTGCTACAGCTCCACCAAAGTCCTCAACAGCTCCTTCAAAGTCCTCAGCTCCTGTGCATTTGGCTACATGTCAAAGGACTGCTGGTTTCTCGATTGCCTCTGGTGTTTCAGCAAGTTCCTCAGCAGCACCAATTTCATCATCTGGCCCGACTCTGCTGAAGACCAAAGCAACAATTGGGCCGAGGTCCTCGGCCAAGTCCAAAGAAGAAACAGGTTGCATTCCATGTGCCTTACGATGATGAAGCTTACGATGATGAACTTGTGGAAATCATCAGAGATCGCCAAGAAAGGGCCGCTAGAGCCAAAGGCACATCTGTGCCACTTCTGTTGGATCCGAGGAAAATCCTCGATTATATTGATCTCTGGCACAAGGATCCAAACACCCATATGCCTGATTTTCATCTGACCCCTGGACAAAGTCATATGTTGACCCATTTCATCATTGAAGTGAAATGGAAGTTTGAAAAGGCAAGAGAGATCAAGAAGGCTCAATACAGAAAGGAGAAGTTCACGAAGAAAAGCGTTGTCAAAATGACACACGAGGAACTTCTCAAGGTCCAGACTGAAATTCAAGACCTCGGCAAAAACTTCGATTCTTATTATGCTTTGATTGGCAAGGAGCCAAGGCCAGATTAAATCAATCGACGAAGAAATTCACCAATGTTGCTGCCCCAACGCAACATGAAATTCCTCAGTGAAGCCTCGGCTCGATCAAGAATATGCCAAAGACCGCTGATGAAGTTCAGGCGGCTGATGAAAATGCTAGTTCCAGGGCTGATGATCCCATTCCAGCCGCTGAAGAAATTACTAGGGCATCCACTAGTGGTGCGCCTAAAGAAACTGAACAAGACAGGGCAACTGCATCAGTTGCGCCTGAGGAAATTCAACCAGATTCCTCAGCTCCTCCTGCGCCAACACCAACTCCAATTCTTCCATCTGCCTCTGATGTGAAGAAAACCAAGGCTGCAGAATGAGCTGCTGTGAAGAAACGGAAAGCATCAGCTGTGTCAAATTCTTCGGCTGCGAAGAAAATGAAGCCAATGACCAGCTCATTCGAAAATCCAATTGATGCTGTCCCGATTTCCTCCATGCCATCAAAGGACCTTGTTCCTTTTGGAGAAGACTATGAGATCCCAATCGGATCTGATGAAGAACATCATTCTGCTGCTTCGTCATAGCAGATTGATGAAGAAATTGAAGTGGACGCAATCCCTTCAACCCCAGTCATTTCCTCACCTATGCCTCAGTTCACAGCTGAAGAGGCTGGTGTTGAGGAAATTGAAGATGAAGATGTGGATATAGGGTGCACCACACCTGATGAATGATGACTTTTGGGAAAGTCAGCATCCCAATACTCCTCTCTTCACCCGGCTCCAACAGATTCCTCGGTCCCTGCACCAACAGTTCAAATGGACTCAAGAAACTCAACCCACTTGCTCATGCATGAAGAAATTCCAGCCACTAGTCTTTGATGAACCTGCTTCTGCTGATCCTCGATCAAGACCTTTTGTTGAGGAACAAGAAATCCCTCACCTGAAGAACCTGAGCTCGCGATTCACGAGGTGGTGATGCAACTCACCGACACCCCTCTCGCCCAAGCAAAAGAATCCGTTCTCAAGCAAACAAAAGTTCAAGGATGAAGATTTCTTCACGAGCACGTATTCTTCACTAACTATAATCCATATGATTCTGCTCGCATAAGGAAGAGGCGTTTCTGGACTGCCAGCCAAGCCAATTTCTATTCCTCAGTGCTCTTCAACAAAGACAAAGTCTTCGATCATGCTCATATTCCTCATGTGGACATGGAGTCTCTACCAGGCTTTGAGCCAGTTCTGAGTGTTCTTCACGACGCAGGACTTCTGAATTTCTGCCGATATACATGGATCGGAATGAAGAACTCATTCTTCAATTCTATGCAACGCTGCACATCACCGGAGACGCTTAAAGACGTGAACTCATGGGTATTAGACTGGATGTGCGAAAATACTCACTACAAGGCACCAAAGAACTGAATTGCATCGTGCTCTACCACTCAGTCCTCCACTTGATGGTGCTCGTTGTATCTACAACGAACCAGAACTTTCAAATCACTATATGCAAGTGCTGATGAAGCCTTTGAAGCCAAGGCAGGCCCCAAGAACCAAATTCCTCGTCAAGGAATTATTGTATGTGCCTCGGACTGTCTATCGGATTACAGCGAAGACAATGAGTCCCATCAAAGGCCACGACTCAAATGATGAAGAAGTCGATGGCATCATGAAGAATATGCTTTTCAACATCATCCATGGCGTTCCCGTCAACTTCCATGATTTCTTCATGAGAACTCTGGCAAACATTGCTATGTCACCATTTGAGCTGAAGCCTTATGCGCCTTGGATAATGAGATTCATCAGGTCAAGGTCTTCACTCAATTACAAGGCTGATACTCTGAACCACTTCAGCTACTTGCCCCCGATTGAAGTCCTCAAACGGACATTTACCTCAGCTGATGACAAGGGCAAGGCTACTGCTGTGATCGATGAAGGTATTCGTCCAGTGGATGGACAGTTTCGCAAAGCAGCATCCTACTCCACCAATGATGACTCTGCCACACATGACTCTGCCGCAAATACCTCAGTCAAGCAAAGTCCTCAAGCTACTGCACCCAGGGTGATGACTGATCGTGAGTTACTCCTCAGTCTTCATCAGAAGGTTGATCGCAATCATAAATGGGTCAAGCGTCAGTTTGGTTCAATTCTTCACAACATGACCTCAACACACAATGCAGTGAAGAAAAACCACTACTACCTCCATGAAACCTTCAAACGCACCTGGGCTGTTCTTTCACATGTCTACTGTGCGGAAGAACTGACGACTATGGACCTCAAGGAAGAATTTGACTGGTCTGCACCTCCTCCGAAGAAATACAAGAAGGTCAAAATTCCTTCCTTGGTGGCCAGCTCCTATTCTTCATCGCGCGACACTGATGAAAATGAAGACTTGAACGACACCGCGGCAGGTCCTACTACAACAACCGACCCCAACAACGCTGGCGCTCCTTCTTCAACTTGAAATTCTTCAGGAGCGTTAGTCCTCAGTTTCGATCCTTTTGGTCATTCGATGACAAAGGGGGAGAAATTTGAGTTAGTCTTCAAGCGGGTCTATTTTATTGCCCATATACAACAATTTATTTTTGTTAAGTTACAACTCTCGTTCTTCTGAAACTTTTATTGGATCGAGTTGTAATCTTAAACCCGATGGTGCTTTGATAGTTTTGATGCACTATGCTCGATTCTCTTGAGCTTCTTGAGCTCTGATACTCTTGATGCGTTATTTTGCATGCTTGTTCCTCATTAATGTTATCGCACGCATGCTGAATTACATCAAGCACCATATTTCATCATGCATTTCAAATTCTTCATATTATATGTCAAATGCGTGTATAAATTACAAGATATAGGGCGAGATCTCCATGATTCAACTCTTCAAATGTGCATCGCCTCAAAAGCAAATTCCTCACTATGCACATCTTCAGGGGGAGTTCTTCTATATCTTGCAATCAAATTCCTCATTATCAGTATTTACACTTCATATGTTTATCCCCGTTGAAAACTTAACCTATATTGTCATCAATCACCAAAAGGGGAGATTGTAAGTGCATCTAGTGCCCCTTAGTGATTTTGGTGTATTGAAGACTTATAGGTTAAGGAACTAATGCGTTGTGATTGTACACGGTCTATAAGTCTATGAGGAGTTTGATATTTACAGAGAAAGTCGACCCTAAAAATGAAGTTCTTCGATGAAGACTTTGATATTCAAGACTTTCTGAAGACTTTGAAAGTGAAGAAAGTGGTGTGACCTTGAAGACTTGGTATTCATTTGAGGAACATGAAGCGTGAAGACTTTTGTTTTCGTAGTTTCATTTTCTCTTTCTTGAGTCATAGGAAACACCGTACTGTTAAAGGGGGTCGAGGAAATACTAAGGAAAAATTTCCATGTGATGCTCAACTCAAAATCCTACACCTACCAATCCCTTCGAGTGAAGCCATTGTCAATCTCATACAGTTCAGTCAATTTCTTGATGTGAGACGAAGTTCTTCTAGTCATTTGAGGAATTTGTTCTCGACCGAGGAGTTAGGAATTCGCCATGCGGATTGCCTACAGTGAGGAACATGATAGCCCCGAGGAATTTGAGAGTCAAATTTTCGACCGTTGCCGTGCTCTTGGCTTGACTGTCCCAAAATATCTTATCCACCTAACGGTCATATCATTGAAGGGGATTTATGTCTTATCATGTCGGGCTGCTCCCTAGGCTATAAATAGCCGCCCCCTACAACCACTAGCTGGTTGGCTGCTCCGAGAGAAACTTGACACTTGTCATTTGAGAGCAACCCATCCTCTGAGGACTTTGAGCAAAAATCATCGAGTGAGGAAAAACCCAAAAACCAAACCCCTACAAAACCAAAGTGATTGAGCATCACTGAAGAGATTGGTCCTGCGTGGGTCCGACGCTTGTTACATTTGAAGACTGTGCTTCTTCCAGACGGTTAGGCGTCATGGTCTAGAGCATCCAAGAGGAATTGTGGATCGCCGAGTGACCAAGTCTGTGAAGGTTTGGAAATCGCCTGAAGACTTACCACGAGTGATTGGACAAGGTCTGTGACCTTAGTTCAAGCGAGAATACGGTGAGGACTTGGTGTCTGAGCTGCGTGCTTTCAGCCGACCGGGTGTCCGAGACTGGGTGTGCGGACTGTGTCCTCGAGTTTAAATACTCAGCCGCTCCAACCAGACGTACATAACCGAGACAGCAGTTGGAACTGGTCTACCAAATCATTGTCTTCACCAACCTAACTGGTTCTATTTCCTCAACCCTTTCATTTCCTCATTCTTTGTGTTGAGTGTTTGTTCATATCTGTGTTTGAAGACTTTGTTGAAGACTTTCTCAATTTCCTCAGTTCAATTTCTTCACCGCTTTGTCTTCATCTTGTGTTATCCTGTGATTACGCTTTACGTACTCTGTGCTAGTCTTCATTTCATCATGATGACCATGCGTGTATTCTGTTATGCTTACTTCTGAGTACTTATTCCGCTGCTAATAGTTCTTCGTCAAGGAATTTCCTCACCGGCAAATTCCTCAGTGAAGAATTTATAAAAATCGCCTATTCACCCCCCCCCCCTCTAGTCGACATAACGCACTTTCAGTAATGACCTATTAGTAGCGCGGGGGCCCGTGCTACTAATACGGCGCCACAACTAACTTTTAGCAGTAGCGCGGTTGCCACCCACGCTACTACTACTTAGCTGTAGCGGGGGTAAGGTTCACGCGCTACTACTAACTAATTAGGAATTAAAATAAATAAATTCATCCAAGGTTGCTGCTGCTGCTGGGCGTCAACGTCTTCTCCATCCAGTGCTGATGCTGGTCCTGGAAGGGATGAAGTCGTCCATGGTGATGGTGCTTCCCCGCCCAACTCATCCTCGCACCTCTCCTCTGCTGCTACTACAAAAGAAGAGAAAATGATTAGAAGATGAAGAGAGAGAGAGAGAGAGATAGAGAGAGAGTGAGAGCAGTAGGAAGAACAACTCACCTGTGGTTGTGTCCATGGCGGATCTGGCCGTCGCCATGGATGGCGCTCTGCTGGATCTCCCTCTCCTTCCAACATCAGAGAAGGAGGAGGAAGGAGGGAAAGGGGGTTGCGGCGGGAATGGACGTCGCCAGATTTGGGGGAGGCATGAGGTGTGTGGCCGGCTGTGGTGGTGGACGAGGAAGGGAATCGCAGGTGGGAGGGAGAAGCGGAATGGGAGAGCCTATGGACAGGGGGAGAGTGAGGGAGAGAGGAGGGATTCAGACGAGGATATGGAGACTTCACCTACCTTGTACTTAGTAGTAGCGCGGGTTCATACCCCTCGCTACTACTATGGCATGTCCCGGGGGGGAGGGGGCATGGTAGAGACTGCTTAGTACTAGCGAGGGTTAAAAACCTGCGCTACTACTACCAACTTAGTAGCAGCGAGGTGTAAA
This sequence comes from Aegilops bicornis, assembly GCA_021605145.1. Classification (NCBI taxonomy): domain Eukaryota; kingdom Viridiplantae; phylum Streptophyta; class Magnoliopsida; order Poales; family Poaceae; genus Aegilops; species Aegilops bicornis. The sequence goes on from CM038671.1 coordinate 26,197,585, forward strand.
AAACCACGCTACTACTAAGTAGCAGCAGCGAGGGGTATAAACCCGCGCTACTATTAAGCTTCTGCCTATAAGCTTTTCCCTAGTAGTGTTGGTTTCCTTCCATAATTGTGATTTCCTACCAAATAATGGAAAAACGAGTTTCCTTCTCTTCTAAAGAATTAGCGCTAGAAATAACCGAGAAGTGGCAAAGATCCGGGGAACCAAATAAGAATTAATAGAAAATTTTCAGAAATTGTTGAGCCATCACCCGGCTGTAGATGCTCTTACGCTTCCTTAATTCAAGAAATATGTACGTAGTACTCACTGGTACACTAGGATTTCATGCAACTGGATTTGCAAAATACTCTTCGAAGAATAGTGCTCTCTTTGTCCAGGTTTTTATAACATGTGCGGGTTTTTAGGCCTTGAATTTGGCTAACAAAAGATGTGAAATATGTCACCAAAGTATATGTTTAGAAACTTTGTAGAGAACGAATCCAACATGTGTTGAGTGACATATACCATATTTCACTTGTCAAATTGAATACCTAAAAAAACTCGTACCCGACTTAGAACCCTGATAGAGGTTTTATAGTGAAAATTTTGTATAATGGAATCGATGTATTTTAATAAACATGGCCAGACCTATACCATTTTGACTTAGGATAAAGCTTACATGCCTTATAGTTTCAGAAGGACAGAGTAAGATACAAACTGTAAGCCTACTTGCATGCAGTTGGACATAATCTATATCAAAGTGTGTAACAAAAGACACAAATGGCCATGTCGAACCATTGGATCTCGATCCAACGGCTCTATCCTCCCTCTTACTTCCCTATTATTATTGTAAACCAGAATGTTTAAATGCGTCCTCCAAATGTTTCTTCTTAAAAGTCCAACACTGCCACCTCCTTTTCCTATATTGGCTAAGGGCATTTCCAAAGCAGGCCTTCAAACCGCCCGCATCCGTCCGGACCACCTCCTTTTCCTATATTGGCTAAGGGTATTTCCAAAGCAGGCCCTCAAACCGCCCGCATCCGTCCGGACCACACGGCCTGGACGTGTTTTTCCATCCAACGCGGTTGTCGGTGTCAAAACCGGCGGATCTCGGGTAGGGGGTCCCGAACTGTGCGTCTAGGCGGATGGTAACAGGAGGCAAGGGACACGATGTTTTTACCCAGGTTCAGGCCCTCTCGATGGAGGTAAAACCCTACTCCTGCTTGATTAATATTGATGATATGGGTAGTACAAGAGTAGATCTACCACGAGATCGAGAGGCTAAACCCTAGAAGCTAGCCTATGGTATGATTGTTGTTCGTCCCCACGGACTAAAACCCTCCGGTTTATATAGGCAGCGAAGAGGGTTAGGGTTACAGAGTCGGTTACAATGGTAGGAGATCTACATATCCGTATCGCCAAGCTTGCCTTCCACGCCAATGAAAGTCACATCCGGACACGGGACGAAGTCTTCAATCTTGTATCTTCATAGTCCATGAGTCCGGCCAAAGGTCATAGTCCGGCCATCCGGACACCCCCTAATCCAGGACTCCCTCAGTAGCCCCTGAACCAGGCTTCAATGACGACGAGTCCGGCGCGCATATTGTCTTCGGCATTGCAAGGTGGGTTCCTCCTCCGAATTCTTTATAGAAGATTTTGAACACAAGGATAGTGTCCGGCTCTGCAAAATAAGTTCTACATACCACCGTAGAGAGAATAATATTTACACAAGTTCAATCTACTGACGTATTCCGCGGCGTGATATCATACCACGGCCAAGCCTTTATTCGAATCGTTTTTACTGTCCCACCTCGGTAGCGTTTAGCGAGGCGGGTTCCGTGGCACGTCTTGTCAAAGCAGAGATCATGTCCCCTTATTCCGGGATTCTCATTAATACGGGCGTGGGTAACCCAGTCGTGCCCGTTGGCACGCCTCCTCTATGGAAGGCGAGTCTCGAATGGTCACGGGGAGGGCTCCTGGTATTCAACCTCTTTATAAAGAGACCAAGGCCCCGCTCCTTTTTCTCAATCTCAATCGAATCTTCCCTCGCCTCGAGTTCCAACACGCAAAGCTCCAGATTCAGGCGCTTCGGACCTTCGATGATGTCCGGCTCCGACCTTCAAGGCCGGTGGATGCCTTCCTCCGTCACGAAAGAAGACGTCCTAAAGCTAAGAGATGCCAGGTATCTAACCGGCGAAATCAAGATAGGCTGCCTGCCCAAGGGCAGGTTATTCCACTCCCAAGCCCGGTGAAAGTGTGGTGTTGGCGTCTCACTTCCTTCGGGGCTAGGCTTCCCGACGAACCCCTTCGTGAGGGGCTCATGTTTTATTACGGGCTGGAATTTCACGACTTGGATCCGAGTCCATCCTCCACATCTCATCGTTCATCGTCATATGTGAAGCCTTCCTCCGCATTACCCCTCACTTCGGATTGTGGCTCAAGACCTTCAAGGTGGAGCCGAAGATGATCAAGGGGCAACAGGCAGAGTGCGGAGGGGCTGTTATAAGCAAGAATGCTGACGCTTCATGGCCCGAGGGCTCTTTTCAAGAGGAGCTCTGTCTGTGGCAACAAGAGTGGTTTTATATCACAGCTCCCAGGGGCACCAAATGGGTGACGCCACCTGCCTTTCGCTCGGGTCCTCCACCGCGGCTGGCGTCATGGGTCAATAAAGGGCTCGACTGGGGGCCGTCCAAGGACGTGCCCTTGTTGCAGGGCCGTATTCGAGACCTCCTAGAGAGAGAGATCAATCTGGTCGTAGTAGCGCAGGTCATGCTGATTCTCCGCATCCTACCCTGCAAACGTTGCCCCCTCCGCCTGTGGGAGTTCAATCCGGAGGGACCACGAGCTCTCCAACATGTTATGGGCGCAACGCCCGTGGAGATGTACAAACTGTTCTTCGGATCACAAACAATGTGTCCGGACTTGACCGAGGACGCAGGTCTGAGCTGCAATCACCCGGATACTCAAGTAAGTAGTCCTGTACCCGGACACGCTATCCGCATATTTATCATAAACTTGCCCTTAAAAGAGTTGTCCCTTAAACAGGAGTGGATAGCGAAAGCAAAACTGATCAGGGGTCCGCCCCTCCACGAGACCACGCCGGATCCCATGTTAACCAAGATCTTTGGAGGCTACGCCTTTGGAAGAAGGCGAAGGGGGAACAAGGAAGCTACTGCCTCCATGAAGGAGGTTATCAAGAAAGGAGGGATCGAGAATCCCTCCATCCAAGGGGAGAAGAGGACCGCCTCTGAAGATCCGGAGGCCAAGGCCTCAAAGCGGGGGAAGAAATCTTCGCCAGAGGGTCCTGCGCCGGGAGATGTCCCGGCCGCACTATTTCCCCAAGGAGATCAGCCCTCCAGCGAGCCGTAAGTAGAGAGGGGAGTTTTTAAAATAAGAGACCTCCCTGTTTTATTTCTGAAGATGACTGAAACTTTACCTTGTAGTTCGGATCTCAGCCCTTCTCAGCAGAGCTCGTCTTCAGGGGATCTTCGTCCGGAGATGATGGAGAGAGGAACGCCTCCCCTGCCGTACCGCATAGCGAGGCGGACGATCCTGAGGTGTCATCACGGAGGGTTTCTCCGAATCCGGCAGGGGCGGAGGGCGGTCGTAGGGCCCCCCGATGCCCTGCATGTGCGGCCTTAGAAAAAGGCCATCAGACGAGTCCGGCACCTCCTGGTGCACGGTCGGAGGAGTTGAAGGATCTGCTCGGGCGAGCGTCTATCTCAGAGGATCACCGTGCATTGATAGGTACAGTGACTGGAAAAATTTCGTCCGCGGAAAGCGGGTTGTACGAGGCCGCCGGGAGTTTACTGACGAGTTTTGAGGTACGTGCAATGATGTACCTTTTGACGGTTCCGCATATATAAGATGCGCCCTGTGTACATAGTAGCCCCTGAGACTCGGTGCGTTGTCAAAAATGACAGCATGCCGAGGATCATAATCCCAGCTATAATATGTCGCCCTTCCTATGTAGGTGGCGGATCGTCCGGTGGCTAGCCGGACTGATGAATTTGCCGAACTGAAGCGGGAACTTGACGTGGCGGATGCCGACATCGCGCTTGTCAATAAGCGGCTTGACGAGTCACAAGGTATGCAGTTTCTCCGCGGACACCTGGTAAGGGAGCTTGATGCCCGTGCCTTACAACATGTATGCTTGATGTAGATGGTGCCGCTACCATGGAGAACCTTCGGGCGGAGCTTGCCCGAGCCAAGGAGCAGGCCAGAAAAAGTGATGCGGCTGCCTTAAAGGCGTAGAAGAGCTAAAAAGCGAACATGCTGCTCACTGCCGAAGCAAGAAGGAAATGGCCGAGATGGCCGTGAAGTTGAAGAATGCTACCGACCGCTGCGAGCTTCTTGAAAAAGAAGGTCGAGCGGAGCAAGAGGACCTGAAGAAGGCCACCACCGAGGCCAAGGATGCTCGCTCTGCGATGAGAGCTATAAAGGAGGAGCTACGTCAGGCCGGAGATATCGCGGCTGGAAAGCCCTTTCTGCTGCGGAGGAAGTTCACGGATCCTAAATATGCTCAGTTGGACCGGCTGTGGAGTACGGAGGATGCTTATCTGGACTTGGCGGCGAGTGCCGCGGACGCGGCCGAACACTTCGGAGATCAAAAGGATCACGAGATGGAAGAGCTTTTTTGGTCGCAGTTCCGTAATCCAGAGCGTCCACTTCCTTTAACCGATCGGTTGGCCGAATGGGCGGAGTTGAATAGATTGTCCGGACTTGCCATGAAGGATGTCGTGACTCATTTGTGGCCGAAAAGGCCCGAGCCGAAGAGTTATTTTGGCTTGGTGCAGCAGTTCCTTGGTGCGGTGCCGCATATCAAAGTAATGAGGCGGTCAGCATGCATAGAGGGTGCGTGGATGGCTCTTGCCCGTGTCAAGACATACTGGGCGGAGATGAAGGCCACCGATGTTGCATCCCAAGATTCGGACGGAAGCCGAGTACCTGTCGAGCACTATTTTCAGGAAGTTCTGCAGGGCGCTCGTTTAATAGAGACGCAGTGCTCGAAGGATATTATGTTCGAATAATATGTATTATTGTGAAAAAAAAATTCGATGGAATATAAAATCTTTTTATACTTGTGCCTTCAAGAATTAAAATACCTCCTGTGCGGCCGTTAATGTATATGTGTATATAACCTGAAAGATGGCAGTCTTTGGCTTCAGCCCCCACGCATATAATGCGGGGGTGTTTGCAGAAAGCGCCTTTTCACACTCGATCCAACGTCTTGGTCCTACAAAGGAGGTGATAGCGCAGCAAAATAGGCAACCGGACTATAATGCTTTATCACTTTCACTTAGCCATAGGAGTTCGACAGTGGGGCTACTATATAGCCGCTAGGGGCACCGCGCTCACCCGAATTCGGGGCGCGTATATGCCTAACCGGGAAACGGCCCTTCGTTAATGCGGAGGAATTCTAAAGATTCCAGCGGGTCATCGAGTGGTTGACCAGTCTCACGCTATATCATGACAGTCAGTTTTCGGCTTTCTCTACTGAGGTGCTCGCCTGGCCAAACCGGGGCACAATCGCATTAGTTCTCCTGGTGCCGCATTAGCCGATAGAGCGAAACGTAAGGCAGCAAAACACAGGAGCCGGGCAAACCCAACATTTGATCAAAGACATGATTTGGAGCTGATGCATATAAGGCCTAACTTGAGATGCCGAACACTCCCTAAGGTATTCGGTCTTTATGAAAACGGGCCGAACAACGCCCTTGGTAATAAGCCCCTGGTGTCCAGTGCATCGCCAAAATTCTGACGTGGCCTATGCCAAAACGCCAGCCTCCTCGGTTATAGCAAGAAACCGGGGGATGTGTATCAACAAGAGACAGTAAAAAAGGTTTACGCAGGGTCTTAATCTGAAAAGAATCCTTGCCACGGGTCCCTACTGCACGTCTGCGCCTGTGTCTCCGTTGTGCCGTATCCTGGACGGGTGTAGCACGGTGTTCATCTGTAAAAGAGAGGAACTTAGTTGAAAAAGATCGTGCGAAAATGTACGTTATATTGAGCTTTATTGAGCTTTATTGTCTCTTGTTGTGGATGCGCGGAACCCCTTGTACGGGGGTATGCGTCTAGTAAGCCCTTGTATGTTTACGCCGGACTCGTCCAGCCGTGTCCGGGGTCTGGACGACCTGTCTAAGTGCTTGTATTGGTGAAGCCGGTTTATTGTGTGGCTGGCAACCGCACAATTTTCCGGACTCGAGGAACCCTCAATCTTTTCCTTTAAGGAGATGATGCCGCGTGGACCGGGCATTTAAGTGTAAGAGATGCATAATGCGGTATTGCGTTAAAGCTCACGAAAGCTTCGCGTCCCAATAGTGCTTGATAGCTACTTGTAAATGGGGCGAGGTGGAAGATTAACTTTTCGCGGCGGAAGTTGTCGGGTGAGCCGAACACAACTTCTAGCCGTAGAGAGCCCGTACAATGGGCATATGGGCCTGGCATTACCCCTTGAAAGGAAGTGTTGCTATGGCGAAATTTGGTTGGGTTTATCCCCATTTTGCAGATTGTGTCCTGATATAGCAGGTTTAGATCACTGCCGCCGTCCATTAGGACTTGTGTAAATTGGAGTCCGCCGATTATCGGATGTAATATCAAGGCAGTCCAACCTGCATTCCGTATACTTCTAGAGTAATCCTGATGGTCGAAGGTGATTGGTTTTAACAACCAGTGGCGGGACTCCTCCGGGATAGGCCGTATGGTGCGTACCTCTATGGGCGCCGCTCTATTTTTCCCTTTTCTCACGTGAAGTGAGTTTACTGTTTTGATTTCTTGTGGGAAATTCTTTTGTTTTCCGGTGCTCTGCTTGTGGGGTTCGTCATCGTCCTTGCTTGGTGTGTCGAGCCCCTTGTGTTCGCGTTGAGTTTGCCGGACTGCTTGAAGACCCAACAATCTTTGTGGGTATGGTTTGCAGGCTTCCCGGGAGTACTGTGGATTTGGCATATCTTGTCCAAGATTTGGTTTAAGTTAGATAGTTCGTCCCTGTTATCCTTAAGGGGCAGCTTTTTATGATTCTGCCGACAGCTTTTGAATCCGGCGTTGACTGTCGTGCTCTTCAGGTTGTTTCCCTTGGTCCGACGCTGGTCCTTGCTGCGTCGTGGTTTCCCGTTTCCATCCCTGACTTCGGATGTACTTGGGTTGCTGGTACTGCATCTTGCCAGCCAGCTATCCTCTCCTGCGCAAAAGCAGGTCATGAGGCTTGTTAATGCGGCCATTGTTCTTGGCTTTTCTTGGCCGAGGTGTCTGGCGAGCCATTCGTCTCGGACGTTGTGTTTGAAAGCTGCTAAGGCTTCGGCGTCCGGACAGTCGACTATTTGGTTCTTTTAGTAAGGAATCTGTTCCAAAATTTCTGGGCTGACTCTCCGGGTTGTTGAGTTATGTGACTTAAATCGTCGGCATCCGGAGGTCGGACATAGGTCCCTTGAAAATTTGCCCGAAAAGCATACTCGAGCTCCTCCCAACTTCCAATGGTGTTTTCGAGAAGGCTTTTAAGCCAAGCCGGGCTGGCCCTTTGAGCTTGAGGGGTAAGTATTTTATGGCGTGGAGATCATCTCCTCTAGCCATGTGTATGTGGAGGATGTAACACTACTAGAAAAACCCCTACTAATGGCGCACCTAGTATGGCTATTAATGGCGCATCTGTGGTGCGCTATTAATAGCACGCCATTAGTAACCTGGTGCGCCATTAGTATCTGGTATACTAATGGCGCACCATGTAGTGCGCCATTAGTATAGCCCACGGTGCGCCATTAGTATCTAGTATAGTAATGGCGCACTACATAGAGGTGTGCCATTAGTATCTGGTATACTAATGGCGCACCACATAGAAGTGCGCCATTAGTAACATTTTTTTTTCAAAATTTTTTTTAAATTTTTTCCAATTTTTTTCAAATTTTTTTTCAATTTTTTCTTAATCTCAGTTCACTATGCCTTAATCTCGGGTCAAATCGCACTCTGTGGTCAAACTTCCCGAAAGGTCACCCATCCTCACACTACTCCAGCCCAAGAACGCTTAACTTCAGAGTTCTATCCAACCCCAAAGAAGCTCACTTCACAGGCACTTGTTGATATATCTAGCATATCAATCCTGTTATACCTTATTGATGTCTAGGACTTTGTTCATGTTAATGACTATGATGAAATTTTGAAAAATATTTCAAACTTCTCGATCATATTACGTATCATTTTTTGAAAAAAAATCAAATTTTTTTTTGAAATTAGTAATTCTTTTCTGTTACTAGTGGCGCACCACATCCACGGTGCGCCACTAGTAAGTTTGAAATTTTTTGAATTTTTTTGCCGCTAGATCTTGAAAGCCCCGTAACTTTTTCTCTGTTAGGTTTTTGGGGATTTTGAAAATGTTTAACGGGGTTCCCCCACTTAAATTCGGATGTAACTTTTCGAGCAGATGATTTTTCATATAAAAAAGTTTTCATCCGAGTTAGTATGCAAAAGTTATGCCCATTTTTACAAATTCTCGAGAGATTTTGCAAATGAAGTCGAAATTCATATTTGCAAATTTTCCCAACAACTAGACCACATATCACATGGGAAACTTATTTTCTTTTATTTTTTGACATTTTCATCATTTTCTTTTATTTTTTTAAAAGCGAAAAGGCGATCTGTGGGGTGCATTCGGTGGAAGGTGGCCAAGTTACTAATGGCGCACCGTGGGAGTGGTGCGCCATTAGTAGTTGAACTAGTAATGGCGCACCACGGTGCGCCATTAGTAACTTGGTTACCTTCCACCTTCCACTGCACGCCGTCGGTGGAAGGTGGCTGTTACTAATGGCGCACCGTGGGAGTGATGCGCCATTAGTAGTTGAACTAGTAATGGCGCACCACTCCCACGGTGCGCCATTAGTAGTTTTGAAAAAAAAAATAAAAAAATGATATTTTTTGTGATTTTTTTTTAAAAAACTTAGTAATGGCGCACCAGTGGAAAGTGCGCCATTACTAGTTAACCCTAGTAATGGCGCACCACTCCAAGGTGCGCCATTAGTAACAATTTTTTTTTGTACATTTTTTTCAAAACTACTAATGGCGCACGACGGATGTGGTGCGCCATTATATATCATTAGTAATGGCGCCTGTGCACCGGTGCGCCATTAGTAACAAATTTTTTTATGTTTTTTTTCCAAACTACTAATGGCGCACCGAGACATGGTGCGCCATTAGAATATAGTAATGGCGCACCACATCACAGGTGCGCCATTAGTAGCCATTCCATCTATAGCCCTTTTTGTAGTAGTGTAATCCTCAATCCAGACTCCAGGATCTGTTGTTCCGTCGTATGCCTCTGTGTTTACGGGCTTGAATCCCGCTGGAAATTCATAATCCAGCACCTCATCGGTGAAACATAGGGGGTGTGCGGCACCCCTATATTTAGGTGTATCGTGATGTTCGGATACTTGATGTGTTGCATTGCTTACTAGAGCTTGCTTTCTTGGCCCGTAGATAGATCTAACCGGGTCATCTTTTTGATGCGAATCCCTGTGCGGATCGCGTGCGTCGGCTTAATGTGCGGCGCCGTTTGCCGCTCTACGCTTGCCATGGGGTCGTCCATCCGACCGGTGGCCTCCTTGTTTTTGATTGCGGGTTTCTACGGCCTCCTCATCAAATTCGGGCAGTAGTTTTCGCTTTGGGTAGCTCTTTGTTCGGCGACTGTCGCCGTATTTGTCTGTGGTGTTGAGTACTTTGCTCCATCTGATTCTGGGTAGCTCTTTGTTCGGCGACTTTCGCGGGGGCTGTTTTGAGCTTCCGCTTCTGTTTTTTCACGCTTCGTGCAGTGGCGACGAGCCTTTTGTGGAGGTTCTTCTGCTCCAGCAAATTTTCCGGCGTGAAATCGTCCGGACGGTTATCTTCGCTGGGGATGGGTTGTTTATCCAGGTTGTCCTTTTCGGACGGTTGCTCGATAGCATGTTCGTCGTCCACCGGTTCGCCCTGCTCTATGGCTGGGTCTGTATGGTTGTTGTCCTTGTTGAGGCGGGACTTTGAGCGGCGCTTACGTCGCCGTTTTGACTGCTTTTCGAGGGAATGATCCTTTGTAGCATCCCGTTGTTCCTCATCGTCGCTTCCTTTAGGTGTGTCCACCATGTATACATCGTGAGATGAGGTGGTTCTCCAGTGCCCTATAGGTGCTGGTTCATATTCCTCCCCTACATCGTCGTCCATACCGTCGATGTCTTCGGAGTCGAAGTCGAGCATGTCGGTTAAATCATCGACAGTGGCTACGAAGTGGGTGGTGGGTGGGCATTGAATTTCTTCGTCGTCCGCGTCCCAGCCTTCCTGACCATAATCCGGCCAGGGCTCTCCTGATAAAGAGAGAGACTTTAGTGAATTCAGGATGTCGCCAAAGGGCGAGTGCTGAAAGATGTCCGCGGCGGTGAATTCCATGATCGACGCCCAATCGGATTCGATTGGCGGGGGCGCGAAAGGTTCGGAGTCTGGAGAGGAGTCCGGCACCTTGGAGTCACGAGCTTCGCAAAGGACGGGGTAGGTGTACGGCTCAATCGCCGTAAAGATCGCAGCCCCCGAGGCGGTGTCCAGCCACCCATCCTCGATCGGCGCAGTCGGCTCCGAGCTAAAGGTCGGAGCGGACACTGGTGCGGCCTCCAGGACACTGTTCGGCGGCAGAGCTAGATCATGCCCCTCGTGACAGTGCGGCGCGCTTGGCTGTGGCTCGAACCCGTCGAAGATCAAGTCTCTGCGGACGTCAGCCGTGTAGTTCAAACTTCCAAATCTGACCTGGTGGCCAGGGGCGTAGCTTTCAATCTGCTCTAGATGGCCAAGCGAATTTGCCCGCAGTGCAAAGCCGCCGAATACGAGGATCTGTCCGGGGAGAAAAGTCTCACCCTGGACCGCATCGTTGTTGATGATCGGAGGAGCCATCGGGCCTAAAGATGACGACAGAGAGGAACTCTCAATGAAAGCACCAATGTCGGTGTCAAAACCGGCGGATCTCGGGTAGGGGGTCCCGAACTGTACGTCTAGGCGGATGTGAATAGGAGACAAGGGACACGATGTTTTTACCTGTGTTCGGGCCCTCTCGATGGAGGTAAAACCCTACTCCTGCTTGATTAATATTGATGATGTGGGTAGTACAAGAGTAGATCTACCATGAGATCAGAGAGGCTAAACCTTAGAAGCTAGCCTATGGTATGATTGTTGTTCGTCCTACGGACTAAAACCCTCTGGTTTATATAGGCACCGAAGAGGGTTAGGGTTACACAGACTCGGTTACAATGGTAGGAGATCTACATATCTGTATCGCCAAGCTTGCCTTCCACGCCAAGGAAAGTCCCAAGCCCTCCCCCTCCAACGTTACCGCTACACCTCTCCGACCGCCACACAGGCATTGTGGGATGTCCGCAACCACCACCCATGCGCCCACTCACCTTGTACTACGTGTCGTCCACCTAGGATTTGTCCGCAGCCAGGTACCCTCGCCCCCTATCGATGACATCCATAGTGGACACCACGCCCGGTAGGCATTCGGTCGAATGCCATTGAGCTTATTTTCGAACTTGATGTCACTTTTTTAGAGCAGGAAGGATGGCGGGGTACTCGAGCATGGAGGATGAGTTACTGTGCTATGTGTGGTTAGCCGTATCCGTGCATTTCGCAGGCTGGAGCAGAAGGGGGCTCTTCTGGCAGACAGCGGCAGCGAGATAGTTCGGATTCAGAGAGGAGACTAGGTTTTTTGTGTTGCGTTCAACCTGCAACTTTTCTCGTTTCTCTTCGCTGTTATTTGTACTGAGATTACAGAAAGATAAGGAGAGTGATCCGAGCTTAACGGCCGTGCCATCCCACGTCCACTCGCCACCTCCCATGACGCCACCATGCTAGCATGAGCTCGTGCCATCCCACGATGCGCACACAGCGGCCTAACTAACTTAGCTAAACAAACTACGAATCGGTCAGTGCACAAACATGCTCATGCACTAGCCGTTTTATTCCTAACTGAACTTTGACTGACGACTGAACTAGGCGCGGGATTACAGAGACAACAAATCCCCCCTTAATCCTGACGCCCTGGCGAAATCTCCATGACTCCAAGTTTGAGCCTCATCTCCGTGAATCTTGAACGGCCCAATTCCTTGGTAAGGACGTCGGCGAGCTGGCCGTTGGTTCCGATGTGCTCAACGTCCACCTTACCTTCCCCGACCTTCTCACGAATGTAGTGATAGCGAGTGTCGATGTGCTTGCTACGCTCGTGATGGACTGGGTTTCTGCAAAGCTCGATCGCAGACATGTTGTCTATCCGCAGCTTCACCGTTGCCGGAGGTTTGCCGATCAGCTCCCCAAGAAGTCGACTCAACCAAACCCCTTGACACGCCGCCGTCCCCGCCGCAATGTACTCCACCTCACAGGACAAGAGGGCGACAACCTTCTGCTTCTGCGACGTTCACGTGATGATGCCTGAGTTGAGGAAGAAGACGTATCCAGTCGTGCTCTTGCGACCGTCGAGGTCACCCACATGATCGCTATCACTGAACCCTGTTAGAACAGGATCCGGTGTCTTCCCCTTCAGATAGAAGCATCCATATCCCATCGTTCTGCTGATGTAACGCAGCACCTGTTTCATCGCAGCCCAGTGCACCGTCGTAGGAGCCTCCATGTACCTGCTCACCATGCCAACGGCGTGCGTGATGTCAGGCCTGGTGTTGCAGAGATACCGAAGACTCCTTACGATGCTTCGAAAACGCGTGGCGTCGACGGCGTCACCAGGGCCCCCTTTGCACAGCTTCAGTCGTGCTTCCATCGGCGTGTGGCAGGAGTTGCAGCCAGCCATGCCAGCTGCCTCCAAGATCTTCAGGGCATAGGAGCTTTGGCAGATAGTGATCTCACCCGCCTCCTGCTTCACTTCCAGCCCGAGGTAGTAGCTCAGCAGGCCGAGATCGCTCATGTCAAACATGGATGCATCTGTTCCTTGAACGCTATGATCTCCTCCTCGCAGGTGCCCGTGATGATCAGGTCGTCGACATAGACGCCGACGATGAGCGTCGCCTTGTCGCTGCTCCTCTTGTACACAGCGTGCTCGAGCGGGCTCCGCTCGAACCCAAGCGAGACGAGAGACTCGTCCAGCTTGGCATTCCATGCCCGCGGCGCCTGAGGAAGCCCATAGAGCGCCTTCCGTAGTCACAGCACTTTGTTCTCGTTACCGACGCTGATGTACCCCGGTGGCTGGTGCACGTAGACCTCCTTTGAGAGATCACCGTTGAGGAACGCGGATTTTACGTCCATGTGATGCACTTGCCACTCACAGTGGGCGGCCATTGCGAGTAACAACCGCACGGTCTCCATCCTTGCTACCGGCGCGAAGACCTCGTCGAAATCCACCCCTTGTTGTTGAACATAGCCCTTGGCGACGAGGCGTGCCTTGTGCTTGATCACATTCCCCTCTGGATCCTTCTTGACCTTGAAGACCCATTTGAGGCCAATTGCACAGTGACCACGCGGGAGTGTGGCGAACTCCCACATTTCGTTGCCGCGAATCGACCCTAGCTCGTCGTCCATGGCTTTCCTCCAGCACGCCTCGGACAGCGCTGCGTCCACGCTGGCTGGCTCCTCCGCAGCAGCGAGGCACTGCTCGTCCAGCTCGAATGCATCCACTTCTGCAGCCAACATAAACTCATCGTACAACTTATTGGGCTGCACAATGTCGTCGCGTGCTCGCGTAATCATGGGGTGCAGAGGGCGTGGTGCAGTGGGAGCCGTTGCTGCAGTGGTGGAGCTGGTACTTGGCGGTGGAGAGGGGCAGCTTGCTGACGCGCCGCCGCTCGCGAAGATGTTCGGTGTTGGTGCAGGCGTCGCCGGTTCGGAGACAGCAGCTTCAACTGTCGTGGCTGATCTTGCAGGCAAGGTGTTTGTGACTGGGTAGGAGAAGAACTCGACGTGGAATGGGGCAGCCTGCTGTGCCTCCGCCGTGTTCTCCCAGTCCCTGCGAGCACCCTCGTCGAAGACGACGTCACGTGTGACGTGCACGCGATTGCCGACGGGATCGAAGACACGGTATGCCGCCGTTCCGGGCTCGCAGCCGAAGAACACCATCGGCTTGCTCGTGTTCTTGACGTGCATCACACAACCAAACACCCGCAGGTAACTCACATCAGGTTTGTATCCATGCCATACCTCAAACGGAGTCCTGCCGTCGACGCTTTTCGTGGGCGAGCGGTTCAAGAGGTACACGGCTGTTGACACCGCCTCCCCCTAGAACCTGGCCGGCACCGCCATGGATTTCATCATGCTCCGTGCAGTGGCGATGATCGTCTGGTTGCGGCGCTCCACAACGCCGTTTTGCTGCGGTGAGTACGGTGCCGTGAGCTGCCGTCCCACGCCCTCGTCTGCGCAGAACGCAGTGAACGTGGCCACCGTGAACTCTCCGCTGCGGTCCGTGTGGAGCAGGCGCAGCTTGCAACCTGTTTCCACCTCTGCTCCAGCCTTGAACTGCTTGATGGTCGTTGCGGCCTGATCCTTCGTCGTCAGGAGCATGAGCCACATATAGCGGCTCAGGTCGTCGACCAGCAGCAGGAAGTAACGACGCCCTCCCCGCGTCGCCGGCGTGATCGGACCGCACAGGTCACCGTGCACCAGATCGAGCAGGCCTCTGGCCCGTTTCTTGGCCTGCAGCGGGAACGAGGTGCGGCGCTGCTTCCCTGCCAGGCATCCGTCGCACAATTGCCCTGCATGATCAATTGTGGGCAGGCCGCGTACCATGTCGCGGCGCGCGAGCTTCTGGAGTGCGTCGAAGTTGAGGTGGCCATAGCGTACGTGCCACCTCCAGGATTCGTCACCGCGCACCGCTGCGAGGCACACTGGCTTGGCGATGGCGAGTGTGACGACGTACAGGCGGTTCCGCGCCTTGGGCACCATGGCGAGAAGACGGTCGTGGCGATCATGGAGCTTGAGGTACCCACCACGGATCGTGATCTGGCAGCCGTTTTCCTCGAGCTGTCCGAGGCTGATGATGCTGCTGCGAAGTCGAGGAATGTGGTAGACGTCGACGAGGGCGAGATGATCGCCGTTCGCGCACGCGAAGAGCACGGTGCCGCGCCCCTTGATCTCCACCAGCGATCCATCCCCGAACCTCACCGTACCCGTGACGGAGGTGTCCAGCTCCGAGAAGACAGAGAGATGTCCTGTCATGTGGTTTCTCACCCCTGTGTCGAGGAACCAGGTGTCGTCACGACGCGGCTCGTTGGCGAGGAAGACGCGTTCCTCCACCAGATCGACGTGCGCGCCGTCGTCGTTCATCAGCATCGTTGGCGCGTTCACTCGTGCCATCAACAGCGACGGGCCGTCGTCGTCGCTGATGGTGCAGGTGCGGATGAGAAGGGCGGCCTTCTCCTCCTCGCCGGCCTGAGCGAGGTGTGCCTGCGCCCGGGGCTGCTGCTGTTGCCCCTTCCGTTCTCACCGTGGCTCCTTGCAATCACGCGAGATGTGCCCTGCAAACTTGTTGCAGTTGTAGCACTTGACATGCGACATGTCGCGGTCACCGTTGCCCTTGCCGTTCTGCGGCTTGCCGCGGCCTTTCTTGCCGCTGCCATCGCCGGAGCTAGAGCCTTGCTCCTTCATCTTCTTGCCGCGCGCTATCCATTCCTCCTCCGTGAGGAGAAGTTGGGACCCTGCTCCCTCCGAGGAGCCGCCCCCGTACCGCCTTTCAGCAGACGTGAGGCGGCCGATCAGCTCCTCCACGGACAGCTCTTCGAGATCGAGCAGAGTCTCGATCGAACACGCTATCTGCGAGTACTTCGGGAGAACAGAATTGAGGATCTTTTCTACAATTTTTACCTCCTCCACTTTGTCGCCCAAGGATCGCAGATTGTTGGCGACGTTCCTGGCGCGGATGGCGAAGCTGTCGAGCGTCTCACCGTCCTTGAACGCGAGCGCCTCGAACTCCCTGCGGAGGCGCTGTGCTGTCGCGTTGCGCGCGCGCTGCACCCTCATCTTCATCAGCTTGATCGCCTCCCACGCCTCGGCGGAGGTGTCCTTGGTGGCGAGGATGGGCACCAGCTCCGGTGGCACCGCACGGATCAGTGCCGAGAGTGCCGCCATGTCCTCGCGATCGCCCGGCTCTCCCATGCCGGGCGTGGCCTCCCAGAGACCCTGCGCGTGCAGGTTGATTTTCATCACCTGCGCCCATTCGATGTAGTTCGTCGACGTCAGCATGGGGTAGACGATGTGGGAGCTCGCGCCGGCGTCGTGGATCACGCGCTCGTGGACGACGACCTCGTTGCCGCCCCTCCGAGTCACGCTCCTCCCGCGTGGCCGCGTCGACGGCGTCCGTGTCGGCGACCTCGTTGGCGTCTTGCGCCCCCCCTTCTCCCTCGACTCTGCATCCTTGTCGCTGCCGGCCATGGCGAACCAGGAACCACGCGAACGCTGCTCTGATGCCAATTGTCAGACAACGGCAGCAAGATAGTTTGGATTCAGAGAGAAGACTAGGTTTTTTGTGTTGCGTTCAACCTGCAACTTTTCTCGTTTCTCTTCGCTGTTATTTGTACTGAGATTACAGAAAGATAAGGAGAGTGATCCGAGCTTAACGGCCGTGCCATCCCAGGTCCACTCGCCACCTCCCATGACGCCGCCATGCTCGCATGAGTTCGTGCCATCCCACGATGCGCACACAGCGGCCTAACTAACTTAGCTAAACATACTACGAATCGGTCAGTGCACAAACAGGCTCATGCAATAGCCGTTTTATTCCTAACTGAACTTTGACTGACGACTGAACTAGGCGCAGGATTACAGAGACAACACTTCTATGTATTCAATTGCCAGCATTCATGGGGTCCTATATGTCACTTGTACAACTAAAGCTCAATCATGTCTCATACTTAGCATACATGCACAGAACAGATAGCCCTCCGAAGGCACTTTTTACTGCCCATCTGCTCTGCTAGCTAGCTGATCCTCTTGATCCCAACAGCACAAATACAAAACAAAACAAAACAAAGTTGTCTCTCTCTTGTTCTTCTTCCTCCTGATCTATCTACCCTAAACTCGCAGTACTACTACTTGACAAGAGCATGCAGTGCGCCATCCTGCTGCTGCATGTTAGCAGTAGCTAGCCCTCAAAGGCTAAGTAAGCATGCATGCCTGCACCTGTAGGACCCCTAGCTGGCCACCTCTTGTGCTTGTGCATACCCTTCTCAACTAAATACCCAGCCAGGGCTTTGTAAGAGGTGCCCTTGTCTTTATTACTCCTCTCTCTCCTTCCTCAAGCTGCATGCATGCCCTACAAAGCCAGCCACAGGATGAGAGAGGGGGGAGAGAAGGATGGATGCAAGCAAAGGACATACTACTAGGCCTAGCTATTACCTATATACATGAATGCAGATGTGTGTGCATGTGTGATATTTCGTGTGTTTGCTTGCACAAGATCTAGAGAGAGAGAGAGAGAGAGAGAGAGAGGCGTGGCTTACTCCATTAATGATTCATGCTGGGGGA
The DNA here is from genome assembly GCA_021605145.1 of Aegilops bicornis. Lineage (NCBI taxonomy): Eukaryota > Viridiplantae > Streptophyta > Magnoliopsida > Poales > Poaceae > Aegilops > Aegilops bicornis. The sequence goes on from CM038671.1 coordinate 26,215,015, forward strand.
GTCTTCGTCTCAGCGTATATGTTGCTGGTTGCAAATAGATACACAGTGGAGTGTTATGTGTAGTGGTTTTGTGGGGCTTCCTTTCCTGCCTAGTGTGGTGTATAGTGACCTATATACATACACTCTCAAACACAGAGATCAGATTCACACATGCAATGCAATGCAGAGTCTCTCTCTCTCTCTCTCTCACTAGGAGATGAAGAAAGGGGCCAAGAGAGAGAAAGGATAGCAACACTGCTACAGCTTCGCTTTGGATTGCAATCGTCACAGAATCCAAGAATCACATTTGCTTCTTTCGCGCACACAGCATCTTGAGAGAGGGATCTAGAGAGAGAGAGAGGGCGGTGTATGTAGATGTACTAGCATTGTAGGTGTGTGTGAATGTGTGTGACAGGAGAGAGAAAGGGGCGGCCGTGTGCAGAGGTGAACTTATAGAGAACTTTCAGGCTTCTCGCTCTCTCCACCTAAACCTCTAGTGCACTCTACCTCTACACACCCCAAACCAACACTTTAACACAGCCTTTCTCTCCCAATGCATTTCATGTCCCCAAACTGCAGTGTCTTTGCTGTTGTGTCATGGTACTAAATCATCAATAATACTAGTGCTTCTCTCTATCTCTCTGTCTCTCTCTCTCTACACAGTACACACACTCGACACCACTGATGAAGTAGTAGTACTGAACACACCACCCCACCACCACCCGATATATATCCCCTCCCTTTTCCTTTCTCCTCCGGCCGGCCCCTTCCAAAATCTCCATTGCATCATAGAGTGTTCAGTCGTTGCTGTTTCTTCTCCTCTCACACCACTGCTCTCTCTGCTCCTGCTCCACCATGTAAGAAGAAGCCTCTACAAGTGCGGCCAACTACCCCTTCATCACTTTCCCTTGTCTTGTTGTTATTGTTCATCCCCATGTTTTAGTTGTACATCTCTTCTGAAACACTATTCTCCTTGCTGCGTCTTGTTTATTCATCCTCTTCTCTCTTTGTGCAGTTCACAACGAACTAGCTGCATATTAGTACACTTTTTCTATCATAAGCTCCTGTTGCCAAACAAGAATGAGTGGATCTCCATGAGCAGCTTGTTTTTTTGTGGTGCTACACATTTTTTCTTTTTCTTATTGGTACTTTGATTGATTGTTTGGTGCAGCCAGTACCGCTACTTGTCTGTTTGCATCCGAGTTCCTGTAGCTAGTTGCATATTAGTATCATTGTATGAATCTCCATGAACTAATCAATGTTTTCAACTCATAAGGAGGCAACAAGGGAGCCCCTTGGACTTGAACAACCTGCCGGAGGAGTACGGCAAGCAAGCCGTGGAGAGCTCGACGACCACCGCCGCATCGAGCGCCGCCGCTGCCACCGACGCAACCAGTAAGAAACTCCAAACATCAACTATTTCATTCGATTTGAAGATGGTCTTGCATAGAGGTACTAACATGTACATGCAAATGTGTTTCATCAGGGACAAAGAAGAAGAGCATCGGAGGGAAGGATGAGGCCGGCAAGGTGTACCAGTGCAGGTTCTGCTCCCTCAAGTTCGGTAAATCCCAAGCCCTGGGCGGCCACATGAACCGCCATCGTCAAGGCAAGCATCATCTGCCAGATCACAACCCTAGCTAGATGTTACTTCCTCTTCCATGCAAAGCTGGTAATCTTACTTTTCTTGGCTCAGAGAGGGAGACCGAGACCCTCAACCGCGCGCGGCAGCTCGTCTTCGGCAACGACACCCGCTCCGCCGTCGGCGCACAGATGAGGTGCACTGCCTACCATGGCCGGCCGTCTCGATTCTTGAAGAGATTAGGGTTTTTCCATGGCCGCCACTGAACTTCTTTCTCTCTTCTGCAGTTTCAGGGATGTGAACATGGGAGGCAGTGCTCCATCGGCCATGCTGGGAGGAGGATTCAGGGGAGGCCTCACCGGCAGCGGCGGCGGGGTCGTCGGAGACCCGAGCCACCACCCGTTCCGGCCGGTGCAGCCGCGGGTGTCGCCGCAGACGCCGCCGTCGTACCATTACCTCTACAGCACGACGCCGTCCGCGTTGAACCCCATGAGCTACCCTGCGACGTACCCTGCCCCTCCCCGCCAGCAGCCCGCCTCCGTGGGCGACTACGTCATCGGCCACGCCGTTTCCCCCGGCGACGCAATGATGCAGCAGCAGCAGCAGCAGCAGCGCCGCGCTGCCGGCTTCTCCTCCTGCTTCGGCGCTCCACTCGCCGCGCCGCCGTTGACGGCGCCGGCGAACGTGCAGGCAGACCACAACTACAGCTTCGGGTGCGGCGGCCACACCAGAAATGTCAATGCCTCCTCCTGAGTTTATCGATGCAGCTAATTAAGCTATTTAGTGTAAAGAGCCAAGAAATTATCTTAAGGACTTAAGATAGGCTGTTAAGTTTTTGGATATCTCTCAATAAGAGGGAACTGTCTCAGAAGTTTGATTTGCCTTGAAATTCTAGTAGGTCAGCAGTACTGCATAGGTTTGCGCTTAATTTGTGACTAATCTATTAATATCGGTTTTTGATTTGTGTGCTCATTTTGGTTTTATGGACTTGTCCCAATTGATGTTTTTTATTCTACTCTAAAATGTTTAAGAAATTTGGGTATTGTTACTATTTTAATTTACAAATAAAAAATTATTCATGAAGGCTCAGTTAAAACAGGTTACACGAAATTGAGTATAAAATAGTTCTGTGAGCATATTTATGTGAAACTAAAGATTCAATACTGTTACATTAGTTGATTTTCTAAACATGATAATACTCCATTGTCAACGACCAAACCCATAATCAGTTTGACTAAAAAATTAGAATCGATCATTTTGCACTCACTAGTCACTTCATTTAATCGCTCTACCTGTAGATGGCAAATCAACTTGAGCTCAACTATGGCAAATCACTAGTCACTTCATTTAATTGCTCTACCTGGAGACAGTCAACTTGAGCTCAGAACCTGGCATGTCAAATGTCACATTAAACGTGATTTAAAATGGGCTCTGCAAGTCAACCAATGTAAAGATGGCAAAATTATGAGCTGGCCGGTTCAAAAAACTATAGTGTTTGCTGCACTGAAGTACCCTTTGGAGTATGGACAGTCCCGTACTACTACGTGTTCTCGAAAAAGATTATGGGCAGTGCCATGCACATTGACTACCGTTTTTTGATGGAACAGCTAGCTTTCCTGCCGGCGTGCTGTAGCAGCACATTAATTTCTGGTATGCAGGTAGCACCCCATCGGCGTTATCATTTCTGAAATCATCACCATCAAAAGGTCAACCAATGCAGTGCAGTGCTTTTTTTTCCCTCAGGGCAGAGCTGCATATTGTTTTGCAACGCATATACATTGATTTATCTCAAGACATGCTTTCACAATATCATAAGTTTATTTGGTTTATGCATAGGTATTATAAACAAATTGTGGGTTATCTTGTTTTTTGGAGACCATGTCAATACCCAGAACTTCAGCTTTCTAACAATTGATGATATTGCAGGCTATCTAAAACATTTTTGGATGTATTTTTTTCATGATAGTTAGAGGAAACTGGCTTAAACATATCTAGAAAAAATAAGTTATTATCAAAAATAATTGTTTGGTCGTAAATCCTCAGAAAAACAGAAACGACAAAACTTAACCCAACAAATAATTTTTTTTCACCAGTTCTTCTGTTATTTTTTCAAGACAAGGTCAAGGTGGCTAAAGCTATACTTATTAGCATATTAATTTGGTTAAATAGAAATAGTAAATTTCAGTTGTAATCCATTTAAATTTCATATTTGGAATGATGCTTTGGTTTTATAATCTTGACATTTTTATCTTAATTTACTTGCATGGTAAAGGATTTGAAATTTCAATATTAGGTGAGCTTTTTTTACTATAGTTTGTCCTAGAGTCAACAATAGTTTGAATGACGAGGTAGTGTGCTTATTATGAATAATTTTTCCATTACAGTTCTAGGAAGTTGGTTTCGGAATGTAAAGAACTACTACCACACTGGTTTTAATTGTTTGGTAGTCAATATTGCCAATTAAACAAAACAACAAAAAATTAAGCATTTTTTCCTTTTTCTCTTCCAAAGTGTGTTATTATTCAAATATTTAACATTAAATTGAGCTAGAGTGGGAACTTTATATTTAGTGATTTATTTAGATACGTATTTGGTTTGCTATGCTGGTTTTGTAATTTTCAAAGACTATTTATCTATATTATATTTATGTACTAAAGATTTTGGAATTAGATATATTGAGTACAGTTTTCTATTCTAATAAGTTCTTGCGGCTCAAATAATTTGAATTAATCTATGTGAAAATTTATACTTTGATTTTCATTATGTCAAAGATATGAACTTCTACAACACAACTCTGTAGTGGATGAATAAGATAGCTCATTTAAAATTATGTTTGGGATCCAACCCTTTGAGTCAAGGGCATATAACACTCCGTCAACTCAAGAAGTGCAATAAACTGATCAAACTAGTGCTGAGCCTCAATGGAACCATTGATTCTTTTTAAAGGTGGGAATATGAAAATATAGGATCAAGATATAACGCCTTCATGAATCCTACAGGATAATATGGAACAACTTGGAAGTACGATTCAGAATTTCAAAGAATTTTTTGGTGATTACCGAAATATTGGAAAAATCAAAATTTGAAGTCAGATTCGAAACTAATTTGCAAATGGGTTTAAATTACGTCAAGATACATTTAGACTTAATTGAATTTTGAGAGATTAAATTCCAAAAGGGCCTCGAGAAAAAAATCAGTGAGATACGAAAAAAAATTAAACCTTTCTTAGAAGTGCACTTAAAATCATCATTTTTAGGTCATCATTTCAAATCATCAGTTTAAGCCTCTTTGGTTTGTAGGAATTCTATTGGATAGGATTTTCACTGGATTTTTTTTTCTTTGGAGCCCTTTGGTTTGTAGGGAAGAATTCCTATTCGTATGTATGATAGGACCAATCCTTCACATTTCAAAAGAAAAATAAATAGCCTAGATTTAAAGAAAAAAAATCCTATCACAAATATCAAATGACATCTTCTTATAGGAATTGAGTATGTCAACTCACTTCCTATAATTTTTCTATTCCTACGAGTTCCTATGCTATGAATGAAAGGAGGCCTAGACTTTTTTCACGTGTGAGCTTCTCCAGCTCCATCCATCTCCAAGGATCGATCGAGTGGGGTTGGCTGTGGCCACGGTGTGCATGCGCACCTGTCCCTAATCTAGCTATATATAACTAGCTAAAGGCCTGTAGCTGCTCGGTAGCTGCTAGCTAGCCCACAAAACCTGCATGCATTGCATGCATGTGTACGCCCAGGCCAACCAAATGACTGGTGGTGCGTGTGAGCTTCTCGATGCGTACACATACATACATGTACCACATATCATATCGTTCGAGTTGTCAAAGTAAGCAAGCAAGCAAGCATGCCTGCCTGCCTGCCTGCCAGCCTCCTCCTAATGCTCCAGCTAGCTCCCAGTCCTACTACCACACCCACACTGGCTTTAATCAGTGAGCCTGCTGCATGCTTCTTCATGTCATGCCCTCTGAATTGAAAGCAGCCGCCTGCACCAAGTCGAGCTCCTTCCCTCTTTCTCTCTACACATATACACATATATCAACCTGTATTTTATTCTAGCAGCAGTACTATATTTTGAAAGGAAAAAGGGTCTGGAAACCTTTGCAGTTTGCAATGTTTAGATGTTTATGCCAAAGCAGTGCCGCCACGCGCAGCTACTTGCATGAGGAGTCCATATACATGGAGTAAACAATGGCTTGGCATGCAGCAGCAGCAGCACTGCATGCCCAACCCTAGGCTCGTAGCTTCTGATCTGCTGTCTTCTTTTATTTTATGATCTCTAGCTGCTGCGCAGCCCCCATTTGGCACACAGATTAACAAGGGGAACAATCCAAGCACATGGAAACAAACCTCCAGATCGCACTTGCAGATGGTTCCGACCCGGAGTGGAAAAGGGGTGGTACTTGACCACGAGTTGCCACGAGGAATGTGGTCGATACCGGAAAGTGGGAAACAGTAACAACAAAAGGTGCTTTTCTTTTTTCTTTCGTTCGGAGGAGAAATAATTATTTCTGTCTCGACTAATTACTCTGCACATAATCTTAATTTGAAATGTGTAACTACTCAAACTTTTTGGCAAAATATCAACGCCCTAGTTGCCTAAAGTTGAGGGCTTTGCTGGGGCGTTTATCCAAACATGGATGATAGTCACCCTGGTTGATCCAACTAAAAAGAAACACTTTAGCTTTATTTAAGGTCTGAATTTCAAATCTGGGTAAGTCGATTTTCTAACCATGCATTGATTCTTTTGTTTAGATTTCGTTTTTTTTTCTTGTGTTGTTTCATGTCTTCTTAGATGATTTTTGGCTTGCCCCTGGTTGTGGTAAGTCAATTTGTTTCTTAGACTGGATTTTTGACTTGCCCTTGATTTGTGTAAGTCGATTCTGTTTTCTTAGGCTGGAATTTTGAGTTGCCCCTGTTTGTCGATTTTTCTATTGGGGTGTATGCTTGTTATACATTGTCTGTTTTTTATGTGTTTTTGTTGTTGCTTCTGTTTTTATTTTGTTAGTCGGTTGTCCTTTTTCTACATGCGTATTTTTGAAATGTTGGATTAGTGGAAATGCATACACGCAAGTACTATACACTCACACGGCACTGTTATATGCTTACTCCTTGGTCATCTCAAGACTCCAATTAATATTTCTATAAGGTAGGAGCTAGGCAATATATATGCATGCACCTCAGTCGGGTGGATCATAGTGTGGGTCAGGAAGGGGCCTTGGCCCTTCCTGCATTGTGCATCCGAGCATCTCCAAAAAAAAATAGTGCCATAGCAAAAGAAAATTGTTGATTAATGGCTATTTATTTTGGTCATCAAAATTAGCCCTCCGTATTCTGGTGCAAAGTTCCACACTGATCTCACCATAGATGGTGGTAATCACTTGGGTCAGGTCAAGGTTTGGTCCGGGCTTTGCAAAACCCGACATAAAATTGCCACGCCCAGGCTTTGCTCGACCTGAAACCCAAGATAAGGCCTTTTCACATAAAAAATGTTGAATAAATTATTTTCTAAATTAAATAATTACAAATTATACCTATTTTCTTTTAGAGTTTCGAAAAACTCATTTAAGATTTTTTTTAGAAAAGGAGGATGACCTCCGGCCTCTGCATCTGGACGATGCATACGGCCACTTTATTTTTTATTTTTTTATTACTCCCTCTCCGGTAACACAAGAAGCCAAGTGCGGCCCGACGTATGCGGATCTCCTCCCGCCGGCGGCTGACCTTGGCGCCGGGGTGGTCTGCAACGGCGGCGGTGGGTTCTGGCTCGCGATTTACATGTCTGCAGACGGATGAGTGCCGGGATGAGAGGCCGTCGGGCGAGCAATCTACGGATTTGCGCCGTAAAATCGGACGACGAGATTGCCGCAGAATTCTGGGCAGATATTGGGTTCCCTACTCCTGCTTCTAGGGTCTGGGAGAGACCTTCTTCGAGGCAGATACCAGCTTCGGTAAGTGCGGCTCAAATGGATGGGGAGAAGTCCTTGGCTTTGCCGGCGTCCCCATCCAGGGTGGTGTCCCAGACCGGTCGGGATACGGCTAGGGCGGCGGCTTCATCTAGGGTTCTTGTTAGACCCTGGATCGGACCCATTCCGCCTCCAAGGATTTCTCCGTCTCTTTCAATGGGCGACGTCCTCAAGAAGGCCGGCCTCGGCACGGCGGCGGCGTCGTCACCAGCCAGGGTCCCGACGCCTTCTGCACCGGTTCTCAGATCGTCTGATCGGTCTCCGACGATGGGCCCCCAACCCAATCCAGGTTTGTCTGATCCCTCTCGTCCATTACGCATGGTTAATCTCAACCGCTATTGTCTCATATGTGGAACAGGACTAGCCATCGGAGAAACCCTATTTCCACTCGGTCCTTTGCGTCCGTCCTGTGCGCCGCCGTGATGTCCCGCGAGGTGCCGCCCGGCCCGGGCTTGCCTCGTTCTGCCGCCGCCGCCCCGCAGCCTGTGGAAGCTTCGTCGTCGGGAGGTGCACCAGGCTTCGCGCCGGGTGTATTCTCTCCAGTCCTACCGACACCGCAGCTGGCTAACTCCAACATCACACCGACTACTTCTACGCAACCTTCAACAGATGCGCCGATGCAACCGCAGCAAGAGCTCTATCAGTCAATATGCCGCAGCAGTTTTACCAAAGCAATGCCGTTCTACCATGCTTCGTTGGGTATGTGCGAGAACCAGAGCCGATGTATGCATATCATCCGGCTGGGCCTCTACCGCAGCAGAATCAAGGTCCCCTCCTGCTGCTCCACAGATCGCTTAACGCCGGATCGATTAATGCGGTGGCGGTGGGCAGGATGGGTTTGTGCGCCCTCGGAAGCCAAAAGGAGGCAAGGGCGGACGACCAAAATTTCGTCCAGGTTTAGTTGCTCCCAATGTTACAACTGCTGCGACAGCCTCTCATGGTTCTCGTGGAACGCAGCCTCTCGCTCCATCGCTTTCTGCGACAGCAGCCCAACCGGTCTTGGCACAGGTTCAGCAGCTTGTTCAGGCGCAACCTACACAGGCGCAACCTACATCGATTCTCGGTGTGACCACGGGGGCCAAAAAATTGTGGTGCACCAAGTGCCAGTCTGCGGGTCACCTTGCTGAAGATTGCGAGACGCAGCAATTACGCTTCATTTGTAACAAGTCCAACCATCCGATGACTTCTGCCGCTGCCCGGCTCTTAAGATGCCAAAGCGGCGGCGATGCTCGCGCTATGGTACAGAGAACATGGCCTTCTTTCAGATGCGGATAATATTTGCAGAGCAGATCTTGCGCCACAAACTTCACCAACGGCCCTCGTCACGATCTCGGGAGGTTCTATAACTGCTGGCATTGTGGAGACAGAGGTGGCTAAGATCGCACAATACCAGCACCAGTGGACATGGGAGGCTATTCCGCATGGCCAGAATGCTTTCCTCATGTCTTTTCCCAGTGAAGAGGTGCTTCTGAGGGTAACTGGGTTTACGATCTTTATAAAATCGCATAATGTTACATTGGAGTTCAAGGCATGGCAGTCAGAGGACATTCCGTTTCGCTTTGAGCTCATTCCAGTTTGGGTGCATGTTCATGGAGTTCCACATGCACTACGACATTTCTTGGGTCTTTGGGCTGTTGGTTACATTATTGGTTCCACCTTGGATGTCGACCTTCTTTGCTTACGCCCGGGGTATAGTTCGGATACTGGTGGGTGTGCTTAACCTTGATGCCTTTAAGAGGAGCACTATCAACTCGCTTTAAATCGGATGTGGTGGTTCAGAAGAAGGGATTTGAGTTCCGTTATACATTGGAAGAAGATGACTTCCGTGTAGATGATGACTTTGTACCGCGTGTTTGGGAGCATGACGATGATTTTGAGGGTGATAAGGGTCATGATAGAGAGGATAGGACCAGGGCTGATGACATGAGCAAGAGGTCGAAAGCGTCCTCGACGTCCATGCACTCGGCGGCTACCTCAACTTTGGGTGGTGCCGTTCCGATGCAGACTACGTCCGTTATCACCGCTTATCCTGATGCTCTTCCTGGGCCGGCTGCGGGGGGGAATACGATTGCCGTCACGCCTCCGAATCCTTCCAGGGAAGCTATCTCGCCGTCTCGTATGTCTGTGTCGCACCCTTTGTCAACTGATACACCGGCTGCACCGGAGGAGCAGCTTCGGGATGACAGCCTTTCAGCGCCTCAGGAGATTGGAACACCAAGAGTGGATGTGGATGACCAGGTGACGACTCCGACCTCGGCTTCGCAGCGACCTACTTGTCGTCGGGGGGTCATTTTCTCCCCGGCGGTGAGAGCGGACCACGACCTCGCTGGGCGGAGCTCCGGCGCTGTCCTTCACGCCTTCCTCGCCGGGCGGGGGAGACCCTTTGGCGATCGAGGTGGAGGGGGTAGGTCGCCCGCCAGGGCTACACTCACCTTCGCCGAGCCCTCTACTACACCATTCAGGGCCTCCGACACCTTTGGTTCAATCCGAGTCGACGACGGCTAACCTCAGACGTGGCAGGCGTCACCATGTTGACTTCGATGGGGCTTCCGCTACGGACGAGGACTCCATGCGGAAGGCCATGCGTAGAACGGCCTCGCGGAATCTCGACTTTGATGGTACGTCCTCTTCCAAATCCTTCCTCTCTTTTGACAATGCCAAAGTATCTTCAAATATTACTAGTCTTGGTATTTCACTAGGTAAAAATATATCAGCCGTTGACTTGTCTGTTAAGGCTCTTAAGCAAGTGGAGTTCGACCGCTTACGGTTGCTCCTAAATCACAGACTCTTGTGGATCCCTTTGCATCAGATGAGGAAGACGAGGAGTCGGATGCCAATCATGAAGGCAGACTTCTCTCTCATCCGGTCAAAGATGCAACCGAGGTAGACTTAGAAGATACCATGCGCGAGACTATGCTATGTCAGCTTGTCGGCGTCGATGCGTAAGAACAAGTCTAGTTCGTGTAAAAAGAAGGGACGCTCAAATAAAAAGCAAAAGTCTCCAAATGCAAAAAGGTTCATCATGAAAGGGATGTTTTGGAATAGCAGAGGTCTTGGTGACTTGGCTAAACATAAACATATTTCTGATTGTGTCGTGGATTATGCTCTTGACTTTGTGGCAATCTCTCGAGTGTGGTAGGCGTGACTTTCCTACACGTGATCTAGACCATTTTCATGTGGCAAAGATTATGAATGGCATATTTTACCGCCTTCGTGGAGGTCCGGGGTATCCTGTTAGGTATACACTCCACCTACTTGGAACTTCTTTCCTCGTCAAGGGGGAGTACCACATTAAATTCAACCTTGAAACAAAGCCGATAACTTCATCTCGAGTTTGGTTGCCGTTTATGGTGCCGCTCAAGATGAGTTCAAATCGGCTTTTCTCAAAGAAATTGTCAACACCTGTCGAGAAAATCCACACCCAATGCTACTTGGGGGGGATTTCAATATTCTTCGATATCACCAAGAGAAAAACAATGACAGATTCGACACTAGATGGCCATTTCTTTTTAACGCTGTTATTGATAGCCTCGACTTGCGGGAACTTTCTATGTCAGGGCGCCAATACACCTGGGCCAATAACAGATCTATACCAACTTTTGAAAAACTTGACCGGGTGCTAGTTACCACGGACTGGGAATTTAAATACCCCCTAGCCTCGATGACGAGCACTTTGGAGAGAATTGAGGCTTTATCGGATCATGCCCCATTGCTTACTGATTTTGGTCAAGCCGCTGCTAGTACGAACCGCCAAGCAGTTCAAATTTGAACTGGGATGGCTTACTAGAGAGGGTTTTCATGAGTTGGTTGAAAAGGTGTGGCAGCGTCAACCTCGTGGCGACACACCAATTCAACGTTGGAACAATCGCATCCGTGCGTTGCGCCAATTCCTTCGTGGTTGGGCCAAACACACCGCAGGGATGTATAAGCAAGAGAAGTTGCGGCTCTCTACCTTAATTGACTCCTTAGATAAAATCGCGGAGGTGAGGCTGCTTTCTGCCATGGAGATTGAGCATAAGAGTCAGCTCAATGAGCAGCTAGCCCGTCACATTACGTGAGGAGGAAATTAAATGGTACCAAAGGTGTAAGACTGATTCACGATACTTGGGGACGATAATACAAAATACTTTCAAATGTTAGCCAATGGCAGACATAGAAAGAAACGTATCTTCGCTCTAGATCAGGAGAAGGGTCGGATTGAGGGGGATGCTCATCTAAAGATATTCATTACTAAGTATTATAAAGTTTTGTTTGGTCCATCTATGAATACGACAATTGAGATGGATGAGTCTATTTGTCATGATATTCAGCAAGTTTCCACTACGGAAAACGAATTCCTAACCTCTCCATTCTCTGAGGAGGAAATTTGGACAGCAGTTTTTCAGATGGAACATAATAAATCTCCGGGTCCGGATGGCTTTCCGGCGGAGTTCTTTCAAAATTTCTGGGATATGTTAAAATCAGACTTGGTTCGCTTGTTTAACGAACTGCATGCTCACAGACTTGACATTTCCGTCTAAATTTTGGGGAAATAATTCTTCTACCCAAGACGAAAGATGCGAGTCAGATTCAACAATATAGACCGATTTGCTTACTAAATGTAAGTTTTAAAATCTTCCCCAAAGTCGCCACTAACCGTCTGAACGGGGTGGCAGACCACGTAGTCAAACCATCCCAAACAGCTTTCATGCAAGGACGGAACATTTTGGATGGAGTTGCTGTCCTTCATGAAACGGTTCATGAGCTTCATCACAAAAGTTGAATGGAGTCATTCTTAAAATCGACTTGAGAAAGCTTACGATAAAGTAAAGTGGCCCTTTCGCTTCAAACATTACGAATGAAAGGGTTTTCCGCTACTTGGTGTCGATGGGTTGAGAGCTTTGTGTCCGGAGGTAGTGTTGCCATTAAGGTAAATGATGATGTAGGCAACTATTTTCAGACAAAGAAGGGGCTCCGTGGGGAGACCCGCATCACCCATCTTGTTCAATATTGTGGCTGATATGCTAGCCACTCTCATCGAGAGAGCCAAGTCAGCAGGTCAAGTCACCGGGGTCATCCCTCATTTAGTACAAGGAGGCCTATCAATATTGCGGTATGCGGATGACACTATTCTGTTTTTGGATCATGACTTAGAAAAGGCCGAAACCTCAAACTGCTTTTTATGTGCTTTCGAGGATTTATCTCGGACTAAAGATTAATTTTCATAAGAGTGAACTGTTCTGCTTCGGCGAGGCCGCAGAAGCTTCACAAGATTATGCTCAAATCTTTGGTTGTCAACTCGGACAATTTCCGATTAGATATCTGGGTATCCCTATTCATTATCGGCGATTGACAATAGCTGAATGGAAACATGTTGAAGAGAGATTGGAGAAACGTCTGCTAGTTGGAAGGCCAAACTTACATCCTATGGGGGCGATTAATCCTGATTAATTCCGGCCCTTACCAATATGGTTCTATACATGTTATCATTTTTCATCTCCCAAAAGGTGTGCTTCAGCGTCTTGATTACTTTAGATCAAGATTTTTTTGGCAAAGTGATAGTGAAACCAAGAAATATCGTTTGGCTAGGTGGAATGTCTTATGTCGACCAAAAAGCCAAGGGGGACTTGGTATCCTGGATCTAGAGATCAAAAATATTGCATTACTCAGCAAATGGGTTTATAAACTACTCACTGAGGATGGTGTTTGGCAGGAAATCATTCGTAATAAATACGTGGGTTCCAAAGCAATCTCCCAAGTTTCATCGGAAACCGGGTGACTCACACTTTTGGAGTGGGGTGATGAAAGCTAAAGATTTCTTTTTCCAATTTGGAACTTTCTCGTCGGGGACGGTTCCCAAATTCGATTCTGGGAAGACACATGGTTGGGAACAACCCCTTAAACGCGTGCAATATCCAAGCTTATATCGGATAGTTAGACACAAGTTTGTCACGATTAAGCAAGTGTTGGGTCAAGAAAACCCAGATATTTCTTTTTTCAGAGAACGCCTGTTGGACCTCGTTTGGCAGCATGGCAGGATTTGCTAACCCGCTTGGGAGCCATTCAGCTGTCACGAGGAACCAGACATCTTTCGTTGGAAATTGCATCAAAGTGGAAAGTTTTCGGTAAAATCCATGTATGATGCATTGGTACATAATGAGGTTCCAATTGATAATCGAAAGCTGTGGAAGCTTAAGATTCCTCTGAGAGTGAAAATTTTCCTATGGTTTCTTAATAAGGGGGTTATCTTAACTAGGGACAACTTGGCACATTTAAATTGGCAAGGTTGCAAAAAATGTGTTTTCTGTCACCATGATGAGTCGATTAAACACTTATTTTTTGAATGCAAGTTCACACGATCTGTTTGGGCCATTGTACAAATAGCTTACAATTTATATCCCCCACGTAGTGCACGGAATATATTCGGCAATTGGTTGAGGGGTATAGATAAACAGTTTTTTGCTCATATTCTTGTGGGGGCGGCTGCCTTATGTTGGGCATTCTGGCTCACCAGGAATGATATTGTTTTTAACCATACATCTGTTCCATCTCCTATGCAGGTTATTCATATATGCTCGCGATGGCTCCATTACATGGTCTATCCTGCAGGTAGGAGGATGAGACCTTTTATGATGGCGTCTACCAGGTGGAGCTTTACCGGGAAATTTTCTACCCTCATGGATGGCGGTGTGATCTTCGGATTGATTCAGTACCTTTATAGGCTGGACTTTATTTATCTTTAATTATGGCTCTTGGCCAGATTATCATAGACATTTACTTCTGCGAACTTTGGCTGTGTGCATCTAGTTATGCAGAGGCCGGGTGATTTTTTTGATGCGATTGTATCAACTCGATATTTCAATTCAATGAAAAGCCCTTTATCGAAAAAACAAGACCTTACAAAGCCATACAACAACAAGACTAAAGCCACCGTCTAAGCAACAACTGTCGTTACACCTATCCAATTGATGAAGGGGCGCAGATAGTCTGGGCCTAATACCAAACAGACATCACAGCCAAATCTAAACATCTAAGACTTGAGGTCCCAACCAGGACGCCTGCCGGGTATGGGGCACCTACTAGTCCGGCGCACTCCTCAACCAGGACATCTGCCGGGTATGAGGCCGCCACAGCCACCTGCCACCAATCCATCTTCAGAGTTGTACTGTTGCATGTACCGTGCCAGGTCTCTCTGCCATCGACGCCACCACGACGTCCGACAGCGTCGTCCTCCTGTGCGAGTCCATCCTCCCACAGCAAACTCTGAATCTACACTGCGCCATATGCCGTCAAGATCCCTCGCCATCAGTGTGTAGGATGAAGCACCGCTCCACCAAAGAAACCGCCCTCTGGTCCCTCGATCACGTGTGTACTGATGAAGTCATATACCTAGGGTAGGGTCATGGACCTGTCCAAGATACCCTCCCCAAGGGCATCCCTAGAATAAACTGCCTTCCAGTCGACCTGGTAGGTTTCCACTCGACAGAATCAAAGATACTCGACCATGAAGACCCACTCGACCACCAGGAGTTCAAGAGCCACTCGGTGTCCAAACAGTCTGTAGTTAAGTAGTCTTTCTGGTCATGATGACACTTTATGTAAGGCGTTACCAGTAACGCCTATCCTTAACGTACCTTTAACCCTCCGCTACGTGGGCTGGCTGGGGTCCTGGCGCACTCTATATAAGCCACCCCTCCACGGTAGAGGGTTCGCACCCCTGTAATTCATACGCATATAATCCAGTCGACCGCCTCCGGGCTCCGAGACGTAGGGCTGTTACTTCCTCCGAGAAGGGCCTGAACTCGTAAACTCGTGCGTACCAACAACTCCATAGCTAGTACATTGCCTCTCCATACCTACCCCCCATTCTACTGTCAAACTTAGAACCACGACAGTTGGCGCCCACCGTGGGGTCGGTGTTCTAGCGATTTGTTGGAGAAGTTGGGATTCTTTCGATCTCCTACATCTTGGTTTCAGGTGGAGTTTTGGTCGAGGGCCGCGAGATCCGTCTCGGTGCGCTCACGTTCATTGCCGATGACTCCGCTTGGCTTCAGGAGGCTCCTCTCGACGTCGACGCGCTCCCCATCCACGGGGCAACGCACTACAAGATGCGTCACAAGGCCCTCCTCCTGCGTAAACCGTCGACCCAGCATGGGTCGGTTCTTGTGCCGTCCTCACTCCCGATCTCCCGCCGCGCAAGCGCCCGGCCGGTCGAGGCTTCAGCGGTGGGTGAGGCATGCGGTGGCTCGCCAAGAGGCTACTTCCCAAGTTGCGGCAATCGAGCCCGACGAATCTCTCTACGGCATGTTCAATCTGGCCGATTTCGCAGAGATCGTGATCCGAAAGCGATAGCAGCAATCCGCAGCAGAGGTTTTGATGGTCGACGGACCACGCAGTCCTCCTGGATACCCCCTGCATCGACGGAGGCGACGGTGGAGGTGATCCGCGCAAGATCACGAAGAGTACCAACCCGAGCCCCTCACTTCTGCAGCGGGAGGAACTTCGCCACGAAACATGGATGCGCTTCACACTCCTATCGTTGGAGAAACCCCGAGGCTCGTGCCTTGGAGGATGCGCGCTCGGCCAACCTGGCTGAGCGCACTCGACTGGAGAACCTCCAGCGAGTTCTCGACGAGCGCACGCGACCACGGGTTCCAGAATCCAGTCGACGTCAGCTCTTTCCACAACCAACTCAGGTATATCGAACTCCGATTCAGAATTTAGCAGCTGCAGCCCGTATAGCAGAATCAATTCAGCCTTCCCAGTCGGAGGCGGGTAGAGGTTTGCAACAGATCAGAGATTTACTCCGGGCAGCAGGAGATCAAAATTCAACAGATATCACGATCCACGGAACATGATTCACAGCAGACTCGTCGCTGCGAATTTAGTCCAGTCGGCCCATAGTCCAAGATCGCCCCCGAGGCGTGAGGAACGTGGAGGCCAGTGTGATGATCCGTACAGGAATCGCGAGCCGTATGAGCACCGATTCGATCGCAATGATCGACGTCGAGTGCCCACCCCTCCCCCAAGGGGTGGATCATACGCTCCTCGGTAACAAGATGATGACGCCTTGACGGTGTCTTGGGCGAAGGGTTCGGTCGACCCCAGAGAGCTGTGCTTTGATGCAAGATCCATCATCGTTCAAGGCTTGGTCGACAGGAACAGAGCTCACCGAGAAGGTCATGACAGAGATGTTCCCTCCAGCAGCAGAGTTCATGTCTCAGGGCTAGAGTGTTTTAGCAGGGCCATTAGAGCCGCAGTGATTCCTCCCAACTTCAGGTTGGCGACTGGAGTCAGTAAGTTCACCGGTGAGTCCAAGCCTGACACTTGGCTTGAGGACTACCGAGTGGCTGTTCAGATTAGCGGCGGCAACGATGAGGTATCTATGAAGCATTTGCCCCTTATGTTGGAGGATTCGGCCAGAGCATGGTTGAATCAGTTAGCACCCAGCAGTATTTACACTTGGGAAGATCTGGCCTGAGTGTTTGTCAGGACATTTGAAGGGACTTGCAAGCGACCAGCAGGGTTGACAGAGCTGCAGTCGTGTGTACAAAAGTCAAATGAAACTTTGAGAGATTACATCCAGAGATGGATAACCTTGCACCACACAGTTGAGAATGTGTCTGATCACCAGCAGCGGTCGTGCTTTCAAGGAAGGTGTCAAGAACGAGAGAGTTGAGTTTGAAATTGGTCGGGCAGGAGATATGACCTTGAGTCGGATGATGGAGATTGCCACCAAGTATGCTAATGGTGAAGAAGAGGATCGGCTCCGGAGTGGTAAGTACAAGTCAGCCGCTAATGATGCCGGCGAAGGAAATTCCAGTCGGAAGCAGAAGCACAAAGCCGAGCCAGCCGCTCCCGGAGAAGCCTTGGCTGTGACCCCAGGAAAGTTCAAGGGGAAACCCAAGGGTCTGTGGAACCCCAGGAAGGTGAAAGACCAAGATGGGAATGATGTGTTGGACTTGCCATGTCACATTCACATGAAGAAAGATGAAGAGGGTAAACTCATTTACCCAAAGCATACCACTCGACAATGTCGGCTCTTGATTCAGCAGTTCCAAGGGAAGCAACCCAAGGATAAGGAAAAGGGGCCGGATAAAGTTGAGGACAAAGAAGATAGTGATGGTGGATACCCCCAGGTCAATTCCACCCTGATGATTTTTGCTGACGTTGAAAGCAAAAGTCGATTGAAAGTTATCAACCGAGAAGTGAACATGGTCGCTCCGGCGATGCCAAATTATCTAAAATGGTCCCAGACCGCCATCACATTCGACCAGTCTGATTACCCGACACACATTGCCACCCCTGGGAGGCAAGCGTTGGTGGTCGATCCAGTGGTCGAGGGCACTCAACTGACCAAAGTTTTGATGGATGGCGGCAGTGGCCTGAACATCTTGTATGCAGAGACGTTGAAAGGGATGGGCATTCCGATGTCCAGACTCAGCACCAGCAACATGAGATTCCATGGAGTCATTCCTGGAAAGAAGGCTGAGTCACTCAGTCAAATTGCTCTTGATGTGGTTTTTGGTGATTCGAAGCATTTTCGTAAGGAAAAGTTGACCTTTGAGGTCGTGGATTTCCAGAGCGCTTATCACGCTTATTAGGGAAGGCGGCGTATGCCCGCTTTCATGGCTCGACCATGTTATGTGTACCTTAAGCTGAAGATGCCCGCCCCAAGGGTGTTATCACCGCACATCGCGGCAATCGGAAGAAAGCGGAAGAGTGTTTCCAAAAAGGCTCTAAGATTGCTGATGCTCAGATGGCAGTGGTAGAATTGCAAGAATATCAGAAGACTGCAGATCCGAGTGATTTGTTGCGAGCCAAGAAGCCCGCTACGGAGTCGGCATTTCAGTCGTCCGGTGAGACGGCAGTAGGTTCATATTCACCCGACCGACCCCAATGCTGCTCACCAACATCTCAACAACACTCGACTCCAAATAGGAAGAAGCGCTCGTCCAGTTCCTCCGTGAGAACTGGGACATCTTTGCACGGAAGCCTGCTGACATGCCGGGTGTTCCCAGGGAGCTGGCTGAGCACCGTCTGCTAGTCGACTCAAAAGTCAATCCTGTCAAAGAACATCTTCGATGGTTCGCCATCCAGAAGAGAAATGCCATAGGCGAGGAGGTGGCTCGGCTCTTAGCAGCAGAGTTTATCCGAGAAATTTACCACTCCGAGTGGCTCGCCAATGTGGTCATGGTCCCTAAGAAGGACAATTCACTGCGCATGTGCATCGACTTCAAACATATCAATCGGGCCTGCCCGAAAGATCATTTTCCTCTCCCCCGCATCGACCAAATAGTCGATTCAACTGCGGGATGTGAGCGGTTGTCTTTTTTAGAGGCATATTCCGGGTACCATCAGATCCGTCTGTATGGACCCGACGAGATCAAAACAGCTTTAATCACTCCATTGGTGCTTACATTATGTCACCATGCCATTCGGCCTCAAGAATGCCGGAGCCACGTTCATGAGGATGATTCGAAGTGTTTACTCACTCAAATCAGTCAGTATGTGGAAGCATACATGGATGACATTGTGGTCAAGTCACGGAAAGGTTCCGACCTGTTGACTGACCTTGCTGAAACATTTGCCAATCTCAGGAGGTATGATATGAAGGTTAATCAATCAAAGTGCACATTCGGAGTTCCTGGTGGAAAGTTACTCGGTTTTCTCGTTTCTGAACGAGGAATCGACGCTAACCCAGAAAAAGTTGGCACTATTCTCCGGATGAAACGCATACATGCGTGTGCACGATGTCGAAGCTTCTTTGGATGCTTGGCTGCTTTAAGTCGATTCATCTCTCGCCTCGGTGAAAAGGCATTGCCTCTTTACCGGCCGATGAAGAAGTCGAGACAAGTTCGAGTGGACTCTGAAGGCTGATGCAGCGTTTGCGAGCTCAAAGCTCTGCTCTCCACCCAGCCGGTGCTTGCTGCCCCAATTAGCAAGGAGCCGTTGCTGCTTTACATTGCAGCCACAGGATAAGTCGTCAGTACAGTACTTACGGTCGAGCGGGAAGAGGAAGGAAAATCCTTCAAAGTTCAGCGCCCAGTATATTATCTTTCTGAAGTGTTAACCCCGTCGAAGCAAAGATACCCTCATTATCAGAAGCTTGTGTATGGGAATTATATGACCGCAAAGAAGGTTGCTCACTACTTCTACGATCATTCCATTACGATTAAATAAATAGCGCCCGTTATCGAGAGATTACGCAAAGCGAGAGGCATCGGTCGAGTGGTGAAATGGGCGATTGAACTTCTTCCCCTTGATATCAATTTTGAGGCAAAGAAAGCCATCAAGTCCCAAGCAATAGCAGATTTCATCGCCGAGTGGATTGAACAACAGTTACCGACTCAAGTTCACTCGGAGCACTGGACTATGTTCTTTGATGGTTCCAAGATGCTGAATGGTTCCGTCTTTGGGGTAGTATTGGTTTCCGAGGAGATAAGCTCAGATATGTGCTCCAGATTCACTTTGATTCTTCCAACAATGAAGCAGAATACGAAGCACTATTGTATGGGTTGCGTATGGCCATTTCACTCGGCGTCCGTCGCCTCATGGTCTATGGCGACTCAGATCTGGTGGTTAATCAGGTGATGAAGGAGTGGGACGTCAGAAGTCCAGCCATGGTAGCTCTTGTAATGCAGTGAGGAAGCTAGAGAAGAAGTTTGAGGGGTTAGAGCTCCATCACATACCCCGACTGAAAAATCAAGCTGCTGATGATTTGGCGAAAATAGGGTCCAAGAGGGAAGCCATTCCCAATGATGTGTTTTTGGAGCACATCCGCACACCGTCGATTCAAGAGGATCCTTTCAGTGAAGAAGCTCCACAGGCAAAAAGTGCCACTGATCCGACTGAAGTTGAGGTCCCAGTGGTGGTCGACCTAATCATGGAAGTCGTGGTCATCACTCCCGATTGGACAGTACCGTACATCGCGTACATCCTGAGGAAAGAGCTCCCGGAGAACGAAGAAGGGGCTAGACAGATCGTCCGTCGATCCAAGGCCTTTACTGTGATCAAGGGACAATTATTCAGAGAAAGCTTGGCTGGAGTCAGCCAGAAGTGCATAACGCCATAAGAAGGTCAGATAATTCTTGATGATATCCACTCGGGGACCTGTGGTCACCATGCGTCCTCTCGGACCATCGTGGCTAAAGCATACCGAGCGGGATTTTACTGGCCTAAGGCAAATGAAATGGCAAAGGAAATAGTCGACAAATGTGAAGGATGTCAGTTCTACTCCAATATGTCACACAAACCCGCCTCAGCATTGAAGACCATTCCCCTCGTCTGGCCTTTCGCTGTTTGGGGGTTGGATATGATTGGACCATCGAGAAGCTGGCAGGAGTGGTTTCACTCATTTGCTTGTGGCAGCCGACAAGTTCACGAAGTGGATCGAAGCTAAACCTATCAAGAACCTTGATGCGTGCACTGCTGTCAGTTTCATCAGAGAGTTGATATTTAGATATGGAGTTCCGCACAACATCATCACTGACAATGGGTCAAATTTCGATTCCGACAAGTTCAAAGCATTTTGCGTCTCTCAGGGCACGCGAGTCGACTATGCTTCAGTAGCTCACCCCCAGTCGAATGGACAAGCAGAACGAGCAAACGGTCTAATTCTCAAAGGACTGAAACCTCGACTGATGCGTGATCTCAAGCACGCAGCAAGAGCGTGGGTTGATGAAGTTCCGTCGGTTCTTTGGGGATTGAGGACCACTCCTAATCGGTCGACTGGGAGGACTCCATTCTTTATGGTCTATGGAGCTGAAGCAGTTCTGCCGAGTGACGTGCTTCACAATGCGCCTCGAGTCGAACTCTACTCTGAAGCTGAAGTGGAGCAAGCCCGTCAAGATGCAGTCGACCTCCTTGAAGAGGAGAGAGAGATGGCCCTGATCCGCTCGACCATCTATCAACAGGACTTGCGTTGATTCCACGCCAGAAATGTGAAGAGCCGAGCCTTTCAGGAAGGAGATCTGGTCCTCCGAGTGGATCAACAGAAACCACACAAGCTCGCTCCCACTTGGGAAGGTCCCTTCATCGTCACCAGAGTTCTTCACAATGGGGCTTACCATCTTTACAACGTCGAACGCCAGATCGATGAGCCTCGGGCATGGAATGCGGAGCTGCTCCGCCCCTTTTACACTTAAGAGCTCACTCGGGTGAGATGTAATAAAAGTACCTATGTAGTTTGTTTATCTAAATCATAAAGATTATAATTTTCCCAGTGATTGTTATTTCTTTTTTTTAAAATTCCCACCCAGTGGGTGACTTAGCTGTGAATCCGTTTCGCCTAAGTTTGTAAAAAAAATCCTTACCGAGTGGTGAGCCAGCCTCTCACTCGGGGGCTTAGCTGCGAATCCGTTTCGCCTAAGTGTTTTAAAATCCTACCGAGTGGTGAGCCAGCCTCCCACTCGGGGGCTTAGCTGCGAATCCGTTTCGCCTAAGTGTTTCAAAATCCTACCGAGTGGTGAGCCAGCCTCCCACTGGGGCTTACTGCAGTCCAAGTACTCGCCTAAGTGTTTTAAATCCTACTGAGTGGAGAGCCAGCCTCCCACTCGGGGGCTTCGCTGCAGTCCAAGTAGTCGCCTAAGTATTTAATACAATGTGCACTTTGCAAGGACGACGAGGTACATGTTGACTGTTGCCTTCCCCTTCAAAGCTATGACACAAAAATCCTCCTTGGAGGCTTAGCCGCAGTCCAGTACTCGCCTAAGTTTTGAAAATCCTACCGAGTGGAGAGCAAACCTCCCACTCGGGGGCTTAGCTGCAGTCCAGTGCTCGCCTAAGTTTGAAAACTCCTACCGAGTGGAGAGCAAACCTCCCACTCGGGGGCTTAGCTGCAGTCCAGTACTCGCCTAAGTGTTGAAAAATCCTACTGAGTGGAGAGCAAACCTCCCACTCGGGGGCTTAGCTGCAGTCCAAGTACTCGCCTAAGTTTTAAAAATCCTACCGAGTGGAGAGCAAACCTCCCACTCGGGGGCTTAGCTGCAGTCCAGTACTCGCCTAAGTGTCGAAAAATCCTACCGAGTGGAGAGCAAACCACCCACTCGGGGGCTTAGCTGCAGTCCAGTACTCGCCTAAGTATCGAAAAATCCTACCGAGTGGAGTGCAAACCTCCCACTCGGGGTCTTAGCTGCAGTCCAGTACTCGCCTAAGTACGAAATCCATCCCGATCCACAAGGTCGACGAGGTGCAGGTCGGCTATTTCCTTCTCCTTCGGAGTTGCGCCACAAGTACAACGTGCGCTCTATCCCGATCCGCAAGGATGACGAGTTACAGGTCGACTGCTTCCTTCTCCTGCACCTGCAAGAGCAACAAAGTGTAGGTCGACTGGATCCACCTCAGAGCTGCATCTCAAACATTGAAGCATAATCCAAGTGAAGAGCAAAGTTCACTCGAAGGCAAACAAAAGCATATTTCGACGATAAGTAAAGTTGGATAGCATCCTAAGGATGCGTATACCTGTGTCTCAAGCCCGCTAAAGTTTATCGGTTACAAAAACCACTCGGCATTCCGAGGCAAATTTAAGGTAGAGCATAAAAGTTTTTACTCCTCGTGGAGGATCGGAAGGAGCCACAAACTGGTCAAGGTCGATCCCATCAGCAATTCGGTGGCAGCGGCGATGAAAGTCTCCATGAAAGATTGGAAATCATACTTCTTGGTATTGTCAACTCGAGGGCCGCCACTTTTCCTCCGCGCCTCCTTGCAAAGTGGACACGAACCGAGACGAGCAACATCAGCACCGCACCTGGCAGAAGACTTTTCCATTCTTGCACTCAATTGGAACCTCATTCGATTCGAGTCATTAAGGACTCAAGGTCATTGAAGCGCCCGGGTCTGGCTAGAGGGTGGAGTCGATCCGTGACACCGCAGCTTTTCAAATGAGCGAGATAGTCCACCACACCAAAGCAATGCGAGACTCCACGGAGCACGCTCATGGCGGCTTCATCCTTCACGGAGAGTTGATGGGGTCCAGGCTTGTCTCCACTCGACCGGTCTCCTCTTCGAAGTTCTGACAGAATTCTGCAAATACGACTCAAGTTCAAGCTAATGGTTCTATGGTGAGTCGATGATGACAAGTCAGTCGGATAAGAGGAATTACCTTCAAGCATGAGGAATAGCTTCTTGGCGAGCCCTCCCAGATAAACCTCCAGATTGTTCCTCCTCCCCAGTTCGCCAACCTTGTCAGTCAGAGCAACTTTGTCATTCTTCAGTCGGCTAGCCTCCTTGTTGGCCGCGTCGAGAGCATCCTTCAGTTTGGTATTCTCCTCTTCGAGTTTTCCGACTGAGGCCAGTTTCTCTTCCGCGAGCTTTGTTTTCTCCAAAGCCGCCTTCTGTGCCTCTGCAAGGTCATGGTCTTTCTTCTTCAGAGCCTCCTCCAGTTTGGCTGCAAAATGACAATAAGTCCAGAGTTGAGAACGGGTAGAAAGACAAAGACAGTCGTCAAGTTCTCACCAGCCATACCTTTTGCTTCGTCTCTCGCCTTTTGCAAGTTCTCCTGAGCAAGCTTCAAGTCAAGGTTGAGCTGGATCTGCTTGTTCTCCAATTCGGTATAGCGGGCCACGGGCTTGCAAGATTTCTACAAAGAGTCAATCGACAAAACATCAAAGACATGTCACTTCCGAGTGACTAAAGAAAAATCGTAGCATTTCTAAGACTACAGTCGAATCAAAACATTCGACAGTAGTCTTGGGGACTACACCCAGTGGGTGCACTCAGCGTGCCCCCACTGGTTTTACCAATTCGGTTTGACGAGTCGACCGAAAGAGGCAAAAAGGTTATGATCCTAAAAACATAGCTAACTGTCAGCAGTCAGCTGTGTAAAAAGAAGAAGTTCTTAGACTATAGTCGATCGCTCATGATCCACCATAGTCTCGGGGACTACACCAGTGGGTGCACTCAGCGTGCCCCACCGGTTCCAAAGATCCTCTCGACATGGCCCGACTGCACCGAGTGAAGAAGTTCAAAGTATAAAGACTATAGTCGACTGCCCGCATGATCCACCATAGTCTCGGGGACTACATCGCAAGGGTGCACTCAGCGTGCCCCCACCAAGACAAAAATTAATCGACACACCCACCCGGTGGGTGTACAGATGCATATATGGAAATCTTCGTAAAGAAGAAATTTCAGGTAGAATATCCTAATGTAACAAGCAACTTACTTGGACATTGCTCTGAAGAGCCGAGCTTGCATCATAAGCTGCCTGGCTGGCCTCCCGGACCACCTTCACTTGCTCCATCATGATCCCTACCTGGCGTATGGCCTCCTTGGCAGCACTCACTTGGTCTTCTGGGATGTGGTGTGTGGCAAAAAGGGATGGCGGATCAGCAGTCGACGACGAAGGCGGACACTGCTGGCCGCACAAAGAAAGGACACAGAAGTCCGAGTGGTGTCGCCTCCCTCGTGAACTAGCGTCTCAGGCAGTGATACAACTGGAGTAGCCTTGCCAGCAGACACCTTTTTGTCCTTCCTCTTACTCAGTGGTGTTTCATCGTCGTCATTAGGGAGATCAATGACATGAGGTGGAACTACAAGTAAGATTCAAAGGTAAAAACAGAAATCCAATCGACCGTAGTTTAAACCGCAGAGATCATACCAAGGTGTGAGGTGGCGGCGTCTTCCATTTCCTGATCCTCGTTCTTAGCTGAGGTCTCGGAGGTGGCAGCACTACAGATTTCAGAAGTCAATTGATCAGTCAAACGAGTCGACCAAAAGTACACTCATGGTAGACAGGAAAACACAAGTTCTGATTGACACCGGAAATGGTGGGAATGACCATCCTCATCTTGGGCAAGGCCTTCGCCGGTTTTGATGATGTTGCTCGGGTTGCTTTGGCGGTTTCTCGGGCTTGGCAATCGGAGAAGTCGTCCGAAAGTGCGCTTTCGTTGACCGCCTGATGGGCGCGATAGCCTTATCACGCCGACCACCGGATCATGCGCCGCCTTGGATCGCTTTTCCGAAAGTGGGGTGGATCCACGCCTCCCACCTCTTCCTCCTCCTCCTCCTCCTCTTCATCGAGCTGTCGCTTTCCTCAGACTCCCATTCCTCCCGGCTTTCGCCGCTTCCTTCTTCTTCTTCGACTGGTTCTTGCGCCCCGTTGGGCATCGAGTACATCTCTGTGGTGACCTAGAAGACAGCAAAACAAGACGAAAGTCAGTCGACCGATTCGCAGCGGAACAGAGCAAATGCAACAGGATCACAGTCGGAGATCAGTGGTCATACCTTGTCTGGTTTGTAAGATAGGTCGAGTGGTGGGATCCTCCTAGCCCCGCGAGGGTTATTCTTGTTCCCTGTGATGGCAGTCATCCACCTCTCCAATGTGGCGTCGTTGACCTCCTCTGGGTGGACCCGGGTGGTGTCCTCGGTACCAGAGTACATCCACATCGGGTGACCTCGGTATTGGAGCGGCTGAATGCGCCATCGAAGGAAAACCTCCAGAAGATCCATGCCGGTCACTCCGTCGCGAATGAGCTGGACTACACGCTCCATCAACAACTTAACCTGGGCCTTCTCCTCCGGAAGCACCTTCAGAGAGGACGGCTTGTTCACTCGATCCATGGAGAAAGGAGGGAGCCCAGTCGACTGGTCTTGGCAGTAGAACCAGGTCGAATGCCACCCTCTGACTGAATCGGGAAGAATCATGGCTGGAAAGGCACTTTTACCCCTCATCTGGACCCCAAGACCCCCACCTATCTGGATTACTTGGGTTCTTTCATCATTTGGACTAGCCTTTTTCACCGTCTGAGAGCGACAAGTGAATATGTGTTTGAAGAGGCCCCAGTGTGGTCGACAACCCAAGAAGTTTTCGCACAAAGACACGAAAGCGGCGAGATAGGCAATGGAATTGGGTGTAAAGTGATGGAGTTGTGCTCCAAAGAAGTTCAGAAAACCCCGAAATAAAAGATACGGCGGTAGAGAAAATCCGCGATCAACATGGGTGGCTAAGAGGACGCACTCACCCTCCTGAGGCTGCGGTTGCCACTCTGTCCCCAGAAGCCCTGCTGACCCGTGGGGGATCAATCCCTCGTTGGCCAGGTCATTAAGGTATTTTTGGGTGATGGTCGAGCAGATCCAATCTCCCTGGACCCAACCTTGCGGCAGGCTGGACCGTGACGAGGATCCGCCCCGACTGGGCGCTCTCCCCTTCGCCTTCGCCGTCGCCTTCTTCGCCCGCTCCAAGGCCGCCGTCTTCTCCTTCACCATTGTCTCCGGCGGGGCAGGAGCGAAGCAGCATCGCAGAGCAGGTTACGGGCGCGGCGGATGAATCTGAGGACAGAGGATGGGAAAATGAGGGCGCACTGTTCAAAATACCCCCGCCCGACGCCTTATATGAAGTCGCTTCCGAGTGGCTGACTAGTAGGCCCGGGCGATCCTGTCAAATCCCGCAACAGTCGCGCGCGCGATACGTGGCGAAAAAGGTGGCGTGGAGGTCGAGGCATCCTTGCCTTATCCCATCCGAGTGCCTCAGCCTTCCCCGCTTCACGCGCTTCCTGAAATTCGGATCCCACTAAATCCGCTAATAGCAGAGCAACTTGTCAGACAGCAGATTTCCTCCGATCCATCGCTCGGAAATCTCCAAGTTCATAAAGTTCACTCGACAGATGGAGAGAATGGATCAAGGCGACTGAAAGAAAAGTTGACACCGTCACTGATCCAGAGTAAAACACACTCGCAACGCAAAAAGCAGGTCCGAAAGATTATCAACTCCTTACTCACTCAAACCTCGATCTATTCGGGGGCTAATGATGAAGTCATATACCTAGGGTAGGGTCATGGACCTGTCCAAGATACCCTCCCCAAGGGCATCCTTAGAATAAACTGCCTTCCAGTCGACCTGGTAGGTTTCCACTTGACAGAATCAAAGACACTCGACCATGAAGACCCACTCGACCACCAGGAGTTCAAGAGCCACTCGGTGTCCAAACGGTCTGTAGTTAAGTACTCTTTATGGTCATGATGACACTTTATGTAAGGCGTTACCAGTAACGCCTAACCTTAACGTACCTTTAATCCTCCGCTACGTGGGCTGGCTGGGGTCCTGGCGCACTCTATATAAGCCACCCCCCTCCACAGGTAGAGGGGTTCGCACCCCTGTAATTCATACACATATAATCCAGTGGACCGCCTCCGGGCTCCGAGACATAGGGCTGTTACTTCCTCCGAGAAGGGCCTGAACTCATAAACTCGTGCGTACCAACAACTCCATAGCTAGTACCTTGCCTCTCCATACCTACCCCCCATTCTACTGTCAGACTTAGAACCAGGACATGTACCTCCAAGAATGACGCCCCCAAGGGAGGAATGACACCAGAGCGCCGCTGTCATCCGATCATCCGATCTGGGGTTTCCCCCGGAGGTAGCAGAGAGTGGCATTGAGCTTCTCCATGGCGATGCCTTCAAGAAGGGAATGACGCAGATAGCGCCGCCACCGCCGGCCTTAGCAGGAGCCGAAGGCAAGTTTTCACCCAGATCAGTTCGAAGGGATCCAACTCTCGTGCCCGGGCCGCCGTCACCACTCAAAGCACCACCAGTGCACTTCGAGTACCGGCATATCAGCGAGCCGCCGGCACCACCGCATCCAGATCGCCGGCCACGCCGAGCCGCCGCCATCCCCGCACCGTCTAGGTCGAGACGGTTGCCGATCACAAGATAGGGACCGCCGCTTGCACACGTCGGAGCGCCGCCGAGAGCCCAGCGCCCGCCACCGCTTGCCGAAGCCAACCGCCCGAGCACTGTGCCACCGTGGATCCATCAGATCGGAGAGGAAGATGCGCGCCGACCCCCTCGCGGACCCCACTGCACGCCCGAGCGCCGGCGCCACCGTGGCGCCATCAGATCTGGATTAGGAGGAGCCCGCGCGCTCGCTGCCACGCGCAGACCACGCCGTCGCCAGCGCCACCAAGAAGGGGAGCCCTGATGAAGATATAGACCTGGGGTAGGGTCATAGGCCTGACCTATACGTCCTACCCAAGGTCACTACCCTAGAAGATAAGAAATCCAAGAGGCAACGAAGAACCCCCATTCAAAGGTGTCGAGTGCAATCCACTCGACCAATCATATCACTCGGATACCCCTCCTACTTGTTGTCACTTGAACGTACAAGGAATCACTCGACCTATCGAAGATCAGAAGTCACTCAACGGTCAGACGTTCACTCCATAGTCTTTAAGGTCATTAATAGCACTTAAGACTGGCGTTATCAGTAACGCCCCTACTTTATGTACATTAAGCCCCTTGTAATGGAGGACGGATGGGGTCCTGGCGCACTTTATATAAGCCACCCCCTCCTCTGGGACAAGGGTTCGCACCCCATGTAACATCACACACATATCACTACTAGGAAAAGGCCTACTAATTGCGCACCGGTTTTGCCTACTAATGGCGCACTACCGGTGCGCCATTAGTAGCATGCCACTAGTATTTTTTACTAATAGCGCACCACTGGTGCGCCATTAGTATGTAACACCATGCGCCATTAGTGTGCCTCCCGGGGGGCCATACGTAACCATGTGCTTTGTCATACTAATGGCGCACTCTGTTGTGATGCGCCATTAGTATCCTTTGAGATACTAATGGCGCACCTTGAGCTGTTGCGCCATTAGTATGAATATTTGTTTTTTTACTTTTCTGATTTTTGCACAGGTTACAAAATATATTATCGGACAGAATATAGACAAAGCAGCACACAAGAAGAGCAGATTCATCGAATAAAATAGAAGATTAGTCTCCTAATACAATTCATCATATTAGTCTCCGAATTCAAAAAGACCGAACAGAGATAAAACATTACAAGTCTCAAGACCGCGAGTATCGAGTTTGTCTTCACATTACAAGTCGACATCGATCATGTAAACTACCATCACATAGAAGAGAGTCGGTCATCACGATGAGCATCATCGTGATCAAACTAGTCTTCATCCGGTTCCTCCAACGCCCTCCTCTCTCCCGCTAGATAGCGGGCGTATCTAGATTTGGCCTCCGCCTAGTGGTGTACCCTTTGTAATCTATTACCGCTGAACGGTGAACCTGTCTCCGACAGTCCTCCCGATCGTCAGAGACTCCGGGAACCTTACCCTTGTACACGACATACGACGGCATCTCTATGCACAAGACAAACACCATACAATACATAAGCAATATGTAAGTATGCAACAAAAGGATCGAAAGAGAAAAGCAAGACATTAATAGCACGATTCATGGTCCTACTAATAAATAGCATCGATTACATCTAAGTTGAACGACTGTCCAAACCAAAGAGACATACGAATTCATTAAAGTTTAATTACAACATGAGCCAATCAATGTTTCAGAACTACACATCACTACTTTTGACTCGACTCATCAGACAGAGGCGTGGATGAAGCCGTCTGTCGTGGATGGTCATGAAATCGCGGTCGTTGTCACCCTGCATTTGTAGCGCTTTCATCTATCTCACCGTTGGACGGTTGATATCTCGAGGAAGAACTGCCCCGAGGTATGAAGGACATCTTGATGGATGATGTCCGCAAGCTCCGGATCGGATGCGAAAGAATTCTTGTTCCGAGGTCCGCGTCCGGACCTGCCGACAAGCTCGCGCCCAATCTTTGAGATTATCTGCAGCAGAAGTTGATGATGGCCCTCACGATCGCCTCGCATGTGATGGAGGGCATAGTAGGCATCCTTCGGCGCCAGGTGGCTGCTTGACGCAGCAGAACTCAGACATTGTGAGAACATGTGCTTGCCGTGCATTTCATTTAACTGCCCGGTGAAGGTTCCTCCAGATTTGGCGTAGCCGGGGAGAACATCATCAAGAACTTTCTTGACATTTCTGTAGTCTATCTTGGAGTTACGGTTCGGGTCGAAATACGTGGCCATGGAATATTTCGGGCTTAAGAGGATGAGTGTGCAATGTGTGTCACCGCACGTAACACGGAATGTTAGAAAAAAGAACGATCAAAATCTAAGAAATCATATGTTACGGGCGGTTAAGGGATGACTTACTCGGGAAAGTAAGCCACAAGGAAGTTATCCTTATCCGGGTTTGCCGTAATGACGCATTCGAGGTGTGAACTGCAACTTGGCGGTCCCAGCCACGATCAAGTGCTTGGCACGCATGTAGAAGGGTCGACTATCACGATGTCCGGGTCTTGTCTCTAATGATCTGCATCTCCATACTCAGCGAAAACAGCCGAACGAAGGTGTAGTGCAGCGGATGAAGGTTAAACATAGCAAAGATGTCATCAAACCGCAGGACGATCGCACTCGATGTCGCCATCCACAAAGCCCTTGCCCTTCCGCACCTTGGCCACGAAAAACCGGTATGCCACATCATTCTCTCGTGACGCCGCTTCTCCAAAGAAAGAACACTGCTGCAGCAGACTCCGCATAGCACCGGGTTGCAAAGATTCAGCATATTTGGCGGTAGCATCGCCTACCCGCCACATGCACCCTCCTCGAGATATCCTTAGGTGAAGGTGGCCCGCCCCGAGCACGGATCGAACTTGGTGCCGGGCTGGCTCGCACCGCGCCCTTGTTAGTCTTTTGTTTCCGCCCTTCTTCTTGATCTCCTGTAATGGGACCGAAGTTCTGCTCATGCACCGCCTTCTTGAGCGTGTTGGGGCTGATAATAATTCGCACCTCAGCTATCTCGAGGCTCGGTGAAAGCGGGAGCTGGAGGCGTGTCACGAGAACCTAACGCCCGGGCGATGCACATTGCTGTAATTGATTTCTCCGCCGCATCAGCTAGATCGTGGTCGCCTTGGTTGGGTTCTTAAGAAAGAGGCCCGCAGAACTCGTCAGCGTAACCATGTTCGGCAAAGTACTTATCAACTTTGGTAAATGTACCGTCATCGTTGTCGTCGCCGTCCGGATACTGTGCCATAGGGCTGTCCGGATCCTGTGCCATAGGGATGTCCGGTAGGTCCGGTAGCGTTGCGGCGTTCTTGCCATGGCTTGGCGCCCGCTTGCAATGGCGGACTTGTCTGTGGGGTGGTGTCCCCCGCCCCCAAACGAATTTGGCTCTTCGGCCAAAGCAGGGGCCAGTTTACGCAGGCGCTGAGGGTCATCTCATCTTATTCGTCAACCCCAGCGGGTCGAATAGGAGGTAACAGCTCGTCGCAGCCTGGCAGCACCCGAACCACTTCAACCCTATACACTGTGGGTGCCATCGGATTACCGTGGAACATGCAGTTGCCCGGTTGAACGATTCTTCCCTTGGCGACATCGACCAACTCGCCACCCACGAAGTGCAGAAGAGTGCAAGGAACGTCGGCGGCGCCCTGCAAAACATGTAGGGCGTCAGGGATGCCCATTCAAAGGCAAGGAGATGAAGTCATCGGCCGAGAGGCTTAGATACCGTGATGCCGTCGAGCTCGGCTAATGTTGAGGCACCGCCAACGGCAGGCATGCAACTGACGGAGGGGGCGCTTGCTGGCGAGGTGTCGGCCGGCGTACACCCGTGTGCACTAAGCTCCAATGCCCGTGCCGGCGCCGGAGACACGAATACCGCCTCCGCCGGAGACACCAATGGCGTCGCCGCCGGAGACACCAATGGCGCCGCCTACGCGCTGTGCGAGTTGCTGGCCGTGAAGTTGGGAACCGGGGGAGGCCCCTGTTGGCCGCCCGCAATCCACGTTGTCAGCCCATGAATCAACGTAGGCACCATGGCGTTGAGCTTCGTTCCCAGTTGTTGTTCCACTTGCTCTTGGACAAGCTCCGGAATCCGCGCCACTTGTGCCTTTGAGTGCTTCAACCTCGCTGGTCACGGCTTTCCGAGCTGGTCTTTTCTCCTTCCGCACACCAGCGGTATAGTATGACCCCCATTTTGTGGACAAGTTTTGCCGGGCCACACGACCAGCCGACGCCGGCTTAGTGAGCTTATCCTTCTTTTCATTATGTTCAACGCCCTATTTAAAGGGGTGTCGAAAGGGGAGCTTCCGAGGCGACCCAGCGCCATCGCTTTCGGTGTCCCGCGAAAAGGAACGTGAACCATTTAGAAATATTGGGGATTAATTAGAGTGCAACCATATGGAGCTAATTACGCTGGGGTGTATTCCTTACTGTAACAAGCTCAAGCGCCTGGTCTTCGGATCCGTGGTAAGCTCCTTTGTTATCGGGTCCTCCTTGTACCGGCCCCGACAAAGTTCCTGGTCCGCTTGTCACCGCTTGTATTTCTCAAGCGGGCGGTAGGCCTTGCTCGGCACGCCTCCGCGTCCTCCTTGTCCCATATAGGCTCCGCCACTCAGAACCACCGGACCGAAGTTTGTGTTCCCCTAAGTTCAACTCCGCATTTCTTTCCCCCAATCGACTTGATTCAGAGGTTGCGCTTTGCTCGTGACTTGATCTTGAACTCCTTGTACTCATCTTCACTCATCAAAGGATATTTCGCCTTGATCTTCTCATAACTATCACCTTTATCAATCATTCTCTTCACCGCGCTTATCCAAGTAGACAGGGCCGTGCTCATCCTTGTGAGGGCGGCACTGTTCACTTTATTCCCTGAGAGGCGTGTGTTTTCAAATTCGACGGGGAACTTGTATCGTTCGTACAGCTTCGTGAAGAGGAGGTTGCGCAAATTCCCGTGGTCCTTATGCCTAAGGTTCTCGGTGTTGATCGAGACGGTGCTCCGGAGAATGCACCCGAGCTGAAGCGAGTACCCCTTGACTATATCTTTGGGCTCCGTTGGATGCCCGTCGGAGTCCACTGGAGTAAATTCCTCCTTGAGGGTGCGGACCGCATTCGGGCGCCGGTCCTTCCTTTGCTTCTTCGGTTGGCTGCCATCTGTGTGTGCGCTGCCATCATCAGTGGTGGCATCCTCGGCGGCACCATCAGTGGTGTCATCCCCGACGCCACTAGGAGTTGTGTAGTCAGGATCGGTGTCTTCCCAAGGCGTCCCTCATAGCGGTGAGGTTGTTCCTCCATCTCTTGGGACAGCTCCTGAATTGCTTGCCGCCCGAACCACCGGCCTCATCGCTAGGGCCATGTTTCGCTCTAAATAGGAAAAAAGCTTGGTCAAAAAGTTGGTTATTGTCAAGGAACAAGATCATGGTCTCATCATTTAGGGTTTGTCGACGCTGAGGCACCCTAAAAGCCTAAGCTTTCATAATTTAGGGTTTGTCGACGCCGAGGCACCCTAAAATCCTAAGCGTACATCATTTAGGTTCTCATCGACACCGAGGCATCCGGGGCAGCCAAGGTTTCATAATTTAGGGTTTGTCGACGCCGAGGCACCCTAAATGCTAAGTTAAGTTTTCATCATTTAGGGTTTATCGATGCCGAGGCACCCTAGGTTGGGCCTAATCACTTGGCACTAATCACTTGGCTCTATTGCCACATATGTTGGGTTTATCATCTAGGGTTTATCGATGCTAAGGAGAATTCTAAGTTGGGCCTAATCACTTGGCTCTATTGCCACCTATGGTTTAATGCAGCAAGAATAAAGGGGCAGTTGATCCTACTTAATTAAGTACTAAGATACCCTGGCCCATGCATTAGTAGCAAGTACCCCATATGTCCGATTTTTAGCAAAGTCATGCTAAAATTCACGGAAAATTTCAGCATGACCTTTGCTGAAAATAGGACATATGGAGTACCCAAATTTGCCGGAACGGAAGTTAATCGACATTCCGGCAAACTCAAGGGCCTCTGGGTACAACAAAGAAAGCATCACAAGTTGACAAAATTCCCAAGTAGTACAACAAAGAAAGATCACAAGTAGTACCAATGAACATATAGTCCAGCAAGTTGAAAAAGCTGAAGTTCTCAGCATGAAGAATCACACAACACAGCACCTACATTATGATGATACATTTGGAGATTGCACATACAGTTTTCACGTAAGCATAATTGTTCTGGAGATTGCACATACAGTTTTTGACAGCACAACACCTATGACAGCACTTACAGTTTTTCACATTTGTAGATTGCACATACAGTTTTCACATAGAGCAATGTTCTTTTCATTTCACCTTCCATTTTTTTGCAATTCAACTCACTTCCTTTTCTTATAGTTTCTGCTCCCAAATGAAATGACACTTGGACATGGCTGCAATTTTCAGTGTCTACTTATCTGCATTTTTCAAAGGTTCCGCTTAGGGAGAAATAGGTTTCAAACTTCAGCTTGTTTTGTATAAGGAGACTAAAAAACTATCTAAGGAGTTCTTCAAGTTCAAGTTACAGCCTGCATGACTGAAAATAGTTACACTAAGTTTCAAAATAGAAAAATACACTTCTCAGTTTTACAAACTAAAAATTACTCTAAAACTGAAACTTTAACTGACTTTTAGACTGAATTTTTAATGCACACCCAACCGATTAGAGCAGCAATGCTTGTAACTAAAGAGGGGGATGTTTCATGACAATTTTCTAGAAAAACTGTTTCAACATGGCCATTTGCATTTTCTTTTCCCTAAGTAAATATTGGGTGTAGCAAGAAAAGGATGGCTCTTGGGATATATGTTGCATATTTGGTGAATTTATTAATTAGATGCAATGTTAGTTCTGGTTGGCTGGAAGGCAGTTTACTTGTACCAAAATAAATCTATTGCCTATCAGGCTATCACCATCACATGAATCAGGCTCTAGATAAACAAAGGGGAACAACACACCTGGTATTGGTCCCTAAGCTTGAAAGTAGCTATTGCTTCTACTTTTTCATGTTTGTGTTGTTCCCTACCCTTCTACATCTAGCTATTCAAATACCAACAGTTCTAGGGAGAGACAAAAGCGCTCCAGCTTATATTTCTGTAGATATCTTTTTAAGGACCCTGGTTTCCAGTTTTCCAAACCTTCATCCCACCAACAAATCAAGACACAAAAATAATCAACTAAAAACATATAATAAGATAAGATAATGCAACCCACAATCACTTGAAGTGACAGGATAGTCAGCCTTCGTAACTCTATGTTACGCAAAATTAATGTAAAGTATGGATACAATAAATAACAGTGCAGCAAAAAGATAGAAGGTGGGGAAAAAATGCTTACCTGGAATCAAAGAATGTATGAAACTGATAATTTGACTTGCTAAAGCTAAATGCTTAGAGGTAATTGATTTCAGACCAGATACCTGAAAAGGAACCAAAGGAAAATAAACCAAGCAGTCCAGACTTTTTATATAAAAAAAGAAGTGTGGCAGCACATGCCCACATTAAATAGCTATTTAGCTTGATTAAGATTTGAGGAAACTACTGGTGCATTGAAGTACTATTGATGAACTATTTTCTTGGATGTACTGATCTACACTAACATCTGCACATTGTGCATAACAATTCACAGGCATATTTACTTGGTATACACGTACACGTATGTACGGGTTGGCTCATTGGCTCTACTTTTTGTTTAGGATCAGGACGTACACTAGCACTACAATTCACAGACAAAAAAGTAGATGTACCATTGAAGTACACCTACATAAAATATTTGAACCTACACGTGTATGTACATTGTGCATAACAATTCACAGGCATATTTTCTTGGATGTACTGCTCTACACTAACTCTCTTTCTCCCACAAATTCACAGGCATATTTGAACCTACAGAACCTATAGAGCTCACCAACAAGGCAACAGCTCACCAACACAGCGCTGCCAAACTGCACTCCACGTTGGGCATCCCGCCAAGATCGGCAGAGGAAGCAGGCGACAAACCCACACGGGAAGGCAACGGAGGCCACAAAGCAGCAGCAGCCGCGGCATGGCGCGCAGATCCCGAGGGGAAGCTAGAGAAAGGCGGCCGCAAGAAGCAGCAGCAGCGGCACGACGGGGCGGCGGCGGCGAGCTCCTGCTCCTAACCCTAGGTCGCCGCCCCGTGGGGGCATGGGGATGAGCGGGGGAGAGAGGGAGGGAGGGAGAGAGACTAACCAGGCCGCATGGGGAGGCTCGCGGCACCGTCGAGGAGCGCGTCCGACGAGGCTAGCCGCCGTCGAGGGGCAGCTCCGACGAGAGTGATTTGGTGGTGGCCGGAGCGGAGATGACGGAGGGCTCGAGGGGGAGGCGGCGCTCGAGGGGGAGGAAGGGGAGAGGGAGGCGGCGGGGGCGCGGTGGAGGGAGAGGAAGGAAGTGTCGATCTGGCAAGAGGGAGAGGGACGAAGTGTATGGATGGGGGCAGATTACTAATGGCGCACCACCAGGGGGTGCGCCATTAGAATGTTTTTTTAGTTCGAGCACTCAGCAGGTTATATTACACCTAACCCAATCCACAACAGAACCCCCCCACTAGCCCAATTGGTCAGCACGCAGCACACACACTAGGAGGTCCTGGGTTCGATTCCCAGGCTCCCCAATATTATTTTTTATGCATTTAAAATGTTGTTTGATATTTATTTGTGTTTAAATATGTTCAAACTTGTTTAAATCATAACAGTAATATTTTTTATAAAAACAGTAATAATTTTTTGAAAAATATGTTCAAATTTGTTACTTGAAAATAATCAAGGGCGGCGGTGGAGCGGGAGGGTGCGGGGTGCCCGTTGGCGGGTGGAGCGGGAGGTGTGGGGGCCGGGTGCTCGCCGGGCGGCGGTGGAGCAGGGGAGGTTGGTGTGGGTCGGCGGCGGCGGTGGAGCTAAGCGGGAGGGTGCGGTGGGATCGAGATGGAGGGGATCGAGATCGAGATGGAGGATCGAGATCGAGATGGCGGGGGCATCGAGATCAAGATGGAGGGGGATCGAGATCGAGTGTCCTCATGAATTCAAAAAGTGCCCATGAAATTTAAAAATATTCATGGTATAAAAAAGTGCCCATGAAATACAATCAAGAAATGAAGACTACGATTTAAGTACAATCGATCTTAGCTAGCTATCTATTCACAATCTTCTTGCTCTTCTTTTTCGCAAATGGAGTTCTTCTGTGGAACGGACGTCCTTTAGGTAGGGTGGTCCTGCTTCTTCTTGTGGTGTGTGCTGCTACTTCATCGCCGTCGCCATGTTCGATCTTGGTCGCCGCATTTGTCGAAGTCTTGCTCATTGGCTACTCCATCCATTCCGATGATCTTCCTTTTGCCTCTCCTCACGACAACACGACCGGGCTTTGACGGGTCGGAAATGAAGAAGCATTGGTCCACTTGGGAAGCCAGTACCCATGGCTCATTTTCGCGGGTGACGCTTATACCGGGCAGTCTTGGATTTGGCTTCGGGTATAACCATGGTGGTGAAATACCGGTCTTCTTTTAGGACGCTCTTGGCCCATCTGACACGGAACATCGGGACCTTCTCTCTAGCGTAGCTCAGCTCCCAGATCTCCTCGATCCTTCCGTAGTATATGTGTCCTTGTCGTTGCCGGTGTAGGATTCCATTGTTACCCCGGAGTTCTGATAACCATCGCTCTTCATGTCCTTGTTCTCGGTGTAGAATGTGTAGCCGTTGATATCGTATGCCTCATAGGTCATCAGGTTGTGCTCGGGCGCTCGTGATAAGGCGAATATGAGTTGTTCTTCCGCGGAAGAATCCTCATGTAAAGGGTACTGTAAGCTTCGCTTGAACCAACGCGTGAAACATGAGTTGTGCTCTTTGATTATATCTCCGTCCGTCCTCTGTTGGCCTCGGTCATTGTACGTCTTCTCAATAAAGGTTTTGTGCTCTACCACCCAAGGATCGACCACGTCTATGTGTTGTAGAGCGACTAGGTTTGCTCTTTCAAAGTCGGCGAGTCGACCCTCGAAGTCGACATGCATTTTCGGGCGACCCTCACGGTGACCCCATCCAGCGAGCTTGCCGAGGTACCGCTGACGGGCAGACCAACGGGTTCTCGATGCCTAGATAATTCGCGGCAGTAGGAGATGCACTCTTCGGGTCGAAAAGCCCCGCTATACTTCCCTCCGACGTGACATGTTGCGAGCGTATCCTTTGATGACACCATCCATCCTTTCGAACGGCATCATGCTGTGCAGGAACGTCGGCCCGAGTTGGATGATATCCTCCACGATATGGACCAACAGATGCACCATAACGTCGAAGAATGCGGGCGGGAAGTACATCTCAAGCTCGCATAGTATCACCATGATCCCTTCCTGTAGCCTTCGAGTTGCCTCACGCCAATTGACTTCCGAGAGATGACGTCGAAAAAGTTGCATAGGCCAAATAGCGTTTCACGGACGTGCGGCGTCCATGATCCCACGGATTGCAATCGGAGGTATCTGCGTCATCGGCACGTCCGCGATCGTGAGACTTCATCCCGCTGAACTTCGCTTCGGCTGGGTCTAGGTATCTGCTTATCTTCCCACAGAACCGTAAGGAAGTTTTACTCCTAGGAGGCAGGTGAAAACTGCTCGATCTCCTCGACGAGAGTGAAGCACGGGAGGGTAGTCATTTCCGGTCTTCTTGGCCTTTTTGCCTTTGCGACGACTTTCTGTGTCCTGCTTCGCCTCATCATCATCATCATCATCATCATCATCATCATCATCATCATCATCATCATCATTAGCGTGAAGCTCCTGCCTGATGCCCATTGATTTCAAGTCCGCCTTGCTTTCGCCCATCTTTGGTCCTCTCTCGGCATGTTGAGCAGGGTACCAAGCAGACTCTCGCACACGTTCTTCGTGATATGCGTGACATCAAGGCTGTGAGGCACACGGTGGATCTTCCAAGACGGCAAGTCCCGTAAAACAGACCTCATTTTCCATACCTTCAAGAAGCTGGCGCCTTTCGCTTCTTTCCTGGCTCGCGCCTTTTGCTTCTTTCCGGCAAGAAGGCAGTCTTTCCAATTTTGCAACAGCTCGTCTATTTCCTCGCCGCTCCTTGTACACGGGCGTTTTAGGTTCGATTTCACCATCGAACAGATCCTTGCGTTTCCTCCACGGGTCATCGCCGCGAAGCCACCTTGATGTCCCATGAACACGGTTTTCGAAGACCCGGATCTCTATCTAGCTGGCGATACGTTGTGTCATCCATGCACCTTACGCATCTAGAAAATCCGTGGACTACCTGCCCCGAGATATCCGTAATCGAGATAGTCGTGGCACCGTTGTGAGCGGTGCGGCTCTCATAGGGAAATATTCTTTCTCCGCAGCGTCCCACGTATTGGCTGGCGTTTTTCACAGCGTGTCTAGCTCCTCCTTCAGCAGCCCCAGCATACTGATTGATGTCGCTCCCTGGTTGTTTCGCCCTTCAATTAGCATACTCATGTGAATGTACTTCCTCTTCATGCACAACTGTGGGGAGGTTGTACATCCACACAAACACGTGCCATGTGCTATGTGTGCGTCTCGGCTGCCAAACGGATTGACTCCATCGGTGCTCGCGCCCAAAGACGATGTTCCTTGGATCCTTCCCAAATTCTGTGTATTCGAAGTTCAACGCTTGCCACTGGCTCGCATCCTTAGGGTGACTCAGCATCTTGTCTTTTTTATTTATCTCCGGATCATTTCTGTCATCTTCCCGCTTCTTCTCCTCCCTATCCGCGTGCCAACGCAGGAGCATTGCTACCTTAGGGTACGCGAAATACCGCTGCAGACGAGGAGTGATCGGAAAGTACCACACCAATTTTAGAGGAGCTTTCTTCCTCTTCTTGTATCGAGTGACGCCAAGACAATCGGACATATGGTAGACTCCGCGTGCTCGTCCCGATAAATGATGCAATTGTTCATGCACACATGGTATTTCACGTGCGGTAAATCCAGAGGACACACGATTTTCTTCACCTCCTCGAACTGGTCGGGCACTTGTTCCCCTTTGGGAAGACGTTCGTGCTGTAATGACATGTTCTCGCCGAAGCTACGCGAGGTCATTTTGTGTTTTACCTTCATCTCCAGATCCATGAGCGTTACTTTTCAAAGCGGGTATCCTCGGCCTGCATCCTTCATACAATGGAGTAACCGCGTCTATCTCCAGTTGATCCAGCTTGGCTTTCTCGGGCGGCAGCTCTTGCGTTATCCGTCGCTTGAGAAGCAGCTCTTGAATATGAGGGTCCTGCACCCAGCCTCCATCGTCGTCTGCTCCGGCATCTTCATCTTCATGATCATGCCCTTCGTCTTGATCTTCCTCATCATCATGTACGACATCTTCTACATGATGACTGTGTACAGCATCACCGCTGTGATCATGTCCTGGAGATTCTTCGTCTTCTCGCCCGCCCTCGTCGTGGTGGTACTTGTCTTGTTGCCCTTCCTCATTTCTTGCCCGGCCTCCATGGACGACTTCATAGTCATCTTCATCGCCTTGCCACCGATAGCCATCCATGAAACCACGCAAGAGCAGGTGGTCCCGCACCTGCCCGGAATCCGGGTCCGCAATAAGGCTCTTCATCTTGCATCTTTGACACAGACATCTTATCTCCGTCTCGTTCTTTTGAAGCATCTCGGCCTTCGCGGAGCTCAAAAACCTATTCACGATGCCTTCGGTCATAGTGCGGACCATGGTGGCCTGTGGGGTAGAGCAAAACGATATTTTAGAACCAAGAAAAAATTTGGCATGACCTTCCCTAAAAATAGGACAAAAAAGAATGCATAGTGCCAAAATTATCGTCGAAACGGAAATGAATCAACATTCCGGCAAAATATTGGCAACTATCGCATTTCAAATACCGGTACCTGCAAACACAAACATATATGCAACACCACAAACACATGCAACACCACAAACATACTTATATCTAGCTAGGCCACAAAAAGTGCATGTGCACGTTGTTGGAGCGAGCTAGGGAGAAAAAAGTAGATCTACATCATGAAGATAGCTTTCCCCTTACTTACCTATCAAAAAAAGGTAACTTCACCACTTAATTTTGATGAATCTATGGTGCAAATGAGGTGAGGAGGAGGAGGCAGCCGAGACAAGCTTGGAGGAGGAGCTGGAGAGAATGAAGTGGGGAAAGTGAGTGGGTAGGTGGGCTGTCCAAAATATCTTGTTGGTCCCAGGTTACTAATGGCGCACCACCAGCAAATGCGCCATTAGTAACCCTGTTACTAATGGCGCACTGCAGGTGGTGCGCCATTAGTAGTTTTACTGAAAAGTAAAAAAAATATACTAATGGCGCCTTTGTGGAAAAGTGTGCCATTAGTAGTTTTGCAAAAAGTAATATATATATATATATATATATATATATATATATATATATATATACTAATGGTGCATCGTTCGCACGGTGCGCCATTACTAGTTAGAACTAGTAATGGCGCGCCGACATCATGCGCCATTAGTATGTATGGAAAAATGGAAAAAATTAATACTAGTGGCGCACCGTGTCTGGTGCGCCATTAGTGTCTTCCACACTAATGGCGCATCACCGACCGGTGCGCCATTAGTATATAGTAGTGGCGCACTACTTACCTGGTGCGCCATTAGTATCAATCCTATCTATAGCCCTTTTCCTAGTAGTGTATAATCCAGTCGACCGCCTCCGGGCACCGAGACGTAGGGCTATTACTTCCTCCGAGAAGGGCCTGAACTCGTAAATCTTGTGTGTACACCTTCACCATAGCTGAGATCTTGCCTCTCCATACCTACCCCCCTTTCTACTGTCAGTCTTAGAACCACGACAGTTAGCGCCCACCGTGGGGCAGGTGTCTTAGCGACTTGTTGGTGAAGTTGCAATTTTTCCGATCATCATCATCATGGTTTCCGGCGGTGGATTGGCTGAGGGCCGCGAGATCCGTCTTGGCGCGCTTGTTTTCATCGCCGACGACTCTGCCTGGCTTCAGGAGGCTCCCCTTGATGTTGAGGCGCTCCCCGTTCGAGGGGCGGCGCACTTTCGCGCGTGCGTTCGCAACGTCCTTCTCTGGCAGCCGTCGACTCAGTATCGGTCGGCTCCGATGATGTCTTCCCTCCCCACTGTTCGCCGCCGCAAGCGATTCGGTCGGTCGCGGCTTCAGCGGTGGGTGAAAGACGCGGTGGCTCGACATTCGGCCACCCATCAAGTCGCGGCGATCGAGCCTGACGAAACTCTCCACGGCCTGTTCGATCTGTCGACTGGCTCCGCCGAGACCGCATCCGAGTGCGATAGCAGTGATCCTGCGGCTGAAGTCTTGATGGTCGATGGACCACGTGGTCCGCCTGGTTTCCACCGTCAAGACGGCGAGGATAATGGCGGCAATCCGTCGCGCGTCCACGAGGAGTACCATCCCGAACCCCTTTGTTCGCAGTAGAGGGAAGAACTTCGTCGCCGCAACATGGATGCACTCCACACGCCCATCGTTGGAAAAACCCCTGAGGCTCGGGCCTTAGAAGAGGTGCGCTTGGTTAATTTGGCTGAGCACACTCGACTGGAGAACCTTCAGTGTGCTCTCGACGAGCATGCTCGGGAGCGGATCCCTGAGTCCAGTCGACGACAACTGTTCCCGCCTCCACCTAAGGTATACCGCACTCCGATCCAGAATATCACAGCTGCGGCCCGAATAGCAGAGTCAATTCAACCTTCCCAGTCGGAGGCTGGCAGAGGTTTGATGCAGATCCGGGCCTTACTCCGGGTAGCAGGAGAACAGAACACATCAGTGTCTCAGTCGCGGAATAGGATTCACAGCAGATCCGTAGTAGCGGATACAGTTCAGTCGGCCCACAACCCAAGATCGCCCCTGCAGCGTGAAGGCCGTGGGCAGTATGATCACCGACTCAACCGCGATAATCGTCGTCGAGTGCCCACACCTCCGAGGAGTGCATCATAAGTGCCTCGGCAGTACGATGATAGACGCCGTCATAGTGGCGAGTGCAGAGCACCATTCGACCCAAGAGAGTCAGGCTTCGATGCAAGATCTATCCTTGTTCAAGGTCTAGTCAACCGGAATAGAGCGCATAGAGAAGACTCTGGCAGAGATTGCCCGACTGGCAACAGAGTGCATGTTTCAGGTCCAGAGTGTTTCAGCAGAGCCATCAGGGCTGCAGTGATTCCTCCCAACTTAAGGTTGGCGACTGGAGTCAGTAAGTTCACTGGAGAGTCCAAGCCTGAAACTTGGCTTGAGGATTATTGAGTGGCTGTGCAGATTGGTGGAGGGAACGATGAAGTAGCAATGAAGCATCTTCCTCTGATGTTGGAAGGGTTGGCCCGAGCATGGTTGACTCAGTTAGCCCCAGGCAGTATATACAGTTGGGAAGAGCTTGCTTGAGTGTTCCTCAGAACTTTTGAGGGCACTTGCAAGCGGCCAGCAGGATCGACAGAGTTGCAGCATTGTGTGCAGAAACCGAGTGAGACTTTAAGGGATTTCATTCAGAGGTGGACCACTTTGCACCACACCGTTGAAAATGTATCAGAGCATCAAGTAGTGTGTGCCTTCAAGGAAGGCGTCAAATACCGAGATTTGGTCCTGAAGTTCGGTCGGACTGGAGATATGACTCTGACTCAGATGATGGAAATAGCCACCCGGTACACTAACGGAGAAGAAGATGATCGACTCCGCAGCGGAAAGGGTAAACTAGTTGGCCAAGAGGCCGGCGGGGGTAATTCCAGTCGGAAACAGAAACGTAAGGCTGAGCCTGCAGCACCCGGTGAGATTGCAGCAGTGACTAAAGGAAAGTTTAAGGGAAAACCTAAAGGGCCCTGGCCCCCCAAGAAGGTAAAGGATCAAGCAGGAAATGATGTGTTGGATTTACCGTGTCACATCCACACGAAGAAGGACGAAGAGGGTAATCTGATTTACCCTAAACATACCACTCGACAATGTCGACTCCTGATCCAGCAGCTCCGAGAGAAACAGCCCAATGAGAAGGAAAAAGAGTCGGACAAAGACGAGGACGAAGAGGAAGACGGCGGTTATCCCAAAGTCAATTCCAGCCTCGTGATTTTTGCTGATGTTGAGAGCAAGAGTCGGTTGAAAGTTATCAACAGAGAAGTGAATATGGTCGCTCCGGCGATGACGACCACATACCTGAAATGGTCTCAGAAAGCCATCACATTCGACCAGTCTGATCACTCTGCTCGTATAGCCACCCCTAGGAGGCAAGCGTTGGTGGTCGACCTAGTGGTCGAAGGCACTAGACTGACCAAAGTGCTAATGGATGGTGGTAGCGGCCTGAATATCCTTTACGCTCAAACCTTGAAGGGGATGGGCATT
Source organism: Aegilops bicornis (assembly GCA_021605145.1). Classification (NCBI taxonomy): domain Eukaryota; kingdom Viridiplantae; phylum Streptophyta; class Magnoliopsida; order Poales; family Poaceae; genus Aegilops; species Aegilops bicornis. The sequence continues at coordinate 26,259,486 of CM038671.1, forward strand.
CCGATGTCCAAACTTAGCAAGAGCAATATGAGTTTCCATGGCGTTTTCCCCGGAAAGAAAGCTAAATCACTCGGCCAGATCACCCTTGACGTGGTTTTCGGTGATTCCAAGAATTAACGTAAGGAAAAGTTGACATTTGAAGTTGTGGATTTACAGAGTGCTTATCATGCCATCCTGGGTAGGCCTACCTACGCACGTTTTATGGCTCGACTGTGTTACATGTACCTCAAGTTGAAGATGCCTGGCCCCAGAGGTGCGATCACAGTTACGGGCAATCGGCAGAAGGCGGAGGACTGTTTCCAGAAGGGTTCCAAAATTGCCGATGCACAAATGGCAGCAGTTAAATTTCAAGAATATTAGAAGAGTGCAGATTCGAGTGATTTGCTCCGAGCTAAGAATCCTGCCACAGATTCTGCATTTCAGTCGTCTGGTGAAACAAAGCCATTTCGTATTCACCCGACTGATCCCAATGCCGCACCGACTCATATATCAACGACACTCGACAGCAAATAGGAAGAAGCGCTCATCCAGTTGCTCCGTGAGAACTGGGACATCTTTGCATGGAAACCTTCTGACAGGCCGGGTGTACAAAGAGAACTGGCTGAGCACCGTTTGCGTGTCGACCCCAAGGTAAAACCCGTCAAAGAGCATCTTCGGCGGTCTGCCGTGCAGAAGAGAAAAGCAATTGGCGAGGAAGTGGCTCGGCTCCTAGCAGCAGAGTTCATTCGTGAGATCTACCACTCCGAGTGGCTTGCCAATGTAGTCATGGTCCCTAAGAAGGACGATTCACTTCGTATGTGCATCGATTTCAAGCACATCAATCGGGCCTGCCCGAAAGATCATTTCCCTCTCCCCTTCATTGATCAGATTGTTGACTCGACTGCGGGGTGTGAGTGCTTGTCTTTTTTAGATGCATATTCCGGGTATCATCAGATCCGACTGTATGGTCCCGATGAAATAAAAACAGACTTCATTGCCCCATTCGGGTGCTTTTGCTATGTCACCATGCCATTTGGTCTTAAAAATGCCGGAGCCACATTCATGAGGATGATTCAGAAGTGCCTGCTCACTCAAATCAGTCGGAATGTGGAAGCATACATGGACGACATTGTGGTCAAGTCACGTAAAGGTTCCGACCTACTGACTGGCCTCGCAGAAACCTTTGCCAACCAAAGAAGGTATGATATCAAGCTTAATCCGTCAAAGTGCACATTCGGAGTTCCAGGTGGAAAATTACTCGGTTTCCTCGTTTCCGAACGAGGGATCGACGCAAATCCAGAAAAATTTGATACCATACTCCGAATGAAACGCCCTGTGCATGTGCATGACGTTTAGAAGCTTACTGGTTGTTTGGCCGCCTTGAGTCGATTCATTTCTCTTCTCGGTGAAAAGGCCTTACCTCTTTACCGATTGATGAAGAAATCCGATAAGTTCGAGTGGACTGATGAAGCTAACGCAGCGTTTGCAGAGCTCAAAGCCCTGCTTTCCACCCAGCCGGTGCTTGCTGCGGCAGTCAACATAGAGCCTTTACTGCTTTATATTGCAGCCACTGGACAAGTTGTCAGTACAGTACTCATGGTCGAGCGGGATGAAGAACGAAAGGCTTACAAAGTTCAACGCCCAGTGTATTATCTCTCTGAAGTTTTGACTCCATCCAAGCAACGATATCCACATTATCAGAAGCTTGTCTATGGAGTCTACATGACCATGAAGAAGGTTGCACACTATTTCTCTGATCACTCCATTACAGTCGTCAGCGACGCACCTTTATCTGAAATTCTGAACAACAGAGATGCAACTGGTCGAGTAGCAAAATGGGTGATTGAACTCCTTCCATTGTATATCAAGTTTGAGGCAAAGAAAGCTATCAAGTCCCAGGAAATCGCAGATTTCCTTGCCGAGTGGATTGAGCAGCAACTGTCGAATCAAGTTCACTCAGAGCATTGGACCATGTTCTTCAATGGCTCCAAGATGTTGAACGGCTCCGGTGCTGGGGTAGTGTTGGTATCCCCCCGTGGAGACAAGCTTAGCTATGTTCTCCAAATTCATTTTGACTCTTCCAACAACGAAGCTGAATACAAAGCACTTATGTACGGGTTGCGTATGGCCATTTCACTCGGCGTCTGTCGCCTTATGGTCTACGGTGACTCGGATTTGGTGGTTAATCGAGTGATGAAAGAATGGGATGTCAGGAGCCCAGCGATGACTGGTTATTGCAATGCAGTAAGAAAGCTGGAAAAGAAGTTTCAAGGGTTGGAGCTTCACCATATACCCCGACTGGAAAATCAAGCCGCTGATGAATTAGCAAAGATAGGATCTAAGAGAGAGGCCATTTCCAGCAATGTGTTTTCGGAACATATTCATTCACCTTCAGTTCAAGAAGATCCTTTCACTGAAGAGTCCCCACAGCCTAAGAGCGCCACAGATCCGACTGAAATCGAAATCCCAGCCGTGGTTGACTTAGTCATGGAGGTTTTGGTCTTCACTCCCGACTGGACAGTGCCATACAGCGCATACATTCTTAGGAAGGAGCTTCGAGAGGATGAAGAAGAGGCTCGACAGATCGTCCGACGATCTAAAGCCTTTAATTTGATAAAAGGTCAGTTGTTCAGAGAAAGCGTAACTGGAGTCTGTCAGAAATGCATCGCGCCAGAAGAAGGCCGAATGATCCTCAAGGATATTCACTCGGGGACCTGTGGTCACCATCCATCCTCTCGGACCATCATGGCCAAAGCATACCGAGCCGGATTTTACTGGCCACATGCCAACGAGATGGCGAAAGAAATAGTAGACAAATGTGAAGGCTGTCAGTTTTACTCCAACATGTCCCATAAGCCTGCGTCAGCTCTGAAGACAATTCCACTCATCTGGCCTTTCGCTGTCTGGGGATTGGATATGGTTGGACCTCTGAGGACTGGCAGGAGTGGATTTACCCATGTGCTGGTAGCAGTCGACAAGTTCACCAAATGGATCGAAGCCAAGCCCATTAAAAACCTTGAAGCAAGTACAACTGTAAGTTTCATCAGAGAATTGATATTCAGATATGGTGTTCCGCACAACATCATCACGGATAACAGGTCGAACTTCGACTCTGACGAGTTTAGAGCCTTTTGTGCTTCCCAAGGCACAAGGGTCAATTATGCTTCAGTTGCCCATCCTCAGTCGAATGGGCAGGCTGAAAGAACAAATCGACTGATTCTCAAAGGACTGAAACCCCGATTGATGCGTAACCTCAAGCATGCAGCAGGTGCCTGGGTCGATGAACTTCCATCAGTACTTTGGGGATTGAGGACAACTCCTAATCGGTCGACTGGACGAACTCCATTCTTCTTAGTCTACGGAGCTGAAGCTGTCCTCCCAAATCATCTGCTCCACAATGCGCCCCAAGTTGAGATCTTCTCAGAAGAAGAAGAAGCAGAACATGCTCGGCAAGATGCAGTCGATCTCCTGGAAGAAGAAAGAGAGATGGCCTTGATCCGGTTGACCATTTATCAACAAGACCTACGCCGATTCTATGCCAGAAACGTAAGGGGGCAGACATTTCAGGAGGGAGACTTGGCTCTTCGACTGGACCAGCAGAAACCACACAAGCTCGCCCCTGCTTATGAAGGCCCTTTCGTCATCACCAAAGTGCTCCACAACGGAGCATATCGTCTTTTCAACGTCGAGCACAATAAAAATGAGCCCCGCCCTTGGAATGCGGAACTACTCTGCCCCTTTTACTCTTAAGCATTCAGACTATTGAGATGTAATAAGAAATACCTTTTAGTTTGATTATCAAAGACATGATTTTACAGTCTTCCGAATGATTGTTGTTCGTTTTTTGCATGTTCTAAAATCCCCCAGTGGGTGCCTTAGCTGCGAATCCGTTTCGCCTAAGTTGAAAAGTAAAATCCTACCGAGTGGTGAGCCAGCCTCTCACTCGGAGGCTTAGCTGCGAATCCGTTTCGCCTAAGTTTGAAAAATCCTACCGAGTGGTGAGCCAGCCTCTCACTCGGAGGGTTAGCTGCGAATCCGTTTCGCCTAAGTTTGAAAAATCCTACCGAGTGGTGAGCCAGCCTCTCACTCGGAGGCTTAGCTGCAGTCTAGTACTCGCCTAAGTGTTTAAAAAATCCTACCGAGTGGTGAGCTAGTCTCTCACTCAGAGGCTTAGCTGCAGTCCAGTACTCGCCTAAGTTTAAAAGATCCTACCAAATGGTACGGGTCGGCCATGACACCCCCCCCCCACGCAGGGGGGGGGGGGCTGCACCATCAAGAAGAAGGACAAGATTGTGCGAGCAATATTCTCACTCGCGGGCTTAGTTGCAGTCCAGTACTCGCCTAAGTATAAAAACTCCTACCGAGTGGTGAGCGATCCTCTCACTCGGAGGCTTAGTTGCAGTCCAGTACTCGCCTAAGTATAAAAATCCTACCGAGTGGCGAGCAATCCTCTCACTCGGGGGCTTAGCTGCAGTCCAGTACTCGCCTAAGTATAGAAAATCCTACCGAGTGGTGAGCGATCCTCTCACTCGGGGGCTTAGCTGCAGTCCAGTACCCGCCTAAGTATAAAAAACCCAGCCGAATGGTGCAGGTCAACCATAACCCCTCCCTCAGGGGCTGCACCATCAAGAAGAAGGACGAGATTGTGTGCACTGCTAAAGGCTCATCCAACAGCTGACGCCAAGGCGAGCTGCTTTCAGGAACGTCAAGACCATTGTTGAATGCCTCGCTGATGAGTTGATCAATGCTGCCAAAGGCTCATTCAACAGCTAGTGCCAAGACGAACTGCTTTCAGGAACGTCAAGGCCATTGCTAAGTGCCTTGCTGATGAGCTGATCAGTGCTGCTCAAGGTTCGTCCAATAGGTCGACTGCGGCCTCTTCATCAGAAGCTGCATCGAGAATACAAAAACCAATCCGAGGGAAGAATGAGTTCCGCTCGAAGACAAACACCACATATTCAAAGATAAACCAAGCTCAGATAAATCCAAAGGTTTCTAACCGCGGATTAAAAGTACTCGGGCGTCAGGCCCGAAGGAGTTTCAACGATTACAAAATCACTCGGCATTCCAAGGCAAATGAGGGTGAAGCATAATGTTTTTTCAATCACTCGGCGGGAGAAGGGCTGGCTGGATTGCAGAAGCTATCAAGGTCAATGCTGTCAGCGATACGAGTGGCTTCCTCAAGGAAGGTGTCCATGAAGGACTGGAAGGCGTCTTTCTTAGTATTCGCCACCTTGAGGGCCGCCAACTTGTCTTCTCTGGCCTCCTTGCAGTGCACTTGAACCAATGACAGGGCGACATCAGCGCCACAGCAAGCTGACAACTTCTTCCACTCTTGCACTCGACCAGGAATCTGATTGAGTCGAGTCATCAGCGACTCGAGGTCTTGAGAAAGTTCTGCCCGAGGCCAGAGTTCAGCGTCCACCCGGGTCATCGCCGCCTTCAGTCGAGCCAGATAGGCAACGACGCGATTCCAACCGTAGCAAGTTCATCGCAGCGTCATCTTTCACAGGGCAATTGATGGGGTCGAGACATGTCTCGACCCGCCCGGTTTCAGCTTCAAAATCCTAACAAAGTTCTGCTCCATCATGAAAAATAGTGAGTCGACAATATTACAACATACTTCAATCGACGACAATTAACCAGTTGAACGGTTGTACCTTCAAGCTTCAGAACTAGTTTCGCGGCAAGTTGTCCCAGATAGGACTCTAGCTCGCCTGTCTTGGCTCTGAGACCACCAACTTCATTGGTCAGGTTCTCCTTGTCCTTCTCCAGCTGCTCGACTTCCCGATTGGCTTCCGAGATGGCGGTCTTCCGCTTCGCGTTCTCCTCTTCCAACTTGCCAACTGAAGCCAGCTTCTGGTCCGCAAGCATTGTCTTCGCATGTGCTTCCTTCTGAGCAGCGGCAAGGTCCTGGTCCTTCTTCTCCAAGGCTTCCTTCATTCTCTCTAAAGAAACAACACTCTTCAGACGAGCCTGAAGTTAACGGTTTTCACTACACACATCTGCTTGTGTGAAGTCATTCAGTTCAAAGAGACTGAAAGAAAAAATAGTGAAAGACGCGAGTTACTAGGTGGTCAGGAGTCGATTGGTTACCTCCCATGATAGCCGTTTCTTCTTGAGCAGCCTTGAGGTTCTTCTTCGCGAGTTCAAGATCAAGTTCAACGCTGATGTGCTTCTTCTTCGACTCGGAAAGCCGAGCTCCAAGATCACAAGACCTCTACAGTCAACCAGAGAGATATATTAGTCGACGGAAATAAAAGACAATGACAGCGAAAAGTTACTCTAAGACTACCGCCGAATCAGATATTCAACAGTAATCTCGGGCACTACACCCAGTGGGTGCACTTAGCGTGCCCCCACTGGTTTAGATCAACACTCAGCATGGTCTGCCCAGCGTGAGTCAAAAAAAGAGAGAAGATTCTAAGACCTCAACCGACTGCCAGCAGTCGACCGTGGTCTCGGGGACTACACCCAGTGGGTGCACTCGGCGTGCCCCCCCTGGTCCGGACAGATTACTAAGACTCAGCATGAGTCGAGTGAAGTGGAAGATTTCCTAAACTCTAAACACAGGCACACCCCAGTGGGTGATCGGATATAAAACAACATTCAAAAGTTCAGTCGGAGTTCGCTGACCTTAACATTGGTCTGCAGGGCGGTGCTGGCGTTATAAGCCACCTGACTGGCCTCGTGCATCACCTTCACCTGCTCTATGACAAGGTTCACCTGGCGAAGAGTCTCCCCGGCAGCAGTTGGCGAATCATCTGGGGTCTGGTATGCAGTAAAGAGTGATGGCTCCAAGGCGGCCGAAGCAGCTACTGGGTCAGACGAGTGGAGTTGCACTGGAGCGGCGGAAACCAGAGTAGTCGACCTCGACGGACGATCAGTCGTCAACGGGTCGGCAAATGTGACGTTGGTCCGAACCGGATCTCCGGAACGCTCGACCACCACCTCAAGCGCCGGCGTCGACTGGGGGACTTGAACTTCAAGCTTTCTCCTGCTTGAGCCCCCACCTCTCCTCCTCCTCTCTTGTAGAGACACTTCTTCTTCTTCATCAGGAAGCACGACGACTTCTTGCGGAACTGCAGAGAGAGAGAAACATTGGAAATTCAGCCGACTGACAACCCACTCGACTAAATGAAGCCTGGTCGAATGGACTTACCAACCCGGGAAGTGGCTGCATCATCAGTCTCCTCGTCTCCAGGAGCTTTGTCGATATCCATGTCAGTTGCAGCAGAGGTTGGGCTGGAAAGATACATGATCCGTTTGGTCAGAACAAAAACTTCAGTCGGCTTAGATAAATGAAAGCAAGATACTCACCCCGACGCAACAGGGACGTCCATCTTGATCCGCGGCAAAGTCTTCCGAGTCTTTGGAGGAGCAACCTTGGGCTGGTTGGCGACCTTCTCTGTCGGCTCCGGAGTAGATATCCGAGTGCGCTTTTGCGTGTGGGTACTTGGAGCCACGTTCTTTCCGCGCCCGCCCTCCGGGTCATGGTGTTGCTTGGATCGGCGTTCGGAGCGCGGCGGTGAGTCGACTTCTTCCTCGTCGTCTGACTCCTCGCTCTCCTCCTCCTCGTCTTCATCCGAAGATTCCCATTCACCGCTCTCCTCCGCGCTGGCCTCTCCCTCCTGGTCCTGCTCCAGAGCTTGTTCACCGTTGGGCATCGAATATATTTCAGTGAAAACCTACAAGACAAAAAGTCGAGTGAATCAGTCGAGATCAAGTACAGTCGAAATATGTATGCAAAGACAGTCGGAATAAAGAGCATACCTTGTCGGGCTGATTGTCGTCATTGAAGGGGATGACTCGCCTGGCTCCTCCGGGGTTGTCCTGGTTGCCTGTGATCAATGTTGGGTATATCGCTTATCGGGAACTTATCGGTTGACTCATGATAAGGGGTAAATCGGCCAGTTTATCGACATATCGGCCGATTTATCGCCATATCAGCTAATTTATCGGCCGATTTATCTTATCGGTCAGACAACGATACGCGATAAATTGGCCGATTTATCGGAATATCGGAAGATATCTTGAACAATGCCTGTGATGCTCTTCAACCACATGGCTACGGTCTTGGGTGGCACTTCCTCTGGATGAACCCGAGCGGTGTCGTCGGACCCGGAGTACAGCCACATGGGATGGTCACGGGCCTGAAAAGGCTGGATGCGTCGATTGAGGAATACCTCCAGCAGGTCCAGGCCAGTGACACCCTCGTTAATCAGTTGGACCACTTTCTCAACCAACATCGTCGTCTCCACGTTCTCAGCAGCAGTCACTTTCAGTGGAGAAGGAGACTGGACACGGTCGAAAGTGAAGTGGGGAAGTCCAGTCGACTGACCTGGAGTTGGGACGTCCTGGCAGTAGAACCAGGTCGACTGCCAACCTCTAACCGATTCAGGGAGAGTCATCGCAGGGAAGAACTCCTATGCCTCTTTTGGATACCCAAACCCCCGCACATCTGGAGACATGGGTCTTCGAGTCAAGAAAGCGGCAAGGTACGTGATGGTATTAGGAGAAAATGGTGGAGTTGGGAACCAAAGAAGTTCAGGAAGTCCCGGAAGAAGGGGTGCGGAGGGAGCGAAAAACCCCGGTCGACGTGGGTGGCGAGCAGTACACACTCACCCGGTCGAGGCTGCGGCTCCGTCTCCCCCTCAGGCAGCCTTGCTGCACCCTTGGCGATCAGCCCGGACTCCGCCAGCTCGTCTAGATCTTCTTGCCGGAGCGAAGACCGAATCCAATCGCCCTGGATCCAGCCTGGCGGCAGCCCCGCGCGGGATGACGACCCGCGGTTCTGCTTCTTGCCTTTCGCTGCCCCCGTGGCCTTCTTCGCACGCTCCAGCGCCGCTGTCTTGTCCTTCACCATGGCGGCAGAGCGGCAGCGTCGAGAGCAGAAGCACTGGATGCGGTGGAGAAGTAGAGGAAGAAGAAAGAGAAACGGGCGTGCACAGTGCAGACGCTTCGGTTCCGTTGCCTTATAAAGGGCTGCTTCCGAGTGGCTGACGCGTGGGACCAGGCGATCCTGTCAAATCCCGCAACAGTCACGCGCAACGTACGTGGCGAAAAAGGCGGTGCGAAAATCGAGGCACTATTGTTTATCCGCTCCACTTACTTCGGCGCGCCCCGTCCCGCACGCTTCCCCGAAATTTCGTATCCCGTGAAATCCGGAATACACTACAATCATTCGCGCCAAAGATTGTACACTCCAAGACAGCACTAGGCGGACGATGCTATAAGTTCAGTCGACAACTTTCTGAATGGATCAAGGCGACTGAATCGACGCTGAAGTACCAACGAGAGTCTTCCATCTTGCGAAAAACACTCACGAGGTGCAAAGCTCAGAACAAGTTCAACTTCAACCTACTTTCCACTCGAACCTTAATCCATTCGGGGGCTACTGATGAAGATATAGACCTGGGGTAGGGTCATAGGCCTGACCTATACGTCCTACCCAAGGTCACTACCCTAGAAGATAAGAAGTCCAAAGAGGCAACGAAGAACCCCCATTCAAAGGTGTCGAGTGCAATCCACTCGACCAATCATATCACTCAGATACCCCTCCTACTTGTTGTCACTCGACCATACAAGGAATCACCCGATCTACCGAAGATCAGAAGTCACTCAACGGTCAGGCGTTCACTCCGTAGTCTTTAAGGTCATTAATAGCACTTAGATTGGCGTTATCAGTAATGCCCCTACTTTATGTACATTAAGCCCCTTGTAATGGAGGACGGCTGGGGTCCTGGCGCACTCTATATAAGACACTACCCTCCTCTGGGACAAGGGTTCGCACCCCCTCTAACATCACACACATAATCCAGTCGACCACCTCCGGGCACCGACAGTAGGGCTATTACTTCCTCCGAGAAGGGTCTGAACTCGTAAATCCTGTGTGTACACCTTCACCATAGCTGAGATCTTGCCTCTCCATACCTACCCCCCTTTCTACTATCAGTCTTAGAACCACGACAAGCCCCGCCCAGATCCGCAGGCGGCCCGACCTACCGCCGCGAGGGCCGGCCGTCCCGCGCCGCCCAGGAGCCTCGCGAGGGGGAGGGAGCCCCGCCGCCGCCGACGCACGCACGGGCTTTGCGAGAAGGAAGGCGAGAAAGGGGAGCGGCGGCGGCGATCTAGGGTTCCGCCCGGGACGCTCGCGGGAGCGGCACGGGGGACAGGCTGGAGTTACGCACGAGTTCAGGCGTATCCTCTACCTAATTGTGCATGACTTTTGTACCTTACTCCCTCCGTCACAGTTTAGAAGGCACAGTTAAATTTGCGTGCGTTTCCACAATAGACAAGGTTTAGGGCGCATTGCATTTATTTCTAATAGCCAATTAGTACTCCGATATACTATTTTTATATGCATGCGTAGTGTGAATGCTATTTTTTAGCCCATCTCACAACCAATAGATAACCACCTAGGTCCTAGAGAATTTCCAAGCGTTCCTTCTAAACCGTGACGGAGGGAGTAGGATTTTTATTGGACTGGGTTTAGGTGTATAGGTATGGCTAGAGCCCAGTTGGGCTTTTGGGCTTGGGTCGTTGGGTTGGGCTGCCATGCTTAGGTCTAGTTGGTGCCGGTCTTCGTCATTCCTTTCCAAAAGGCAATATCTTGATTCGATTTATGTATGGGATGGCGTTTAGAACTTTTCTGTTGTGATGATCGAGGGTCGTCTTGTAGGCAAGCTTAACATGCATTTAGTTCTTTTTTAGCATCATCCATTTGAAATTTAGTTGGCATACATATTTTTGTTGGAGGAGTTGATGATAAACTGAACAAATGCCCTGAAAATATTCATGAATAAACACGAGGAACTTGAAAAACAGCAATGCATGTGCGTGAACTGCAGGCATGTGGAAAGAAACGGGACAGAATGAAAGATGCTACAAGTAGTAGTACCTGCATGACAAGTCTTGCCTTGTCTCTTTTCTCTCCTACAAGTACTCTCCTCTCAAAATTCATATACAAAGAAACAAATACATCAGCCAGGTATAGCGCTCTGGTTTAGCGTTATCTACTGGGGCCTAGCGGCATCCAGGCACTGCTGTTCCATCAAAAGGAAACCCATGTTTCGGTTCGAGAGACATGATTCTGACCGTGGGTCCCGTGATACAGTCTGACAGATCGATACAGTGACTCACTGGCTCTGTGGGAAGATACCTCTGGTACATAGGGGACAGCGGCCCTTTGTGTGCTGTCAATCAATCTATGGTGTGAAAGCCAGCATGCACAACCAGGCGACAAGAACTTGACAATACAGCTACACTATTCTGAAATGTGTCATTTTCAGTAACGGCACTATACCGTTAATTACTGTTGCAAAATTGTACTCTCTCCTAAAAACTCTCATTTCTTTTTTTTTTTGCGAGAGAACTTTCAATCTATACATCTTCAATTATGGAAGTACAACAAACACTAAAAATAATAAAAATTATATCCAGATCCGTAGACAACTACAAGCACGGAAACGAGCAGAAGGCACGCCGCTGACATCGCCCTTCCCTCGCTGGAGCCGGACAAAACTGAAGGAAATATGCCTTAGAGGCAATAATAAAGTTGTTATTTTATATTTCCTTATTCAAGATAAATGTTTATTATTCATGCTAAAATTGTATTAACCGGAAACTTGATACATGTGTGGATACATAGACAAAACACCGTTTTCCTAGTATGCCTCTACTTGACTAGCTCGTTAATCAAGGATGGTTAAGTTTCCTAGCCACAGATATGTGTTGTCATTTGATAAACAGGATCACATCATTAGGAGAATGATGTGATGGACAAGACCCATCCGTTAGTTTAGCATAGTGATCGTTCTGTTTTATTGGAACTGCTTTCTTCATGTCACATACATATTTCTTCGACTATGAGATTATGCAACTCCCGGATACCGGAGGAATGCCTTGTGTGTTATCAAACGTCACAACGTAACTGGGTGATTATAAAGATGATCTACAGGTATCTCCGAAGGTGTTTGTTGGGTTGGCATAGATCGAGATTAGGATTTGTCACTCCGAGTATCGGAGAGGTATCTCTAGGCCCTCTCGGTAATGCACATCATAAGAAGCCTTGCAAGCAAAGTGACTAATCAGTTAGTTGCAGGATCATGCATGACGGAATGAGTAAAGAGACTTGCCGGTAACGAGATTGAACTAAGTATGAAGATACCGACGATCGAATCTCGGGCAAGTAACATACCGATGACAAAGGGAATAATGTATGTTGTCATAACGGTTCGACCCATAAAGATCTTCGTAGAATATGTGGGAGCCAATATAAGCATCCAGGTTCCGCTATTGGTTATTTACTGGAGAGGTGTCTCGGTCATGTCTACATAGTTCTCGAACCCGTTGGGTCCGCACGCTTAACGTTCGATGACGATTTGTATTATATGAGTTATGTGATTTGGTGACAGAATGTTGTTCGAAGTCCTGGATGAGATCACAGACATGACAAGGAGTCTCTAAATGGTCGAGAGGTAAAGATCATATATAGGACGATGGTATTCGGACACCGAAAGTGTTCCGGGGGTACCGGGTACAAATCGGGTCATCGGAAGGGGTTCCGGGCAACCCCCAGCAAACTACATGGGCCTAATGGGCCAAGAGGGGGAAAGACCAACCCCTAAGGGGCGGGTGCGCCCCCATGTAGGCCGAATTGGGGGGGGGGGGGGGAGAGATAAGGAAGTGGAGGGATTCGGACTCCCCCTTCCTTCCCTCCCCCTCCTCCTTCCTTCCCCCTTCGATACTTATGGAAGGGGGGAGCCCGACTTGTGGGAGGCGCCCAAGTAGGATTACTCCTACTTGGGGCACCCCTTGCTACCCCTCTCCCTCTCCCACCTATATATATGTGGGGGAGGCATCGCTAGAACACACATCATTGATTCCTAGCCGTGTTAGGCGCCCCCCTCCATAGTTTACGCCTCCAGTCATATTCATGTAGTGCTTAGGCGAAGCCCTGCGCGGATCACTTCACCATCACCGTCACCACGCCGTCGTGCTGACGCAACTCTCCCTCGACACTTTGCTGGATCAAGAGTTCGAGGGATGTCATCGAGCTGAACGTGTGTAGAACTCGGAGGTACCGTACGTTCGGTGCTTGATCAATCGGAACGAGGAGAACTTTGACTACATCAATTGCGTTAACAAATGCTTCCGCTTTTGGTCTACGAGGGTACATGGACACACTCTCCCCTCTCGTAGCTATGCATCTCCTAGATAGATCTTGCTTGAGCGTAGGAATTTTTCTAAAATTGCATGCTACATTTCTCAATAGTGGTATCTGAGCCAGGTCTATGCGTAGATAATAAGCACGAGTAGAACACAAAGAGTTGTGGGCGGTGATCGTCATACTGCTTACCACCAATGTCTTATTTTAATTTGGCGGTATTGTTGGATGAAGCGGCCCGGACCAACCTTACATGAACACGTTCATGAGACCGGTTCCACCGACAAACATGCAACTAGTTTTGCATAAAGGTGGTTGGCGGGCGTCTGTTTCTCCAACTTTAGTTGAATCGAATTTTACTGCGTCGGGTCCTTGTTGAAGGTTAAAACAGCAAACTTGATAAATCGCCATTGTGGTTTTGTGCCATAGGTAAGAACTGTTCTTGCTAGAAGCCCGTAGCAGCCACGTAAAACTTGCAACAACAAAGTAGAGGACATCTAACTTGTTTTTGCAGGGCATGTTGTTATGTGATATGGTCAAGACATGATGTGATATACATTGTTGTATGAGATGATCATATTTTTAAAAGTTATCGGCAACTGGCAGGAGCCTTAGGGTTGTCGCTTTATTGTATGAAAAGCAAATGCCATGTAATTGCTTTACTTTATCACTAAGCTGTAGCGATAGTTGTAGAAGAAATAGTTGGTGAGACGACCACGACGCTACGATGGAGATCAAGGTGTCGAGCCGGTGACGATGGAGATCATGATGTTGCTTTGGAGATGGAGATCAAAAGCACAAGATGACGATGGCCATATCATGTCACATATTTTGATTGCATGTGATGTTTATCTTTATTCATCTTATTTTGCTTAGTACGGCGGTAGCATTATAAGATGATCCCTTAACTATATTTCAAGGTATAAGTGTTCTCCCCGAGTATGCTCCATTGCGTAAGTTCTTTGTGCTGAGACACCGCGTGATGATTGGGTGTGATAGGCTCTACGTTCACATACAATGGGTGCAAGCCAGTTTTGCACATGCGGAATACTCGGGTTAAACTTGACGAGCCTATCATGTACAGACATGGCCTTGGAACACTGGAGACCGAAACGACGAATGTGAATCATATAGTAGATATGATCAACATAGAGATGTTCACCATTGATGACTACCCATCTCACGTGATGATCAGACATGGTTTAGTTGACTTGGATCACGTATCATTAAGATGACTTGAGGGATGTCAATCTAAGTGGGAGTTCTTAAGTAATATGATTAATTGAACTTAATTTGTCATGAACTTAGTCCTGATAGTTTTTGCATATCTATGTTGTAGATCAATGGCCCGTGATACCGTTCCCTTGAATTTTAATGCGGCCCTAGAGAAAGCTAAGTTGAAAGATGATGATAGAAACTACACAGACTGGGCCAGTAACTTGAGGATTATCCTCATTGCTGCACCGAAGAATTATGTCCTTGATGCACCGCTAGGTGAAAGGCTTGCTGCAGGAGCAGATGCTAATGTTATGAACGTATGGCAAGCTCGATCTGATGACTACTCGATAGTTTAGTGTCTCATGCTTTACAGCTTAGAATCGGGACTTCAAAGACGTTTTGAACATCATGGACCATATGAGATGTTCCAAGAGTTGAAGTTATTTCAAGTAAATGCTCGAGTTGAGAGATATGAAGTCTCCAACAAGTTCTATAGCTGCAAGATAGAGGAGAACAATTATGTAAGTGAACACATACTCAGAATGTCTAGATATCATAATCACTTGACTCGGCTGGGAGTTAATCTTCCAGATGTTTGGGTCATTGACAGAGTTCTTCAATCACTGCCACCAAGCTATAAAGGCTTCGTGATGAATAATATGCAAGGGAGGGAAAATACTATTCCCGAGCTCTTCACAACGCTCAAAGCTGCGGAGGTAGAAATCAAGAAGTAGCAACAAGTGTTGATGGTTAACAAGACCACTAGTTTCAAGAAAAAGGGCAAGGGTAAGAAGGGGAACTTCAAAAAGAATGGCAAGCAAGTTGCCACCCCTGGGAAGAAACCCAAAGCTGGACCCATGCTTGAAACTGAGTGCTTCTACTGCAAAGGGACTGGTCACTGGTGTTGGGGAACGTAGTAATTTCAAAAAAAAAATCCTACGCACACGCAAGATCATGGTGATGTATAGCAACGAGAGGGGAGAGTATTGTCCACGTACCCTCGTAGACCGAAAGCGGAAGCGTTAGCACAACGCGGTTGATGTAGTCGTACGTCTTCACGATCCGACCAATCAAGTACCAAACGCACGTCACCTCCGAGTTCAGCACACGTTCAGCTCGATGACATCCCTCGAACTCCGATACAGCCGAGCTTTGAGGGAGAGTTCCATCAGCACGACGGCATGGTGACGATGATGATGTTCTACCGACGCAGGGCTTTGCCTAAGCACCGCTACGATATTATCGAGGTGGACTATGGTGGAGGGGGGCACCGCACACGGCTAAGAGATCCAAGGGATCAATTGTTGTGTCTATGGGGTGCCCCCCTCCCCCGTATATAAAGGAGTGGAAGAGGGGGCCGGCCAAGAGGAGGAGGCGCGCCAAAGGGGGGAGTCCTACTCCCCCTTGCTCCTTTCTCCTCCTTTCCACTAAAGCCCATTAAGGCCCATATACCTCCCGGGGGGTTTCGATAACCTCTCGGAGCTCCGGTATTGTCCCAATCTCACTCGGAACCATTCCGGTGTCCAAATATAGTCGTCCAATATATCAATCTTCATGTCTCGACCATTTCGAGACTCCTCGTCATGTCCGTGATTACATCTGGGACTCCAAACTACCTTCGGTACATCAAAATACATAAACTCATAATATAACCGTCATCTAATTTTAAGCGTGTGGACCCTACGGGTTCGAGAACTATGTAGACATGACCGAGACACGTCTCCGGTCAATAACCAATAGCGGAACCTGGATGCTCATATTGGCTCCTACATATTCTACGAAGATCTTTATCGGTCAAACCGCATAACAACATCGTTGTTCCCTTTGTCATCGGTATGTTACTTGCCCGAGATTCGATCGTCGGTATCTCAATACCTAGTTCAACCTCGTTACCGCAAGTCTCTTTACTCGTTATGTAATGCATCATCCCGCAACTAACTCATTAGTCACATTGCTTGCAAGGCTTATAGTGATGTGCATTACCTAGAGGGCCAGAGATACCTCTCCGACAATCAGAGTGACAAATCCTAATCTCGAGATACGTCAACTCAACAAGTACCTCCAGAGACACCTGTAGAGCACCTTTATAATCACCCAGTTACGTTGTGACGTTTGGTAGAACACAAAGTGTTCCTCCGGTAAACGGGAGTTACATAATCTCATAGTCATAGGAACATGTATAAGTCATGAAGAAAGCAATAGCAATATACTAAATGATCAAGTGCTAAGCTAACCGAATGGGCCAAGTCAATCACATCATTCTCCTAATGATGTGATCCCGTTAATCAAATGACAACTCATGTCTATGGACGGGAAACTTAACCATCTTTGATTCAACGAGCTAGTCAAGTAGAGGCATACTAGTGACACTATGTTTGTCTATGTGTTCACACATGTATTATGTTTCCGGTTAATACAATTCTAGCATGAATAATAAACATTTATCATGAAATAAGGAAATAAACAATAACTTTATTATTGCCTCTAGGGCATATTTCCTTCAACTGGAAGCGGAACTGCCCCAAGTATTTGGCGGATAAGAAGGATGGCAAAGTGAACAAAGGTATATTTGATATACATGTTATTGATGTGTACCTTACTAATTCTCGTAGTAGTGCCTGGGTATTTGATACCGGTTCGGTTGCTCAAATTTATAACTCGAAACAGGGGTGACGGATTAAACAAAGATTGGCTAAGAACGAGGTGACAATGCGCGTCAGGAATGGTTCCAAGGTCGATGTGATCGTCGTCGGCACGCTACCTCTACATCTACCTTCGTGATTCGTTTTAGACCTGAATAATTGTTATTTGGTGCCAGCGTTGAGCATGAACATTATATCTGGATCTTGTTTAGTGCGAGACAGTTATTCATTTAAATTAGAGAATAACTAGTCATCAACCCGTGCTCCAGCACGGTCTAGCAATTTGTAAAAAAATACATTGTATTAAATTTATATAAGTATTGTGTTTGAATGTCGTAGAAACAAAAGTACAACATATTTACAAATATCATTTACTACTTATTTTCCTAGTTTATAACTTTTTATATTCCATACTTCCTATTACGCACATAACATTCTGTATCATCTTATATTTTTGTAAATTTTGTATTAAGCATTGTGGCACAATAAAAATTGGTGACACCATTATATGTATTTGACAGCCCCTGACTTTTTTAATTATTGAATACATAAAAAATGTGTTTTTATTTAACATTATTATACATATGTCATCTACTTTTAATTTTTTTGCACCATTGGTACTTTCTGATTTTGTTCTCTACTTGTTACTACTGGCACAACTACTACATTCATTTGCACAGTACGTGTGATTAAAATATTCCGCAAAAACATAGGTGAGCTATCACCATTTTTAGAGGAGTTAGTTTACGTCGGCCACTCTCAGCTCTGTCTACACAGGCTCCCTCTCTCTATATATATAGGCTCCCTCCCTCTCTACGTCTCACACGTAGACGCACAGACACATCTATACCTACTAATAAAGCAAGGTGCGTTTCTCCAATTTTTTCATCCGTTCACCATCGAAAGATTTTTGTTCTATCCAAGGTGGTACTAAATTTTTGTGCGTCCATCTGTTATAAAAGAAAAACAGTTTTGTTCCGAAATTTGTACATGGGCCGCACATGCTTCGGCCCAGGAAAGCAAGCCCATTTCTTTCCTGCCCGTTCATCTGAAAATTACGCACACGGCGCCAAAATTAGGTCCGCCCGTTTTCGTTTTTTTCTATTCTGTTTCTGTTTTTATTTTCCTTTTTTCCCTTTTTTTCTTATTTTATATATTTTTCCAAGTTTATTTTTCTTTTTCTTTTTCTATTTTTTCATAAATTATATTTTTCATTTTTTTTCAGAATTCCATTTTTTTTTAAAAATTCTTAAAATCAGCAGAATTCAAAATTTTGCTCCAATTTTGAAATATCTTTAGAAATTTAAATTTTTTATACTCATGCCATTTTTCAAAATTAA
Organism: Aegilops bicornis; assembly: GCA_021605145.1. NCBI lineage: Eukaryota > Viridiplantae > Streptophyta > Magnoliopsida > Poales > Poaceae > Aegilops > Aegilops bicornis. The sequence goes on from CM038671.1 coordinate 26,277,833, forward strand.
AAAAATGTTCGAATTTTAACAAAGTGTTTGCATTTTCCAAAATGGTTTAAGATTTTCAAAATAAATTGTCTTTTAGTAAATGATACAAATTCTAAAATATTCATGCTTATTGAAGTGTTCACAAATTTAAAGTATTGTTTGTGTTTGAAAAACACGTTTAAAAAATTATTTTCAATGTTCAAAACATGTTTCCATTTTCACAAATTAGAAAAATTGTTTTCTTAAAAGGAGGTTCAGGTTTTCAAAACATGTTTGTGAATTTTAAAAAACCATTTCAAGTTTTGTTCATATTTTTCCAAATTTAATGAAATTTTCAAAAACAATGCTCACATTTTTTAGAAAAAGAATCAGGATTTAAAAGATTGTTCATATTTCAAAGAATAATCAGAATTTCATAATCTTTACTTTATTATTTGCAAATCTCAAAAAAGATAAAAAAATGAAAAAATGTTTCGAATTTTATGCTACATTATGTTCTTAAACATTTATTTTGGCCATTTTTTAGCAGGACCTGTTTGTTTGAATGGCTATCAGCACGTGTTCGAGATATTGAGGTCATGAGTCTAATTTTTCACTCAGTGGTTGTTTTTTATTTTTATTCGTGTCTTACAAACACATGTTGTTTGGTTAACTGCCAGTGGCCTAACCCGGACGCGAACTGTTGTGCATTCCACTTGTCATTCGACGATAAAAGAGAATATGTTGGTTGGCTATAATTAAAAGAAATTGTAGGCACATGCCAATAAAAGAGGATATGTTGGTTTGGCTCTGATTAAAAAAATGTAGGCAAGTAAGCGCTAAAATAATTAAAGAAAATAAACCCTGATAAAGCAGAGACTACCTGGTTATGCGTCGATTATGACAATTAAATGGGATTCACTAAATTAGTAATCCATCCAGTTACGCCATCGTAGGAGAGTATCGTCGAAACAACTATGCCCCGAAGGTCACCGTGCAGCCACAAAATGAGGAGGCAACCATAACCTAAACACGGAGGCGGACCCGGAGGAAAAAAAATGCGCGAGTTGAGTGGTGCCCACCACTATGAAGATCTCGCGGGCCAAACATGACCCGTGGAATACCGCAACTCCTCGCTATGTCGCCCCACCGCTGTGAAGACCATTTTGATGGACACATCAATTACCTCTCTTGATGCTTTTGCAAAAACAAATCTCCCGTTGCAACGCACGGGCATATGTGCTAGTATAAACCTATGTAAATCATCGGCACCACCCCCAGTGAAGCGGTCATCACTTCAACATGCCGCTGAGCTGCCTGCCTTGTTATGAGAGATGGCTCCGTTCAAGCTTATCTTTTACAATAAAATGTATAAAAAATCATAGAACTTCTTGAAGATTTTTTTATAGAGGCCATCCTTATATTTTTCAAATTTCAACATTAAAATTAGAAATTTGTTTTATTTTTTAAAACGGGTCTGTAAATTTCTAGAAGCTCACCCTTCTCTATTTTAAAAGTTCCCGTAAACTACTGCATACCCACCTATATGATTTTGAAAGTGTGTTTGTACACTGTTGGAAATTGAGCCTTGTTATATCCCAACTAATTCATCCATAGATTAATAAAAATGATTTTCTTTCTCCACTAATATTTTACATTTTTACTTAATTATGCACTCTCCATTGTCGTGCATTTATCCATAAATATATTAAATATGAAAATTAATCTGCATGCCCTCACTTCTGAAACTAACGGATTTCTGACGCAGCTGCACAGAATATCATTTAGATTTTATAAAAAATATTTTAGGATTTTTTTATTAGATGACACATACAGATTTGGGAGCATATATCGAAGTGTGATATAAGTACATGCACCATTTGTATAGTACATGCATATATGCGTTGTGAATTTTTTTTTGAAACAATCGTTGTGATTGTGTGTGTGTGTGTGTGTGTGTGTGTGTGTGTGTGTGTGTGTGTGTGTGGTGATTTTTTTATTAGAAAAAATAGTTCACCTACCTACATAATTGCCTAGTTGTGTTGCCATGCATGTGTAACTTCATCGCTATGTTTCTTGAAAAAAAAAACAAAGTTTGTTGGCCGATCTTACATTCACGTATTTTTTTTAGGGTAACATTCACGTTTCATAGTGTAACACATATGGACTTTTGGGCCGATGCAATCTCCTAGGTAGTTTTCTAGGATTAACAGGTAATCTAGGAGGAGACCAAGGGGAGCACGTCTCCTGCATATTTTTTCTCTTTCAAGCGTAGAAGGGAGAGACCAATGGGAACACTTCTCCTGTTTCATCCAATGGCTACAAACAAATTATATATTAATCGGAAGGATGAAATTACTTACTTTCTAGGATGAACGTGGTGTCTCGTATGATGCTTCAAATTAGTAAATATAAGATGGTTGTTATATTTATATGAGTAATATCTTTTATGGTCATTGTCGGGGTCAAAACCGGCGGATCTCGGGTAGGGGGTCCCGACCTATGCGTCTAAGCCCAATGGTAACAGGAGGCAAGGGACACGATGTTTTATCCAGGTTCGGGCCCTCTCGATGGAGGTAAAACCCTACTTCATGCTTGATTGATCTTGATGATATGAGTATTACAAGAGTTGATCTACCACGAGATCATAGAGGCTAAACCCTAGAAGCTAGCCTATGATGATTATGATTGTCCTTCTACAGACTAAACCCTCCGGTTTATATAGACACCGGAGGGGGCTAGGGTTTACACAGAGTCGGTTACAAAGAAGAAGATCTATCATCCGAATCGCCAAGCTTGTCTTCCACGCAAAGGAGAGTACCATCCGGACACGGGACGAAGTCTTGAGTCTTGTATCTTCACGGTCCATCAATCCGGCAAAAGTATATAGTCCGGCTGTCCGGACCCCCCCTAATCCAGGACTCCCTCAGTAGCCCCTGAACCAGGCTTCAATGACGATGAGTCCGGCGCGTAGATTGTCTTCGGCATTGCAAGGCGGGTTCCATCTCCGAATACTCCAAAGCAGATTAAGGATTGTGTCCGGCTCTGTGAGATAATTTCCGCACACCACCGTAGAGAGCATAACACTTCACAAATCTGATCTGCAGACAATTTTTTTTACGGTGTCCCCTTACGCCGTGGCCTCGCTTAATACGAGCCGGTTTTTCTCGGCCTGCCTCGACACGCGTTGCGAGGCGGTTTTATTGGCACGCCTTGCCAAAGCAGAGATCGTGTTCCCCTTATCGCGGGATCCTCCATCAATACGGGCGCGTGCAACCCCACGACGCCTGTTGGTATGACTCCGTGTTTTTAGGTTAGTCCCAAGCGGTTACACTGAGGACGCTTGATATTCACCCCCTTTATAGAGGGGTCGAGGCCTATCCCTCTTTTCTACCACGCTTGCGCCTTTCCACATCTCGATTTCCAACACCCGAAGCCCAAGCTTAAGCACTTCGGATCTTAAATCATGTCCAGATCCAACCTTCAAGGCCGGTGGATGGCCTCCTCTGTCATAGAGGAGGACATTGCGAAGCTTAGGGAGGTCAGATATCTGACCGCCGACATCAAGCACAGGCTTCCTGCTCCAGGATAGGTCATCCCTACTCTCGAGCCCAACGGGAGCGTCGTATTTGTTTCTCACTTCCTCCATGCTTAGGCTTCACCCTTGATCCCTTTGTGAGAGGGCTCATGTTCTATTACGGGCTAGATTTTCATGATCTAGCTCCGGACGCCATCCTTCACATCTCGTCGTTCATCGTGTGTGCGAAGCCTTCCTCCACATCACCCCGCACTTCGGCTTATGGCTCAAGACCTTCAATGTGAAGCTGAAGATGATTGAGGGGCGACACGCGGAGTGCGGAGGTGCTGCAATAATGTGAACGCCCGACGCCCCATGGCCAGAGGGCTTCTTCCCGGAGGTGTCCGATCTATGGCAGCGGAGGTGGTTTTACGTCACGGCTCCCAGAGGCACAAAGTGGGTGGCTGCCCCCCGACTTTCGTTCGGGCCCTCCGCCTCAACTGGCGTCATCGGCCAATGTGGGACTGGATTGGGGGCCTGCTAATGACATACCAACATTGCAGAGCCGCATTCGGGAGCTTATTGAGAGGGACATTAGCCTTGTCAGCGTAATTCAGGTAATGCTAGTCCGACGGTTCTTGCCGTGCAAACGCCGGCCTCTACGGATGTGGGAGTTTGATACGTCTCCGTCGTATCTACTTTTCCAAACACTTTTGCCCTTGTTTTGGACTATAACTTGTATGATTTGAATGGAACTAACCCGGACTGACGCTGTTTTCAGCAGAATTGCCGTGATGTTGTTTTATGTGCAGAAAACAAAAGTTCTCGGAATGACCTGAAACTCCACGGAACACCTTAGAAAAATAATAAAAAATCCTCGCCAAAGATGAAGACAAGGGGGCCCACACCCTGCTCACGAGGGTGGGGCGCGCCCTCCTGGCGCGCCCTACCTCGTGGGTCCCCTGGTGGCCCTCCGACGCCAGCTCCAACTCTATATATTGGCTTTCGGGGAGAAAATAATCAGAGAGAAGAAATCATCGCGTTTTACGATACGGAGCCGCCACCAAGCCCTAATCTCTCTTGGGAGGGCCGATCTGGAGTCTGTTCGGGGCTCCGGAGAGGGGGATTCGGCGCCGTCGTCATCATCAACCATCCTCCATCACCAATTTCACGATGCTCACCGTCGTGCGTGAGTAATTCCATCGTAGGCTTGCTGGACGGTGATGGGTTGGATGAGATTTATCATGTAATCGAGTTTTATTTTTTAGGGTTTGATCCCTAGTATCCACTATGTTCTGATATTGATGTTGCTATGACTTTGCTATGCATAATGCTTGTCACTAGGGCCCGAGTGCCATGAATTCAGATCTGAACCTATTATGTTTTCATGAATATATGTGTGTTCTTGATCCTATCTTGCAAGTCTATAGTCACATATTATGTGTTATGATCCGACAACCCCGAAGTGACAATAATCGGGATACTTCTTGGCGATGACCATAGTTTGAGGAGTTCATGTATTCACTATGTGCTAATGCTTTGTTCCGGTTCTGTATTAAAAAGAGGCCTTAATATCCCTTAGTTTCCAATAGGACCCCGCTGCCACGGGAGGGTAGGACAAAAGATGTCATGCAAGTTCTTTTCCATAAGCACGTATGACTATATTCGGAATACATGCCTACATTACATTGATGAATTGGAGCTAGTTCTGTGTCACCCTATGTTATGACTGTTACATGATGAACCGCATCCGGCATAATTATCCATCGCTAATCCGGTGCCTACAAGTTTTCCATATACTGGTTTACGTTTATTTATTTTTCCGTTGCTACTGTTATCATCACTACAAAAATACCAAAAACATTACTTTTGCTGTCTTTACTTTATTACCGTTACCACCACTATCATATTACTTTGCTACTAAACACTTTGCTGCAGGTATTAAGTTTCCAGGTGTGGTTGAATTGACAACTCAGCTGCTAATACTTGAGAATATTCTTTGGCTCCCCTTGTGTCGAATCAACAAATTTGGGTTGAATACTCTACCTTCGAAAACTGTTACGATCCCCTATACTTGTGGGTTATCAAGACCTTTTTCTGGCGCCGTTGTCGGGGAGCATAGCTCTATTCTTTGAGTCACTTGGGATTTATATCTGCTGGACACTATGAAGAACTTGAAAGACGATTGAACTACTATTTTGCCCTCAACTACGAGGGGAGGTAAGGGACTGCCATCTAGCCTTGCACTAGATTCTCATACATTATGAGTAAGTTTGCGACACCTAAACCTACTATCGCTATGAATTCTGATATGTCGCATGTTATTGATGATGCCATACGCTATGCATCACACTTATGATGAAACTACTTCTATGCTTGATACTATCGTGCCCTTGGTGAATTTCTTGATGAGCAAATTGCTAAGTCTAGAGAAAGAGAAATTATTGAACCTGAATACGATGATGTTAGTGATGATGAAAATATGCGCTATTCCTGAGGGTTATCTTTTTGATGCGGAATCTTCTGCAGCTATTCTTGCTTGCCAGGATAGACTTGAACTTAAGAGGTTGCTAGTTAAATGGAGTAAAGAATCTTTTAGAGATAGAATGAGACCCAACCCTGCTTTTGCTACTTCACCTATTTGTGTTCCCGATAAGGATTATTATGATTTTTCTGTCGATCCAGATATAATTACTTTGGTTGAATCTGATCCTTTTTATGGCTATGAATCTGAAACTGTTGTGGCACATCTTACTAAGTTAAATGATATAGCTGCCCTGTTTACTAATAATGAGAGATCACGCTACCTTTATTTACTCAAAATATTTCCGTTCTCATTAAAGGGTGATGCTAAGATATGGTTTAATTCTCTTGATCCTGGTTGCGTGCAAAGTCCCTAGGATATGATTTATTACTTTTCTGCTAAATATTTCCCTGTTCATAAGAAACAAGCTGCTTTGAGGGATATATATAATTTTGTGCAAATTGAAGAAGAGAGTCTCCCACAAGCTTGGGGGAGGCTTCTCAAGTTACTTAATGCTTTGTCTGATCATCCTCTTAAGAAACCTGAAATACTTGATATCTTTTATAATGGACTAACCGATGCTTCCAGAGATTACCTGGATAGTTGTGCTGGTTCTCTTTTCAGGGAAAGAACACCGGATGAAGCTGAAATTTTATTGAATAATATGTTGACAAATGAAAATAATTGGGCACCTCTGAGCCAACTCGAGCCAGCCTCTGAGCCAATTGAGCCTATTCCTAAACCAACTCAAGAAGAGAGGTGTTCTATTTCTCAGTCCAAGATATGCAAGAGGCAAAGAAATCCATGAAAGAAAAAGGTATTAAAGCTGAAGATGTAAAGAATTTACCTCCTATTGAAGAAATACATGGTCTTAATTTCATCACTGTTGAAGAAGTATATGATCTCAATTACTTATTTACTGAAGAACCTCCCGATATCCCGACACAGGTAGTAATGGTAAATTCTCTCTATAGATATGATAAAGCTGAAGTCCCTCCTACTAAAATTGCTAGTCAGTGCTTGGATGAGTTTGATAACTTTATGTTTAAGCAAGATGACTTTAATGCTTATTTTGGTAGACAATTAGAACAAAATACCTTCATGATTAAACGCTTGAGTGATTATATGGCTAATATTAGAGGTGAACTTAAACTTGTTAGGAAACATGCTTCTATGGTTACCACTCAAGTAGAACAAGTACTTAAAGCTCAGAAAGAAGTGCTTGATGAAATGAATAGTAAGAAAAATGATTATGCTGTTAGAGTGGCTACTAGAACTGGTAGAATGACTCAGGAACCTTTGTATCCTGAAGGCCACCCTAAGAGAATCGAGCAAGATTCTCAGAGAAATAATATTGATGTACCTAGCTCTTCTAAGAGGAAGAAAAAGAAAAATGATAGGACTTTGCAAACTTCTAGTGAACCTATTGCTAAACCACCAGATAATCCGAATGATATCTGTTTGTGCGATCTTTGAAACACAATCTGGTAATGAACATGAACCTAGTGAAAATGTTAATGATGATGTTCATGATGATGCTCAACCTAGTAATGATAATGATGTAGAAGTTGAACCTGCTGTTGATCTTGATAACCCACAATCAAAGAATCAACGTTATGATAAAAGAGACTTCGTTGCTAGGAAACATGGTAAAGAAAGAGAACCATGGGTTCAGAAAACCATGCCTTTTCCTCTGAAACCATCCAAGAAAAAGGATAAGGAGGATTTTGAGTGCTTTGCTGAAATGATTAGACCTATCTTTTTGCGTATGCGATTTACTGATATGCTCAAAATGAATCCTTATGCTAAATATATGAAAGATATTGTTACAAATAAAAGAAAGATACCGGAAGCTGAAATTTCCACCATGCTTGCTAATTATACTTTTAAGGGTGGAATACCAAAGAAACTTGGAGATCCAGGAGTACCTACTATACCATGCTCCATTAAGAGAAATTATGTTAAAACTGCTTTATGTGATCTTGGAGCGGGTGTTAGTGTTATGCCTCTCTCTTTATATCGTAGACTTGACTTGAATAAGTTGACACCTACTGAAATATCTTTGCAAATGGCTGATAAATCAACTGCTATACATGTCGGTATTTGTGAGGATGTGCCTGTTGTGGTTGCAAACGTTACTATTTTAACAGACTTCGTTATTCTTGATATTACCGAGGATGATAGTATGTCTATTATTCTTGGAAGACCTTTCCTTAATACTGCAGGGGCTGGTATTGATTGCAACAAAGGCAATGTCACTTTTCATGTTAATGGCAATGAGCATACGGTACACTTTCCGAGGAAACAACCTCAAGTTCATAGTATCAACTCTATTGGAAAATTTTCATCGATTATATTTGGAGGTTTTGAATTTCCTCTCCCTACTATCAAGAAGAAATATGATATACTTATTATTGGGGATGTCCATATCCCCGTTGAGGTAACATAGTGTTATTCGAAATTTCTCCGGTTCCATGATTATCGGAATGAGTTTGTTAACAAGACTTGATCAACCTTGTTAGTGGATTCTTTTTTATGAGCATGAGATGGATGAAACTAGAAGCACAACCTTCTGTACTCTCCTTATATTTTCTGTTCTTTAGTAGAAATAAAGTAAAATGGTATTTTTCTGTCTGTTTCCTAATTTATCCGTGCAATATAAAAATATCCCGAAAATAAAAGTCCTCAGAATGCCATGCCAATTTAATATAATTTTTCGGTAATATTTGAGGATTTACTGTGCAAAACTTACCGCGGGGGGAGCTGCCACCGGGCCACGAGGGTGGAGGGCGCGCCCTACCCCCTGGGTGCGCCCCCCTGCCTCGTGGGCCCACGGTGGCCCTCCTCCACTTATCCCTGCACCCATATTCTTCCTCTGCCTCACACAAACCCGGAAAACCAACTCAAGCTCGTGTTCCAGCCGCGTTTGCTGTGATTTTTGATCTCCTTGCTCAAAGCACCTCTCGCAAAACTGCTTGGGGAGTTTGTTCCTTGGTATGTGACTCCTCCATTGGTCTAATTAGTTTTTGTTCTAGTGCTTTATTCATTGCAATTTTGTGCTGCATAGATGACCATGTTCTTGAGCTTGCATGTCAAATATATATGGTTCCAAGTAGTTCTAATGCTTGATATATGCTCTAGGCACTTGTGAGAGTAGTTGCTATCAGTTTTATTGAAGTTGGTTCACTTTTGTTTGAAGTTACTAAAAATTTCAGATTGTTTCAGAAATAATGAAGAAATTTTTTAGGGGCTCGTCGAGCCGAAGCTCGAGGGAAAAACAAAAGGAAGAAGAGCAGAAGCCCAAATTTAATTTGCCTCGCACCGCGGAGGTCTGGCCGTGCGAATGGCCTTCCGATGACTTCTTGAGGAGAGCCGGGATTTATGAGGATTTCTGTCTATTGATTGAGAACGCCGGCCTCACCAACATCCTCCGCGACCAACGTCATCAGTATCTCTTACTCACAAATACTTTTGTGCACAACTTCTACTTTTTCCCTAAGAAATCACCTCCAACAGTAGAGTTCCATTTATATGACATTGTTAAGGAGATGACATTAGCTGAATTTTGCGAGGTTTGCAAAATACCTTTTGAGGGTACCTTAGATGAATCACACCGTAATGAAGTGGTAGATTTTATTAACACTATCACTGTGGGAGAAACCAGGAAGGTTTCTTATGCAAGAATCACTAGCATACATTTTCCTGTTTTACGTTACTTTGCCTTATTTGCTAGTCGTTGCTTGATTGGACGCGGGAACTGTGGGAACCTTAGTATTCCTGATATTATTATTTTGCTCCATGGTTTATAACGCAATAACTCTGTTAGTATGGGTGGAATTGTTGCTAGACGGTTAAGTCTGAACCAGACTAAGGGCCCCGTCTTTGGAGGCATTTATGCTTCACGCCTAGCTGAATATTTTGAGATACCTATTAGGCATGAGGAGAAAGAAGAAACAACGTTGCCCCGTGCTTATTTAGATTATAAGAGTATGCGAGCGCATGATTTTCATGTTAAGAGTCGCGAAGGGAGCTTAAATATAAATTGTACTTTGATAAACATCACCCTGAGACTATTACTTTGCCTGCTCTCTCTTTGTTTAACTTGTCTACAGGTCCTTACATTGTTCCGTGGGCGGCTGTTCAAGCCTATCGGAATCCTGCACCAGCCCCGGAACCAGAGCCACAAGATGAGCCTCCATGAATGTTTGTTTATTCTTGGGATCCTGAGGCGGTTGCCAATCAGTGGCAGTCAGAGTTCTCTTCATCACATTATGATCCCAACTATTCTTCATCGTAGTACGATCCCAGCTACACCTACGGGTATCCACCAGGCTATCATTGGCAATAGACCAACTTAGGCCAAAAGCCTAAGCTTGGGGCAGTACGTATTTCCCACCGACATTACATTTATGTTCACACATACTCATTGCTAGATGTCGGTGCTCATACTCTTTCACTGTAATATCCATGTTAGTTTAAATTTCTTTTTCTAGCTTTCTTCTTGTGTGTTTGATAAACCTTGAGAAAAAACAAAAAAAATAGTTAGTCTACTTTCCATGCTTGTAGTAGAATTAAAAAGAAAACCCAAAAATATTTCCCGTTCTTCTTTTTACTTGTTGGGAGCTTTCCCGTGTAAATAGTTTTTATTTTTCTTTTCCTTTCTTTGGGGGTCAAGAATACCATATTGAAAATGCTTAGTGGCTCTCATATGCATGATCGTTTATTTAACTTAGAGCCCATATTACTTGTCTTCTCTCTTGAGTTGAATGCTTGCAGATTCCAGCTTAGTCCAATCACGTGCACTCTTATTATTATACACACCATTCGGTCGTGCAAGTGAAAGGCAATAATGATGATATATGATGGACTTATTGGGATGAGAAAAGCTGGTATGAACTCGACCTCTCTTGTTTTTGTAAATATGATGATTCATCGTTCCTGATTCAGCCACTATGAAGTAAACATATTTGCAACGACATTTAGAGATTATAGTTGCTTGTGCCATGCTTGATTAGCTATGAGTTATAATGGTTTACCTTGCGTGCCAACATGCTATTAGAATGATTATGATATGGAATGATGGGGTGGTGTCCTCCTTTGAATGAATTGAGTGACTCGACTTGGCACATGTTCACGCATGTAGTTGAATCAAATCAACATAGCCTTCATGATATTTATGTTCATGGTGGATTATATCCTACTCATGCTTGTATTCGGTGTAAATTAATTTTAATGCATGTTTACTACTGTTGTCGCTCTCTCAGTTGGTTGCTTCCCAGTCTTTTGCTAGCCTTCACCTGTACTAAGCGGGAATTCTGTTTGTGCATCCAAACTCCTTAAACCCCAAAGTTGTTCCATATGAGTCCACTATACCTTCCTATATGCGGTATCTACCTGCCGTTCCAAGTAAATTTGTATGTGCCAAACTCTAAATCTTCAAATAAACATTCCGTTTTGCATGCTCGAATAGCTCATATGTCAACTAGAGCTGCCCTTATCTTCCATGTTAGGCGGGTTATTCTCAAGAGGAGTGGACTCCGCTCCTCACTCACGAGAAAATGGCTGGTCACCGGGATGCCCAGTCCCATGCTTTATGCAAACTAAATCAAAATAATTGCAAACAAAACCCCCCCTGGGACCCGTTGAATGTTGGAGGCAATCGTTGTTTCGAGCAAGCCATGGATTGATGCTTGCGGAGGAGGGGGAGTATAAACTTTACCATTCTGTTTGGGAACCGCCTATAATTTTTTTAGCATTGAAGATATCGTCATCTCTTAGTTGTTATGTTGACAATGAAAGTATGCCACTCAAAATATAATTATCTCTATTTCAAAATCGAGCTCGCACCTCTACAAATCCTGCTTCCCTCTGCGAAGGGCCTATCTATTTACTTTTATGTTGAGTCATCACCCTTCTTATTAAAAAGCACCCGCTGGAGAGCACGCTGTCGTTTTACGTTACTTTGCCTTATTTGCTAGTCGTTGCTTGATTGGACGCGGGAACTGTGGGAACCTTAGTATTCCTGATATTATTATTTTGCTCCATGGTTTATAACATAATAACTCTGTTAGTATGGGTGGAATTGTTGCTAGACGGTTAAGTCTGAACCGTACTAAGGGCCCCGTCTTTGGAGGCAATTATGCTTCACGCCTAGCTGAATATTTTGAGATACCTATTAGGCATGAGGAGAAAGAAGAAACAGCGTTGCCCGTGCTTATTTAGATTATAAGAGTATGCTAGCGCATGATTTTCTTGTTAAGAGTCATGAAGGGGAGCTTAAATATAAATTGTACTTTGATAAACATCACCCTGAGACTATTACTTTGCCTGCTCCCTCTTTGTTTAACTTGTCTACAGGTCCTTACATTGTTCCGTGGGCGGCTGTTCAAGCCTATTGGAATCCTGCACCAGCCCCGGAACCGGAGCCACAAGATGAGCCTGCACGAATGTACATTTATTCTTGGGATCTGAGGCGGTTGCCGATCGGTGGCGGTCGAGTCCTCTTCATCACATTATGATCCCAACTATTCTTCATCGCGATGACGATCCCAGCTACACCTACGGGTATCCACCAGGCTATCATTGGCAATAGACCAACTTAGGCCAAAAGCCTAAGCTTGGGGAGTACGTATTTCCACCGACATTACATTTATGTTCACACACACTCATTGCTAGATGTCGGTGCTCATACTCTTTCACCGTAATATCCATGTTAGTTTAAATTTCTTTTTCTAGCTTTCTTCTTGTGTGTTTGATAAACCTTGAGAAAAAACAAAAATTTAGTTAGTCTACTTTCCATGCTTGTAGTAGAATTAAAAGAAAACATAAAAAATATTTCCCGTTCTTCTTTTTTACTTGTTGGGAGCTTTCCGTGTAAATAGTTTTTATTTTTCTTTTCCTTTCTTTGGGGGTCGAGAAGACCATATTGAAAATGCTTAGTGGCTCTCATATGCATGATCGTTTATTTAACTTAGAGCCCATATTACTTGTCTTCTCTCTTGAGTTGAATGCTTGCAGATTCCAGCTTAGTCCAATCACGTGCACTCTTATTATTATACACACCATTCGGTCGTGCAAGTGAAAGGCAATAATGATGATATATGATGGACTTATTGGGATGAGAAAAGCTGGTATGAACTCGACCTCTCTTGTTTTTGTAAATATGATGATTCATCGTTCCTGATTCAGCCACTATGAAGTAAACATATTTGCAGCGACATTTAGAGATTATAGTTGCTTGTGCCATGCTTGATTAGCTATGAGTTATAATGGTTTACCTTGCGTGCCAACATGCTATTAGAATGATTATGATATGGTATGATGGGGTGGTGTCCTCCTTTGAATGAATTGAGTGACTCGACTTGGCACATGTTCACGCATGTAGTTGAATCAAATCAACATAGCCTTCATGATATTTATGTTCATGGTGGATTATATCCTACTCATGCTTGTATTCGGTGTAAATTAATTTTAATGCATGTTTACTACTGTTGTCGCTCTCTCAGTTGGTTGCTTCCCAGTCTTTTGCTAGCCTTCACCTGTACTAAGCGGGAATTCTGTTTGTGCATCCAAACTCCTTAAACCCCAAAGTTGTTCCATATGAGTCCACTATACCTTCCTATATGCGGTATCTACCTGCCGTTCCAAGTAAATTTGTATGTGCCAAACTCTAAATCTTCAAATAAACATTCCGTTTTGCATGCTCGAATAGCTCATATGTCAACTAGAGCTGCCCTTATCTTCCGTGTTAGGCGGGTTATTCTCAAGAGGAGTGGACTCCGCTCCTCACTCACGAGAAAATGGCTGGTCACCGGGATGCCCAGTCCCATGCTTTATGCAAACTAAATCAAAATAATTGCAAACAAAACCCCCCTGGGACCCGTTGAATGTTGGAGGCAATCGTTGTTTCGAGCAAGCCATGGATTGATGCTTATGGAGGAGGGGAGTATAAACTTTACCATTCTGTTTGGGAACCGCCTATAATTTTTTAGCATTGAAGATATCGTCATCTCTTAGTTGTTATGTTGACAATGAAAGTATGCCACTCAAAATATAATTATCTCTATTTCAAAATCGAGCTCTGGCACCTCTACAAATCCCTGCTTCCCTCTGCGAAGGGCCTATCTATTTACTTTTATGTTGAGTCATCACCCTTCTTATTAAAAAGCACCCGCTGGAGAGCACGCTGTCGTTTTACGTTACTTTGCCTTATTTGCTAGTCGTTGCTTGATTGGACGCGGGAACTGTGGGAACCTTAGTATTCCTGATATTATTATTTTGCTCCATGGTTTATAACGCAATAACTCTGTTAGTATGGGTGGAATTGTTGCTAGACGGTTAAGTCTGAACCGTACTAAGGGCCCCCGTCTTTGGAGGCAATTATGCTTCACGCCTAGCTGAATATTTTGAGATACCTATTAGGCATGAGGAGAAAGAAGAAACAGCGTTGCCCCGTGCTTATTTAGATTATAAGAGTATGCTAGCGCATGATTTTCTTGTTAAGAGTCGAAGGGGAGCTTAAATATAAATTGTACTTTGATAAACATCACCACGAGACTATTACTTTGCCTGCTCCCTCTTTGTTTAACTTGTCTACAGGTCCTTACATTGTTCCGTGGGCGGCTGTTCAAGCCTATTGGAATCCTGCACCAGCCCGGAACCGGAGCCACAAGATGAGCCTGCATTTAATGTACATTTATTCTTGGGATCCTGAGGCGGTTGCCGATCGGTGGCAGTCGAGTCCTCTTCATCACATTATGATCCCAACTATTCTTCATCATGCAGACGATCCCAGCTACACCTACGGGTATCCACCAGGGCTATCATTGGCAATAGACCAACTTAGGCCAAAAGCCTAAGCTTGGGGAATACGTATTTCCACCGACATTACATTTATGTTCACACACACTCATTGCTAGATGTCGGTGCTCATACTCTTTCACCGTAATATCCATGTTAGTTTAAATTTCTTTTCTAGCTTTCTTCTTGTGTGTTTGATAAACCTTGAGAAAAAACAAAAAATTTAGTTAGTCTACTTTCCATGCTTGTAGTAGAATTAAAAAGAAAACATAAAAATATTTCCCGTTCTTCTTTTTACTTGTTGGGAGCTTTCCCGTGTAAATAGTTTTTATTTTCTTTTCCTTTCTTTGGGGTCGAGAAGACCATATTGAAAATGCTTAGTGGCTCTCATATGCATGATCGTTTATTTAACTTAGAGCCCATATTACTTGTCTTCTCTCTTGAGTTGAATGCTTGCAGATTCCAGCTTAGTCCAATCACGTGCACTCTTATTATTATACACACCATTCGGTCGTGCAAGTGAAAGGCAATAATGATGATATATGATGGACTTATTGGGATGAGAAAAGCTGGTATGAACTCGACCTCTCTTGTTTTTGTAAATATGATGATTCATCGTTCCTGATTCAGCCACTATGAAGTAAACATATTTGCAACGACATTTAGAGATTATAGTTGCTTGTGCCATGCTTGATTAGCTATGAGTTATAATGGTTTACCTTGCGTGCCAACATGCTATTAGAATGATTATGATATGGTATGATGGGGTGGTGTCCTCCTTTGAATGAATTGAGTGACTCGACTTGGCACATGTTCACGCATGTAGTTGAATCAAATCAACATAGCCTTCATGATATTTATGTTCATGGTGGATTATATCCTACTCATGCTTGTATTCGGTGTAAATTAATTTTAATGCATGTTTACTACTGTTGTCGCTCTCTCAGTTGGTTGCTTCCCAGTCTTTTGCTAGCCTTCACCGCATTTAAGCGGGAATTCTGTTTGTGCATCCAAACTCCTTAAACCCCAAAGTTGTTCCATATGAGTCCACTATACCTTCCTATATGCGGTATCTACCTGCCGTTCCAAGTAAATTTGTATGTGCCAAACTCTAAATCTTCAAATAAACATTCCGTTTTGCATGCTCGAATAGCTCATATGTCAACTAGAGCTGCCCTTATCTTCCGTGTTAGGCGGGTTATTCTCAAGAGGAGTGGACTCCGCTCCTCACTCACGAGAAAATGGCTGGTCACCGGGATGCCCAGTCCCATGCTTTATGCAAACTAAATCAAAATAATTGCAAACAAAACCCCCCTGGGACCCGTTGAATGTTGGAGGCAATCGTTGTTTCGAGCAAGCCATGGATTGATGCTTGCGGAGGAGGGGGAGTATAAACTTTACCATTCTGTTTGGGAACCGCCTATAATTTTTTTAGCATTGAAGATATCGTCATCTCTTAGTTGTTATGTTGACAATGAAAGTATGCCACTCAAAATATAATTATCTCTATTTCAAAATCGAGCTCTGGCACCTCTACAAATCCCTGCTTCCCTCTGCGAAGGGCCTATCTATTTACTTTTATGTTGAGTCATCACCCTTCTTATTAAAAAGCACCCACTGGAGAGCACGTTGTCGCTTTTACGTTACTTTGCCTTATTTGCTAGTCGTTGCTTGATTGGACGCGAACTGTGGGAACCTTAGTATTCTGATATTATTATTTTGCTCCATGGTTTATAACGCAATAACTCTGTTAGTATGGGTGGAATTGTTGCTAGACGGTTAAGTCTGAACCGTACTAAGGGCCCCCGTCTTTGGAGGCAATTATGCTTCACGCCTAGCTGAATATTTTGAGATACCTATTAGGCATGAGGAGAAAGAAGAAACAGCGTTGCCCCGTGCTTATTTAGATTATAAGAGTATGCTAGCGCATGATTTTCTTGTTAAGAGTCGCGAAGGGAGCTTAAATATAAATTGTACTTTGATAAACATCACCACGAGACTATTACTTTGCCTGCTCCCTCTTTGTTTAACTTGTCTACAGGTCCTTACATTGTTCCGTGGGCGGCTGTTCAAGCCTATTGGAATCCTGCACCAGCCCCGGAACCGGAGCCACAAGATGAGCCTGCACGAATGTCTGTTTATTCTTGGGATCCTGAGGCGGTTGCCATCAAGGCGATCGAGTCCTCTTCATCACATTATGATCCCAACTATTCTTCATCGCAGTACGATCCCAGCTACACCTACGGGTATCCACCAGGCTATCATTGGCAATAGACCAACTTAGGCCAAAAGCCTAAGCTTGGGGGAGTACGTATTTCCCACCGACATTACATTTATGTTCACACACACTCATTGCTAGATGTCGGTGCTCATACTCTTTCACTGTAATATCCATGTTAGTTTAAATTTCTTTTTCTAGCTTTCTTCTTGTGTGTTTGATAAACCTTGAGAAAAAACAAAAAATTTAGTTAGTCTACTTTCCATGCTTGTAGTAGAATTAAAAAGAAAACATAAAAATATTTCCCGTTCTTCTTTTTACTTGTTGGGAGCTTTCCCGTGTAAATAGTTTTTATTTTTCTTTTCCTTTCTTTGGGGGTCGAGAAGACCATATTGAAAATGCTTAGTGGCTCTCATATGCATGATCGTTTATTTAACTTAGAGCCCATATTACTTGTCTTCTCTCTTGAGTTGAATGCTTGCAGATTCCAGCTTAGTCCAATCACGTGCACTCTTATTATTATACACACCATTCGGTCGTGCAAGTGAAAGGCAATAATGATGATATATGATGGACTTATTGGGATGAGAAAAGCTGGTATGAACTCAACCTCTCTTGTTTTTGTAAATATGATGATTCATCGTTCCTGATTCAGCCATTATGAAGTAAACATATTTGCAATGACATTTAGAGATTATAGTTGCTTGTGCCATGCTTGATTAGCTATGAGTTATAATGGTTTACCTTGCGTGCCAACATGCTATTAGAATGATTATGATATGGTATGATGGGATGGTGTCCTCCTTTGAATGAATTGAGTGCCTCGACTTGTCACATGTTCACGCATGTAGTTGAATCAAATCAACATAGCCTTCATGATATTTATGTTCATGGTGGATTATATCCTACTCATGCTTGTATTCGGTGTAAATTAATTTTAATGCATGTTTACTACTGTTGTCGCTCTCTCAGTTGGTTGCTTCCCAGTCTTTTTGCTAGCCTTAACCTGTACTAAGCGGGAATACTGCTTGTGCATCCAAACTCCTTAAACCCCAAAGTTGTTCCATATGAGTCCACTATACCTTCCTATATGCGGTATCTACCTGCCGTTCCAAGTAAATTTGCATGTGCCAAACTCTAAATCTTCAAATAAACATTTCGTTTTGCATGCTCGAATAGCTCATATGTCAACTAGAGCTGCCCTTATCTTCCGTGTAAGGCGGGTTATTCTCAAGTGGAGTGGACTCCGCTCCTCACTCATGAGAAAATGGCTGGTCACCGGGATGCCCAGTCCCATGCTTTATGCAAACTAAATCAAAATAATTGCAAACAAAACTCCCCCTGGGACCCGTTGAATGTTGGAGGCAATCATTGTTTCGAGCAAGCCATGGATTGATGCTTGCGGAATAGGAGTATAAACTTTACCATTCTGTTTGGGAACCGCCTATAATTCTTTTAGCATGGAAGATATCATCATCTCTTAGTTGTTATGTTGACAATGAAAGTATGCCGCTCAAAATATAATTATCTCTATTTCAAAATCGAGCTCTGGCACCTCTACAAATCCCTGCTTTCCTTTGCGAAGGGCCTATCTATTTACTTTTATGTTGAGTCATCACCCTTCTTATTAAAAAGCACCCGCTGGAGAGCACGTTGTCGTTTGCATTCATTATAATTGGTTTATATTGGGTATGACTTGACTGGATCTCTTTTACCATGAATTACAATGTTTAGTCAGTCCTTGATCTTTAAAGGTGCTCTGCATTTATGTTTCTGCGGTCTCGTAAAGGGCTAGCGAGATACCATTTCGTTATATCATGTTATGATTATTTTGAGAAAGTGTTGTCATCCGAGTTTTATTATTATGGCTCGCTAGCTGATTATGCTATTGATATGAGTAATTATGAGACCTACGAGTTATTGTGAGTATGTTTAGTTCATAATATTTGCTGAAACTTGAATGCTGGCTTTTCATGTTTACAACAGCAAGAGCAAACAGAGTTTGTAAAAGTTTTTCTTTTTCTCTTTCAGTTTGTCAACTGAATTGCTTGAGGACAAGCAAGGGTTTAAGCTTGGGAGAGTTGATACGTCTCCGTCGTATCTACTTTTCCAAACACTTTTGCCCTTGTTTTGGACTCTAACTTGTATGATTTGAATGGAACTAACCCGGATCGACTGTTTTTCAGCAGAATTGCCATGGTGTTGTTTTATGTGTAGAAAACAGAAGTTCTCGGAATGACCTGAAACTCCACGGAACACCTTAGAAAAAATAATAAAAAATCCTCGCCAAAGATGAAGACCAGGGGGCCCACACCCTGCTCATGAGGGTGGGGGCGCGCCCTCCCCCCTGGGCGCGCCCCCTACCTCGTGGGTCCCCTGGTGGCCCTCCGACGCCAACTCCAACTCTATATATTGGCTTTCAGGGAGCAAATAATCAGAGAGAAGAAATCATCGCGTTTTACGATATGGAGCCGCCGCCAATCCCTAATCTCTCTCGGGAGGGCCGATCTGGAGTCTGTTCGGGGCTCCGGAGAGGGGGATTCGTCGCCGTCGTCATCATCAACCATCCTCCATCACCAATTTCATGATGCTCACCGCCAGCGTGAGTAATTCCATCGTAGGCTTGCTGGACGGTGATGGGTTGGATGAGATTTATCATGTAATCGAGTTAGTTTTGTTAGGGTTTGATCCCTAGTATCCACTATGTTCTGAGATTGATGTTGCTATGACTTTGCTATGCATAATGCTTGTCCCTAGGGCCCGAGCGCCATGAATTCAGATCTGAACCTATTATGTTTTCATGAATATATGTGTGTTATTGGTCCTATCTTGCAAGTCTATAGTCACCTATTATGTGTTATGATCCGACAACCCCGAAGTGACAATAATCGGGATACTTCTCGGTGATGACCATAGTTTGAGGAGTTCATGTATTCACTATGTGCTAATGCTTTGTTTCGGTTCTCTATTAAAAGGAGGCCTTAATATCCCTTAGTTTCCAATAGGACCCCGCTGCCACGGGAGGGTAGGACAAAAGATGTCATGCAAGTTCTTTTCCATAAGCACGTATGACTATATTCGGAATATGTAACATCCCAAATTTTCAATTTGGAATGTTATACATACAACATCATTGCATATCTTATTTTTTCTTTTCATTTTTGCTCGATCCTAGAAATTCTACACAACTCAAGGACCCACGGAGAGAGTTGGGGATTTCCGTTATTTTCATATTTGAGTTTTCTCAAATTTTGAAAATAGGATCATTTGATTTTAATTATTTTATCTTCAATTATTTCTACTATCAAAATATGAGAGAGGAAATAAAATGACTTTCTAAAATAAAGAAATAATGAACATTTAATAATAAAATCAAATAAGATTTTATTTTGGAGTTTTTCGCCTTTTTATTTAAATTTAGGAAAAATGCGCGTTTTTCAAAATTGCATTTAGGCCCCAAATAAATGTCCATTAAATCCTGCTTGATTTTAGAAGCCAGGGAAAATTTATTTTGGGGTTTTTGGAGTCCGTTTAGTATTCCTTTTTTTTCGGTGCGTAATTATTTAAAAAAACGAACCACCTTTTGGGCCGTGCCCGAGCGGGACTCCGCTCGGGTGCGCCTTTATAAGCGCGGTCATCTGGCGCCCCACCCCAAGCACCCGGCCCGCCCCGCCAAACCTAAGCCCGCCGCCGCCACCGTGACCTGCCGTCATTCGAGGTTCGGGCGCCATTGCTTTTCCGTGGCTGCTTTTTTATAAAAATCGAGCGGTTTTTTCGTTTTTTTGTTTTTTTTCGTTTTTTTATTATTTTCAGATTTTTTTCGGTTTAGGCTAATTAACGAACGTTCGTTCGTTAGTTCATTTAAACAAACGCGTTCGTCAGATTAGTTTAGTTAACGAATGTTCGTTCGTTAACCCGTTCGTTGTTTTTTTTTCGGATTTAATCCACGATTTTTCTGATCGCGATTCCAGATCCGATTTTCGTTTTAGTATAACTTTTCGCTCGTTTATCGGAATCAGGCGATTCAAGCGCCTAGAGTTTCGTCTCGAAACCCTCTTTCCGAATAATCTACTTAAATAAGTTTTCGCTTCTGTAAAATTTGACTTAGATCCAGATTAGTAAAACGAAGCTGTTTTCTTCCGCCGTTTGACTTTCGTTGCTTCGTTTGATTTGATTCTTTTATGCAAACTGGAGTTCTTAAGTTGAACTATCTGGTTAGATCTATTTGAGTTTTATCCGTGCATTAGATGAGTACTTATTGTATGTTTGTTTGTTTGTCTGTGATAGAATACCCTTGAGTGCTACCGCTGTTACTTCGAGTCTCTAGGTTTCGTGGATCATCAGCAAGGCAAGTAACACTTTGATCATACCTCTTCTCATACCCAGTTTTTATGCTTAAGATGTATCCTCAAACATTGCATGATTAGGATCTAATTAAATTGTGGGATGGGAAGTAGATGAGGTAGTACCTATTACCTGTTTTATTATCAAACCCTTGGGAGTTACTTCTACGTTTTCTTATTGTGCCATGCTATGCTAGTAGACGTGGATTGGGTGAGTGTATCCATGACAGATGTGAGATTGTTAATTAATGGTTTATTTAAGGTGGCAACTTAAACACACATCAGGGTGGATTGAGGCACCTGGTTTCTATCAGGACTTGCCTGTATTTCTTCGGACCGCCACCCAGGCTCAAAGGGATCATCAAATTAATCAAACTAGAAACTTCCGTAGCAGCCATAAGCCATTATGGGCTCTGGCATAGTTGATTAAGTTGTGCGAACTCTTACGGGTAGACTAGCAGATGTAGGGGAAAGTAGGTGTACCGGTCTACCCACAAGTAAGGTGCTAGCGCTTCTGAAAGACTATGTCTCGGTCATCCGTTTCTCAAACACCATGTAGTGCGAGAAATACAGCGGAGGCGATCGAGTCTTGTGGGGAAAAGTGCGCAAACCTCTGCAGAGTGTATAAACTAATCATGGTTAGCCGTGTCCCCGGTTATGGACATCTTGAGTATCTAGTACTTGGATATCATGTGAATCTCATCATGTTACTTCTAAGATAATATTGTTGAGTTTGTTAATGAGTACTTTTAATTGGGATTGAGAATGCTGTCAACCATTCTCAGTGTTTAACAACCACCATGATAGTTAAATAAATTTATTCCTTTGCAGTAGGGAAAAATTGGCTTTATGCAAAACTGTAACCATAGAGCTTTCCACCAGCCATATATGCATGTAGTATAGGCTATTCATTCCATTATTTCTCTATGTGTTACATTGCCAGCATATTCCATGTGCTGACCCGTTTTCGGGCTGCAACGTTTTGTGTTGCAGACTTTTCAGACGACGAGTAAGGTGCATAGGTCGTGGTTCTATATTCAGTGATGCCGTTGGAGTTGATGGACTCGCTTATTCTTCCAAGTCTTCTGCTGTTATCGTTATTAGATGGCCTTAAGCCATGTTTATTTTATTAAGTTCTCTCTTGAGACATTCGATTGTAATAAGTGTGTGATTGCTACTCTGTTATAAATCCTTCGAGTACTGTGTGGTGTCAGCATTACTGATCCAGGGATGACACTGAGCACAGAGATCAGACTGTTTGAGGTCTAGTCGCTACAAAGATGGTATCAGAGCACACGCTGACTGTAGGACACGACCATTAAGCTAAAGCCCTAGATCACTACTCTCTCTTCTCATTTCTAACTCCTCATCTTTTCTACTCTTTTAGGATGGCGGAAGCGAGGATCAAGTTCACCCAGCCGGATGAAGATACACCCTTTGACGACACAGAAGGAAGTCACTAAGTACCTTAACATTGGATTACCAAGCTTCACCGGGACTTACAATTCCACTTTACCCGAAGAGGAGCGCTAGAAGATTCAAGCTCAAGTTCCCGGAAGGACGTTTGCGCTAATCACGGAGCCTATAGAGTGTGTTTTCAATGCACCAACCTGGAGTCTAGGAAAGAGCATGGCAGCTCACATAACCATGGGACGCATTGGAGAAGTTTATAAAGAAGACCTCAAGGATACTATCTACTAGATTTGCGGACGCCGAGATCAACAATGGGAGATAGTTGGCACTAAGAAGGACCGATCCATTGCAGCTTTCATCTTGGAGTTAAATCAGCACATTCGACGCCAGGAGAACCAGATGTGCGCAGACATGATGGAGTTGAAGACAGCAAAAGCCAATATTATCGAACTAGAAGGAGAACTGAAGGCCACTCGCAAGGACTACATGGAGGAGGTTGTAGCTCTAGTGGGACAAAACAGCGATCTTAAGGAGAAGATTGAAGAACTCATGGGTAATTCAGCACCCGGAGGAGAAGATGAAGATAGCACCTGCCCAGAGAACTACATCATCATCGACGACACCGATTCCGATCCTAGTGATGATGATTACGAAGATGAAGCTGGAGCAGATATCATGGAGTCTTCATCGGAGCAGTTTTTCTAGTTGACCACCATAACAAAGAGTAGATTACCCCATGTTATTTTAGTTTTAGTTTGACACTTTGTAACGACAGAGAGACCGTTGTATGCCCTTGTTTGAATTGATTGGAGTGATATTGTGTGATTTGTCTCATGTGCATATGGGTAGTGTTTCTCTCTAGACCTCATTCTATTCTAAATTCTCGTCTTTTCTTAAACCCTCAGATGCCTCCGAGACGCGACCCCGGATTTGTCTTCCCGCCAGAGATCACTCAGTTGATTCAGCAGCAGAATGCCTTGATTCAAACATTGGTACAGAACCAAGGCAACAACAACAACAACAAAAACAACAACAACCCACCGCCACCACCTCCTATTGACCATTTGACATGTTTCTTAACGCTGAATCCGCCGGCGTTTTCCAGTAGCACCGAGCCTATTGTTGCAGATGATTGGCTCCGTAAGATAGGGAGGGAGTTGACCACTGCAGGATGTACAGATGGAGAAAGGGTGAAATTTGCCGCACATCAGCTTGAAGGACCCTTGGCAGCATGGTGGGAGAATTTATGACCACTTACCACATGTAGACATCACACTGGGATCAATTTCAGCAAGCTTTCCGTACTGCCCTTGTTTCAGCAGGAGCCATGGCCATGAAGAAGCATGAGTTTCGCAACTTGCGCCAAGGAGGACGGACAGTTGGCCGGTATGTAGATGATTTCAGTAAGCTAGCACGTTATGCCCCAGATGACGTTGCTACGGACGCAGCTAAGCAGGAGAAGTTTCTAGAAGTACTGAATGATGAGATGAGCATGCAATTGATGGTAGCCACCTTCAATAACTACCAGGAGTTAGTAGACCGTGCTCTCATGATTGAAGGGAAGCAGCAGCAGATTGACAATCGCAAGAGGAAGTATGGACAGGGGAAGAATAACTCTGGAGCTCAGCAGAAACTTTGCTTTACCCCGAAGCCAGGAGGACAATTTCAGCATACCCATGGAGGAGGTAGCTCGCACAACCATAATGGCACCAAGAATGGAAACGGGAATGGAGGAAGCAATGGACAGAACCGCACCAACCCGTCAACACCATCCAAGGTAGACCTGAGCCACATCACTTGCTTTAAGTGCCGCAAGACTGGGCATTATGCAAACGATTGTCCAGAAGGCCAGAATGGAAATGGCAATGGAAGCTCAGGAAAGAAGCCGAATCCTTTCAACAAAGGACAAGTGAACCACGTTACCGTGGAGGAGGTTGAAGCTCAGCCAGATGCAGTAATAGGTAAGTTTCTGGTTAAGTCATTTACTGCAGTTGTTCCTTTTATCTTGGTGCATCACATTCATTCATATCAAGGGGATTTGCGGATAAGTTTAGCCTACCCACTAGAACTCTTAAGACACCCATGCTAGTAAGCTCACCGGGAGCGGAGTATATGGCCAGTCAAGGATGTTTTCAAGTGCCATCAAGTATAGGGAGGCATGTTTTCCCAACGGATTTAATTATATTGGAATCCCAAGGTTTGGATGTAATTCTTGGTATGGATTGGTTGTCGATGTATGGATGAAACATCGATTGCGCCAGTAAGATAATTTTGCTTACCACCCCAGAAGGGAGAAGAATCAAGTATGTATCACGGCATGAGCCGAGGAGAACACATGTAAATTCCTTAACAGGAGTTGTGCAGGAGGAAGTACCAGTGGTAATGGATTACCCGGACATATTTCCGGAAGAGTTGCCAGGCATGCCACCGGATAGAGATATTGAGTTTCTGATTGAACTATCGCTGTGCATCTGGGCCGATATCTAAGAGACCGTATAGGATGCCACTTGTGATTTGGAGGAAATTAAGAAGCAGATTAAGGAGTTACTGGATAAAGGTTTTATTCGCCCAATTTCTTCGCCTTGGGGATCACCAGTACTTCTAGTGGAGAAGAAGGATGGATCATTAAGAATGGTTGTTTATTATCGTGGATTGAATGAATTGACCATTAAGAACAAATACCCGTTGCCGATGATCAATGACTTGTTTGACCAATTGCAAGGAGCTAAGGTGTTTTCCAAGATCGATTTGCGATCAGGGTACCATCAGTTGAAGATTCGAGAGCAGGATATACCTAAGACGGCTTTTACCACCAGTGCGGGCTATATGAGTATACCGTTATGTCATTTGGTCCGACTAACGACCTGCCTATTTCATGAACATGATGAAAAAAGTGTTTATGGAGTTTTAGATAAGTTCGTCGTGGTGTTCATTGATGATATTCTGGTTTACTCAAAGAATGAAGAGGAGCATAAGGAGCATTTGCGTTTGGTACTCGAAAAGCTCAGAGAACACCAGTTGTATGCCAAGTTCAGCAAGTGTGAGTTTTGGTTGAAGGAAGTTGGATTTCTTGGACATGTTATATCCGGAGAAGGTATATCAGTAGACCCCACTAAAGTTTTCACTGTAACAAACTGGGAAGCGCCAACGACGGTTGGAGAGACCCAGAGTTTCCTTGGACTAGCAGGATACTACCGGAGATTCATTGAGAATTTCTCAAGGATTGCGAAGCCTATGACAGAATTATTGAAGAAGGATACCAAGTTCATTTGGACCGAGGAGTATGAAGCTAGTTTCCAAGAGTTGAAGAAACGTTTGGTTACCTCACGGTGTTAATTCGCCAGATCGGACCAAGGATTACGAGGTATATTACGCTTCACGTCGAGGACTTGGAGCAGTGCTTATGCAGGAGGGGAGAGTTGTTTCGTATGCTTCACGATAGCTTAAGCCTCATGAGCTAAATTATGCTACGCATGATTTGGAGTTAGCAGCCGTAGTGCATGCGTTGAAAACATGGAGACATTTCCTCATTGGAAACCATTGTGAGGTGTATACGGATCACAAGAGTTTGAAATACATCTTCACGCTTGAAGGAGTTAAATCTCGTGCAGAGGAGATGGTTGGAGCTCATCAAAGATTATGATATGAGATTGCATTATCACCCCGGAAAGGCTAACGTTGTAGCAAGTACGCGTTGAGCCGCAAGAGTCACGTCAACACATTAATGACGGGAGAAATACCAAAGGAGTTAGCCGAGGATCTTCGAGAGCTATGTTTGGAAATAGTTCCGAGAGGCTATGTAGCAGCATTGGAGATTCAGTCAACTTTGATGGATAAAATCAGGGAAGCTCAGAAGACTGACAAAGAGATTGCCTCCATAAAGGAGAAAATGAGCGAAGGAAAGGCTAAGGGATTTCATGAAGATGAGCACGATACCCTATGGTATGAGGACCGTGTTTATGTGCCCAATGACCCGGAGATCAGGAAGTTGATTCTACAAGAGGCACAAGATTCACCATATTCGATTCACCCAGGAAATACCAAGATGTATTTGGATTTGAAGAATACTTTCTGGTGGACCGGAATGAAGAAGGATATTGCAGAGTACGTAGCAGTTTGTGATGTATGTCAGAGGGTGAAGGCAGAACATCAGAAGCTAGCAGGATTGTTACAGCCATTGCCTATACCCGAATGGAAGTGGGATAAGCTAGGTATGGATTTCATCACGGGATTACCCAGGACTCGCTCAGGCTATGACTCGATTTGGGTTGTAGTCGATCGTTTGACGAAGGTAGCTCATTTCATTCCAGTAAAGACTACCTACAGCAATGCCAAATTGGCTAAGATATACATGACCAGGATTGTATGCTTGCATGGAGTTCCGAGGAGTATCGTATCAGATAGAGGAACCCAATTCACCTCAAAGTTCTGGAAGCAGTTACATGAAACTTTAGGAACCACGCTGGAGTTTAGCACAACTTTTCATCCACAGACAGATGAACAAACCGAGAGAGTCAACCAGATTTTGGAGGATATGCTTAGAGCTTGTGCTTTGGATTATGGATCAAGTTGGGATGACAATTTGCCATATGCGGAGTTTTCTTACAACAACAGTTACCAAACCAGTATGAGCATGGCACCTTTCGAAGCCTTGTATAGAAGGAGGTGCAGGACCCCGTTGTTGTGGGATGAAGTTGGAGACCGCCAGTTGTTTGGACCGGATTTGATTAAGGAGTCTGAACAGAAAGTAAAGTTGATTCGCGATAGGCTCAAAGTAGCCCAGTCGAGACAGAAAAGTTATGCGGATTCAAAACGCAAGGAGACAGAATACGAAGTCGGAGACAGAGTTTATCTTCGAGGATCGCCGCTTCGAGGAGTTAAGCGTTTTGGAGTTAAAGGAAAGTTAGTGCCCCGATTTGTAGGACCTTATCGTGTTTTGGAACGTATGGGAGAAGTTGCGTACAAGTTGGAACTACCCGAAGGATTGTCAGGAGTTCATGATGTGTTTCATGTTTCTCAGTTGAAGAAGTGTCACGCAGAGATGGCTGATATACCACTGAGAGATACCGTGCCACTGGAAGCGATTCAGTTGAATGATGATTTGACCTATGAGGAGAAACCAGTTAAGATTTTGGAGTATGCCAGCAGAGTCACCCGCAGCAAGGTCATTAAGTTTTGCAAAGTTCAGTGGAGCCACCACACTGAGGATGAAGCCACCTGGGAGCGAGAGGAAGATTTGCTTAAGGACCACCCTCACCTATTTTCTAGCCAACCCGAATCTCGAGGGCGAGATTCATCTTAAGGGGTAGGTTTGTAACATCCCAAATTTACAATTTGGAATGTTATACATAGAGCATCATTGCATACCATATTTTTTTTCTTTTCATTTTTGCTCGATCCTAGAAATTCTACACAACTCAAGGACCCACGGAGAGAGTTGGGGATTTCCGTTATTTTCATATTTGAGTTTTCTCAAATTTTGAAAATAGGATCATTTGATTTTAATTATTTTATCTTCAATTATTTCTACTATCAAAATATGAGAGAGGGAATAAAATTACTGTCCCAAAATAAAGAAATAATGAAGATTTAATAATAAAATCAAATAAGATTTTATTTTGGAGTTTTTCGCCTTTTTATTTTAAGTTAGGAAAATGTGCGTTTTTCAAAATTGCATTTAGGCCCCAAATAAATGTCCATTAAATCCGGCTTGATTTTAGAAGTCGGGGAAAATTTATTTCGGGATTTTTGGAGTCCGTTTAGTATTTATTTTTATTTTCTTTTCTGCGCGTAATTATTTAAAAAAACGAACCGCCTTTTGGGCCGTGCCCGAGCGGGACTCCGCCTGGGCGCTTTTATAAGTGGCCACCCGCCTCACCCCACCTCACGACCACCCGCCTGCTGAAACCCCTAGCCACGCCGGCCGCCAAGCGCCATCCGCCGTCGGAGCTGGCCGCTGCCGTGGACCCGCCGCCGAGGTTCCCGCCTGCTTTTCCGCGCTGTTTTTATAAAAACCGAGCGGTTTTTTTTGGTTTTTTTATTTTCGTTTTTTTATTACTTTCGGTTTTTTTGTTTAGGCTAATTAACGAACGTTCGTTCGTTAGTTCGTTTAAACAAACATGTTCGTCAGATTAGTTTAGTTAACGAACGTTCGTTCGTTAACCTGTTCGTTGTTTTGTTTTCGGATTTAATCCGCGATTTTTCTGATCGCGATTCCAGATCCGATTTTCGTTTTAGTATAAATTTTCGCTCGTTTATCGGAATCAGGCGATTCAAGCGTCTAGAGTTTCGTCTCGAAACCCTCTTTCCGAATAATCTACTTAAACAAGTTTTTGCTTCTGTAAAATTTGACTTAGATCCAGATTAGTAAAACGAAACAGTTTTCTTCCACCGTTTGACTTTCGTTGCTTCGTTTATTTGATTCTTTTTGCAAACCGGAGTTCTTAAGTTGAACTATCTGGTTTGATCTATTTGAGTTTTATCCGTGCATTCGATGAGTACTTATTGTATGCTTGTTTGTTTGTCTGCGATAGAATACCCGGAGTGCGCTGCCTGTTACTTCGAGTCTCTAGGTTTCGTGGATCATCAGCAAGGCAAGTAACACTTTGATCATACCTCTCCTCATACCTAGTTTTTATGCATTAGATCTATCCACAAACATTGCATGATTAGGATCTAATTAAATTGTGGGATGGGAAGTAGATAAGGTAGTACCTATTACCTGTTTTATTATCAAACCCTTGGGAGTTACTTCTACGTTTGCTTATTATGTCATGCTATGCTAGTAGACGTGGATTGGGTGAGTGTATCCATGACAGATGTGAGATTGTTATTTAATGGTTTATTTAAGGTGGCAACTTAAACACACATCTGGGTGGATTGAGGCACTGGTTTCTATCGAGGACTTGCCTGTATTTCTTCGGACCGCCACCCAGGCTCAAAGGGATCATGAGATTATTCAAACTAGAAACTTCCGTGTGCAGCCACAAGCCATTATGGGCTCTGGAATAGTTGATTAAGTTGTGCGAACTCTTACGGGTAGACTAGCAGATGTAGGGGAAAGTAGGTGTACCGGTCTACCCACAAGTAAGGTGCTAGTGCTACTGAAAGACTAAGTCTCGGTCAACCGTTTCTCAAACATCATGTAGAGAGAGAAATCCAACGGAGGCGATCGAGTCTTGTGGGGAAAAGTGCGCAAACCTCTGCAGAGTGTATAAACTAATCATGGTTAGCCGTGTCCCCGGTTATGGACATCTTGAGCATCTAGTACTTGGATATCATGTGAATCTCATCATGTTACTTCTAAGATAATATTGTTGGGTTTGTTAATGAGTACTTTTAATTGGGATTGAGAATGCCGTCAACCATTCTCAATGTTTAACAACCACCATGATAGTTAAATAAATTTATTCCTTTGCAGTAGGGAAAAATTGGCTTTATGCAAAACTGTAACCATAGAGCTTTCCACCAGCCATATATGCATGTAGTATAGGCTATTCATTCCATTATTCTCTATGTGTTACCTTGCGAGCATATTCCATGTGCTGACCCGTTTTCGGGCTGCAACGTTTCATGTTGCAGACTTTTCAGACGACGAGTAAGGTGCATAGGTCGTGGTTCTATACTCAGTGATGCCGTTGGAGTTGATGGACTCGCTTATTCTTCCAAGTCTTCCGCTGTTATCGTTATTAGATGGCCTTAAGCCATGTTTATGTTATTAAGTTCTCTCTTGAGACATTCGATTGTAATAAGTGTGTGATTGCAACTCTGTTATAAATCCTTCGAGTACTGTGTGGTGTCAGCATTACTGATCCAGGGATGACACTGAGCACAGAGATCAGACTGTTTGAGGTCTGGTCGCTACAGAATACATGCCTACATTACATTGATGAATTGGAGCTAGTTCTGTGTCACCCTATGTTATGACTGTTACATGACGAACCGCATCCGGCATAATTATCCATCGCTAATCCGGTGCCTACGAGTTTTCCATATACTGGTTTACGTTTATTTACTTTTCCATTGCTACTGTTATCATCACTACAAAAATACAAAAAACATTACTTTTGCTGTCTTTACTTTGTTACCGTTACCACCACTATCATATTACTTTGCTACTAAAAACTTTGCTGCAGATATTAAGTTTCCAGGTGTGGTTGAATTGACAACTCAGCTGCTAATACTTGAGAATATTCTTTGGCTCCCCTTGTGTCGAATCAACAAATTTGGGTTGAATACTCTACCCTCGAAAACTGTTGCGATCCCCTATACTTGTGGGTTATCAGAGTTCAATCCGGAAGGTCCGCGGACTATTCTACACTTCTTCGGCATGACGCTCGAAGGGATGTGTAAGTTATTCTTCGGACCACAAGTAAAGTGTCCGGACACCATCGAGGATGCGGGCCTGAGCTCGACCGCCCAGATACCCGAGTAAGTAACCTAGAAACCGAACACTTCGTTTATATTTATTATAACATTATTCTGAAAACCATCCGCAGCCAGGAATGGCTCAGCAAGGCGGAGAGAATCAGGTGTCCGGCGCCACTTCCCGAAGGCTCGCCTAGTCCTGCCATAGCCAGGATGCTTAGTCGTGTGCTAAGTCAAGTAACCTTGGGGAAAGACGAAGGGAAGAACAGAGAAGCAGAGCTTCACGCATTGCACATCCAAACCAGGGGAATTACTACCTCCGCAAAGGAGGATAGTCGGGGAGGGGATTCTAAGGTCTCCTCCCCCCGCGGGAAGAAGAGGGCCGCCTCCGAAGACTTGGACATGGAGGTGCCCAGACAAGGGAAGAAAACTTCACCAAGGGGCCCTGCCCTGAGGGGCGTCCTCATCGCGCCATGCCCGCAAACGGGCCAGTCGTCAGCCGAGCTGTAAGTTAATCGTAAATACAAAGCTACTGCTTCCTCCTCCGAGAACAATAACCAGGGTCCATCCTTTGCAGTCCGGCTAGTAGCTCTTCTCGACAGAGTTTGTCTTCGGGGGATCTTCTTCCGGAGATGATGGAGAGTGAAACCCCACCAGCCTCTCCGCCTCATGGGGTGGGCGACCCCGAGGTGTCGTCACGGAGGAGTCCAGATTTGCCGAGACCAGAAGCTAATACTTCGGCCGCCCTGAGCCCGGAACGTTCGGCTCCCACAGGGGGTGATAAGAAGGGTCCGGCACAGTTCGGCGACCGGCCGGACACGCTGACGAGCCTTCTGGAGCAAGATGCTCTCTCGAAGGATTGCCGTTCATTAATGAGCATGGTGCTTGATAAGATTTCATCCGCCACAAGCGGGTTGAATGAAGCTTGTACGAGCCTGCTCAAAGGCTTTGAGGTATGTAATAAAATACGTAATTTTTTGATTGTGGCGCACGCGCTAGGTGTGCTCCGTATAGATAGTAGCCCCTGAGACTCTGGTTGCCAGCCCTAGGCGGCAAACGGAAGATCACATTGTTAAGTAATGATCGCACTGTATTCATGCACAGGTGGCTAAGGGCCCGGCGGCCGACCGGTCCGTTGAAGTCGCCGAGCTAAGGCGACAGATTGAAGTTGTAGATGCCGACATCATGCTTGTGAACGAGCAGCTTAACGAGTCACAGAGTATGTGCTATGTTTTCCTTGTTTTTATAGGAAATGTTAAGAGGAGCATAATGCTAATATGATATGCTTTGACTGCAGGAGGAGCTTCTGCCGTGGAGGCCCTGAGGGCGGAGCTTGCCCTAGCCAAGGAACAAGCCCGGGCTAGTAATGTGGCTGCCCTAAAGGCAGCCGAAGAGTTGAGAGCCGAACAGGCTGCTCATCGCCGAAGCGAAGATAAAATAGCCGAGATGGCTGTGGAGCTGAAAAATGCTGCCGGCCGGTATGAGCTCCTTGAAAAAGAGAATCAGGCTAATTCGGCTGACCTGAAGAAGGCCCTTGATGCGGCCAAGGAGACGTGTTCTGAAATTAGGGATGCGTGGGAGGAGCTTTGAGAGGCCGGAGAAATCGCGGCTGGAAACCCCTATTTGTTGCGGATGAAGTTCTTAGATCCAAAGTACGCTCCTTTGGATCAAGGAAACCTCGCAGACGCGTATGCGGATCTGGCGAAGAGTACGGCTGATGCGGCCAAGTTTTTCGAGGATCAAAAAGATAATGAAGTGGAAAAGCTGTTCTGGTCTCAATTCAGTGCTCCAACACGCCCGCTGCCGTTGAGTGAAAGGATGGCCGCTGCGGCCGAGCTCCATAGGTTGTCCGGTCTTGCAATGAGGTCTGTAATAGACCATCTATGGCCGAAGGGGCTGAAGCCGGAAAGTTATTTTGGTTTAGTGCAATAATTCCTTGGTGCCATATCACGGATCGATGCCATGAAGAGGTCGGCGTGCATAGAGGGTGCGCGGATGGCTCTTGCCCGTGTGAAAACATATTGGACAGATATGGAGGCCACCATCATTGCAACCCAAAATCCGGCGGGAAGCCAGGATCCAGCCGAGCACTTCTTGGAGCAGGTAACAGAAGGTGCTCGTTTAATAGAGGCTCAGTGCTCGAAGAATGTCATGCTCAACAGACACATCGTTCCATTGTAAAAACAATTGTCTTTTAATTATAGAGGCTATGTTTATACTTTCGCCCGAAAGTTGTTATTGTGCCTCCTGTTCGGCCGTCTAATGTATATATATATATATATATATATATATATATATATATATATATATATATATATATATATCCTGAAAGTTAGCAGTCGTTGGCTTCAGCCCCCACGCATACAATGCGGGGGTGTTCTCAAAAAGGTGCGTAATCACACTTGATCGAACGTCTTGGTCCGTTAAGGAGGTGGTCGCATGTCAAACTAGGCAACCGGACTATATAGCTTTAACACTTTCACTTAGCCATAGGAGTTTGATGGTGGGGCTACTATGTGGCCCCTGGTACCTTCGCGTGCATCCGGATACGGGCGCGTGTGTACATGACCGGGGAACGGCCCTTCGTTAATGCGGAGGAATCCGAAAGATTCCGATAAGTCCTCGAGTGGTTGACCAGTCTCTCGCTATATCATGACAATCAGTTTTCGGCTTTCTCTACTGAGGTGCTCATCCGGAATAACCAGGGCACAATCGTAGTAGTTCTCCTTTGGCCGCCTTAGCCGATAGAAGCGGAACGTAAGGTAGCAAACCCAGGAGCCGGGCAAACCCAACATTTGACCAAAGACATGATTCGGAGCTGATGCATATAAGGCCTAACTCGCGACGCCGAACACTCCCGAAGGTATTCGGACTTTATAACATAGACCGGGCTGAGTAACGCCCTTTATTATGAACCCTGTATTTCCAGGTACGTGCGGTAGTCTGTCGTGGCTAAATGCCAATCACGCTAGTATCCCTTGTGGGTGTATAAAATACCCATGGGATGTCGAGCAACAAGAGACAATAAAGAAGGTTTACGCAGGGGCTTAATCTAAAGAGAAACCTTTGAGCGGGGCCCTGCTGCACGTCTGCGCCTTTATCTCCGTTGTGCCGTGTCCTGGGAGGGTATCGCATGAATGGTGTCTGTAAAAAGGAAAACCCGTGTAAAAGAGTATGACGTAAGCGTGCAAAGAGTTGGTTATTATCAATGGATAGTATAAGTGTAAGACATTGGCCTGTTAATGAGGTCAAGCCAAAAGGTGGGCTTTATTGAATATCTGTAGCCCCTGGTGTCCTCTATGGTATTACATGTATAGCACCCAGCTCAGGTTTATCTGGGCTACTACCGACGGTGATGTGCCGGACTCGTCTAACCGTGTCCGTGGTCTTAACAACCGATCATGCGTTCTGATATTAGAAGCCGCTTAGTGTCCGGCTGCAAGAACCGCCGCATACTCTTCCGCATGTAAGGAACGCTCTGTATTTCCGTTAACGGTGATGACGCCACTTGGACCGGGCATCTTGAGTTTAAGGTAGGCGTAGTGCGGTACTGCGTTGAAGCGGGCGAAGGCTGTTCTTCCAGCAGTGCATGATAACCACTTCAGAAGGGAGCAATGGTGAAGAGTAATTCTTCGCTTCTGAAGTTGTCTGGAGGACCGAATGTCACCTCTAATACGAGGGAGCCCCTGCAGCGGGCTTCAATGCCTGGTATCACCCCTTCAAAGGTGGTGTTACTTTGGCTGATTCTGGATAGGTCTATCCCCATCCTATGGACAGTGTCCTCGTATATTAGATTGAGGCTACTGTCGCCGTCCATGAGGACACGAGTGAGATGGTATCCGTCGATTATTGGGTCGAGCACCAAGGCAGCCGATCCTTCATGCCGCATACTAATCGGGTAGTCCCTGTGATCAAAGGTGATCGGACAGGCCGACCAGGGGTTAAGTTTGGGGGCGACAGGCTCTACAACGTATGTATCTCTGACCGCGCGTTTGCACCTTCTCTTGGGTATGTGAGTCGCGTAGATCATGTTTACTGTCTTTACCTCTGGTGGGAATTTTTTCTGTCCCCCAGTGTTCGGCTAGCGAGGCTCATCCTCGTGTTCACTTGGTGTTTCCCTTCCCTTGTGTTCGGCATTTAACTTGCCGGCCTGCTTAAAGACCCAACATTCTCTATGAGTGTGGTTCGCAGGTTTTTTGGGGGTGCCATGAATTTGGCACAGTCTGTCCAAGACTTTGTTCAGGCCGAACGGTCCCTCTTTGCTGCCTTTAAATGGCTTATTTTGTTGACCGGGTCGAGAGCCCCTGAATCCGGAGTTGACCTATGTATTGTCTGGACTTTCTTCCTTGTTTCAACGCTTGTTTTTATTGGTCCGTGGCTTCCTGTTGCCATCCCTCATTTCGGATGTGCCTGGGTCGCTGGTGCCTCTACGGGCTAATCAGATGTCTTCACCCGCGCAAAAGCGGGTCATAAGGCTTGTTAAGGCTGCCATTGTCCTCGGCTTTTCTTGAAGGCCGCTAGGGCTTCAGCGTCCGGACAATCGACAATTTGATTCTTCCTAGTGAGGAATCTATTCCAAAGCTTGCGGGCGGACTCTCCGGGCTGTTGAATTATGTGACTTAAATCGTCAGCGTCCGGAGGTCGGACATAGGTTCCTTGAAAATTGGCCCTGAAAGCGTCCTCAAGTTCCTCCCAACTTCCGATTGAATTTTCGGGGAGGCTTTTCAACCAGTGCCGAGCTGGTCCCTTCAACTTGAGGGGAAGGTATTTGATGGCGTGGAGGTCGTCCCCACGAGCCATGTGGATATGAAGGATAAAATCCTCAATCCATACCCCTGGGTCTGTTGTTCCGTCATATGCCTCTATATTCACGGGTTTAAAACCCTGTGGAAATTCGTGGTCCAGTACCTCTTCGGTGAAGCACAGAGGGTGAGCACCCCTTCTGTATCTGGGCGTGTTGTGACGTGCTGTCGACTGTTGTTATGTCCGGTGCTGATTCCAAACTGGTATTCGATCAGTCTGATCATTTTGGTGACCATAATCCTGCGCCGGAGTGTGTCCTCTAGATCCATAGATGGACCTCGTCGCGCCGGCCTTTTTGTCCAGGAGCTCACGTAAATCGTGTGCGGCGTCAGTAGCTGCTCTGTTGTGGTCATGAAGTGGTTGGTCCGGCCTACCGGCCGTATTGTTCTTCGGTGGAATGGACTCATCGTCGAATTCTGGCAGCAGCTTGCGCTTTGGATAGCTCTTTGTGTGGCGATCGTCGTCGTATTTTTCTTCAGTGTCTAGCACTTTATTCCATATGCGATTGAGTGTTTCCTGCGCGGCCTTAAGCCTTTTCTTATGCTTCTTTAGACCTCTCGTAGTGGCCATAAGCCTTCTGTGGAGGTTATCTCGTTCCAAACGTTTTTCAGGGATGATGAATGCATCATCGTCCGGACTGTGCTCCTCTCCCGGGGCAGGTTGATGAGTTCGGCCCTCGGATCGCTGTGATCGGGCGTCTGCTCCGGGCTGTGTTCGGCATGACCTGGCTCATCCTGCTCCATCGCTGGGTCCATATGGTCGTCGTTGCCTTTGGAGTTGACTGGGATGTCGATCTTTCTAGCGTTGTTATCGCTGTTTTTACTGTGGCTGGACTTAGAGCGGTGTCTGCGCCATCGTTTTGGCTTTTGTCCCGGGGTTTTATCCTCCGTTTTGTTGCCATCGTCCTCCTTAGGCATGTCCACCATGTATATATCATATGATGAGGTGGCAGTCCAGCGCCCCGTGGGCGGTGGTTCTGAATTGTCCCCTGCGCCGACATCCGCATCGTCGGTGTCATCGGAGTCGAAGTCAAGCATGTTTGTTACGTCATCGACAGTGGCTATGAAGTGGGTGGTGGGTGGGCAACGAATTTCTTCGTCACCTTCTTCCCCCTCAAGCCGGACATAGTTCGGCCAAGAGTCTCCTGAGAAAGAGAGAGACCTTAATGAATTCAGCATGTCGCCGAAGGGCGAGTGCTGGAAGATATCCACAGCGGTGAACTCCATTACCGGAGCCCAACCAGATTCGGCGGGCTCGGGGGCGCGCGGTCTGGAACCTACAGCCGTACACATGTCCGGGGGTCCGCCGATGAGTGTTCGGCCTCCAGGGCGGGGTCCATCCACCCGTCCTCGGACGACGCAATATGCCCCGGATTTAGGTCCGAAGCTATTGTAGGTGCGATATCCCACATATTGTCCGTCAGCAGGTTTAAGCCGTGCTCATCGTGACTGTTCGGCGCTCCTGGCGTAGGCCCGAATCTGTCGAAGATCAAGTCTTCGTAGATATCGTCCGTGTAGTTCAAGTTTCCGAACCTGACCTGATGGCCAGGGGCGTAGCTGTCGATCTGCTCCAGATGGCCAAGCGAATTGGCCCGTAGTGCGAAGCCTCCGAACTCGAAGATCTGTCCGGGGAGAAAAGTCTCACCTTGGACCGCGTTGTTGTTGATGATTGAAGGAGCCATCGAGCCTTGCAGTGACGACACAGAGGAACTCTCAATGAAAGCACCAATGTCGGTGTCAAAACTGATGGATCTCGGGTAGGGGGTCCCGATCTGTGCGTCTAAGGCCAATGGTAACAGGAGGCAAGGGACACGATGTTTTACCCAGGTTCGGGCTCTCTCGATGGAGGTAAAACCCTACTTCCTGCTTGATTGATCTTGATCTACCACGAGATCATAGAGGCTAAACCCTAGAAGCTAGCCTATGATGATTATGATTGTCCTTCTACAGACTAAACCCTCCGGTTTATATAGACAGCGGAGGGGGCTAGGGTTTACACAGAGTCGGTTACAAAGAAGAAGATCTATCATCCGAATCGCCAAGCTTGTCTTCCACGCAAAGGAGAGTCCCATCCGGACACGGGACGAAGTCTTGAGTCGTGTATCTTCACGGTCCATCAGTCCGGCCAAAGTATATAGTCCGGCTGTCCGGATCCCCCCTAATCCAGGACTCCCTCAGTCATGCACCCTTGAAGAGTGGTCTATTTCTGTTGAATCTCGATCGTGGTGATACACATATTCATAATATTGATGCCAAAAGATGAAAAGTTGATAATGATAGTGCAGCATATTTGTGGCACTGCCGTTTAGGTCATATTGGTGTAAAACGCATGAAGAAAGTCCATGTAGATGGACTTTTTGAATCACTTGATTATGAATCATTTGATACTTGCAAACCATGCCTCATGGGCAAGATGACTAAAACTCCGTTCTCCAGAACAATGGAACGAGCTAATGACTTATTAGAAATAATCCATATCGATGTATGCGGTCCGATGAGTGTTGAGGCTCGTGGCGGGTATCGTTATTTTCTGACCTTCACAGATGATTTGAGCAGATATGGGTAAATCTACTTAATGAAACACAAGTCTGAAACATTTGAAAAGTTCATTGAATTTCAGAGTGAAGTGGAGAATCATCGTAACAAGAAAAGAAAAGTTTCTACGATCTGATCGTGGAGGTGAATATTTGAGTTACGAGTTTGGTCTTCATTTAAAATAATGTGGAATAGTTTCACAACTGATGCCACCTAGAACACCACAGCGTAATGGTGTGTCTGAACATCGTAATCGTACTTTATTAGATATGGTGCGATCTATGATGTCTCTTACCGATTTACCACTATCATTTTGGGGTTATGCATTAGAGATAGCTGCATTCACGTTAAATAGGGCATCGTCTAAATCCGTTGATCGACACCGTATGAACTATGGTTTGGCAATAAACCTAAGTTGTCGTTTCTTAAAGTTTCAGGATGCGATGCTTATGTCAAAAGGCTTCAGCCTGATAAGCTCGAACCCAAATCGGAGAGTGCGTCTTCATAGGATACCCTAAGGAAACAATTGGGTACACCTTATACCACAGATCCGAAGGCAAGATCTTTGTTGCCAAGAATGGAACCTTTCTAGAGAAGGAGTTTCTCTCGAAAAGTGAGTGGGAGGAAAGTAGAACTTTATGAGGTAATTGTACCTTCTCTCAATTTGGAAAGTAGCTCATCCGAGAAATCCGTTCCCGTGATGCCTAAACCAATTAGAGAGGAAGCTAATGATGATGATCATGAAACTTCAGATCAAGTTACTACAGAACCTACGATCCGCACCAGAGTGGTACGTCAATCCTATTCTGGAAGTCATGTTACTTGACCATGACGAACCTATGAACTATGA
Organism: Aegilops bicornis; assembly: GCA_021605145.1. Lineage (NCBI taxonomy): Eukaryota > Viridiplantae > Streptophyta > Magnoliopsida > Poales > Poaceae > Aegilops > Aegilops bicornis. Next base: position 26,317,159 of record CM038671.1, read on the forward strand.
AGAAGCTATGATGAGCCCAGATTTCGATAAATGGCTTGAGGCCATGAAATCTAAGATAGGATCCATGTATGAGAACAAAGTATGGAATATGGTGGATTTGCCCGAAGACCGGCGGCCCATAGAGAATAAATAGATCTTCAAGAAGAAGACTGACGCTGATGGTAATGTTACTGTCTATAAAGCTCGACTTGTTGCAAAAGGTTTTTGACAAGTTGAAGGAGTTGACTATGATGAGACTTTCTCACCCGTAGCGATTCTTAAGTCTGTCTGAATCATGTTAGCAATTGCCGCATTTTATGATTATGAAATCTTGGAAATGGACGTCAAAACCGCATTCCTTAATGGATTTCTTAAAGAAAAGTTGTATATGATGCAACCAGAAGGTTTTGTCCATCCTAAAGGTGCTGACCAAGTGTGCAAGCTCCAGCGATCCATTTATGGACTCGTGTAAGCATCTCGGAGTTGGAATATACGCTTTGATGAGGTGATCAAAGCATATGGTTTTATACAGACTTTTGGAGAAGCATGTATTTACAAGAAAGTGAGTGGGAGCTTTGTAGCGTTTCTAATATTATATGTGGATGACATATTGTTGATTGGAAATGATATAGAATTTCTGGATAGCATAAAAGGATACTTGAATAAAAGTTTTTCAATCAAAGACCTCAGTGAAGCTGCTTATATATTGGGCATCAAGATCTATAGAGATAGATCAAGATGCTTAATAGGACTTTCACAAAGCACATACCTTGACAAAGTTTTGAAGAAGTTCAAAATGGATCGGTCAAAGCAAGGGTTCTTGCCTGTGTTACAAGGTGTGAAGTTGAGTATGACTCAATGCCCGACCACTGCAGAAGATAGAGACAAAATGAAAGTCATTCCCTATGCCTCAGCCATAGGTTCTATCATGTATGCTATGCTGTATACCAGACCTGATGTGTGCCTTGCTATAAGTTTAGCAGGGAGGTACCAAAGTAATCCAGGAGTGGATCACTGGACATCGGTCAAGAACCTCCTGAAGTACCTGAAAAGGACTAAGGATATGTTTCTCGTTTATGGAGGTGACAAAGAGCTCGTCGTAAATGGTTGCGTCGATGCTAGCTTTGACACTAATTCGGATGAATCTAAGTTACAAACTGGATATGTATTTTTATTGAATGGTGGAGCTGTCAGTTGGTGCAGTTCCAAGTAGAGCGTCGTGGCGTGATCTACGTGTCAAGCGGAGTACATAGCTGCTTCGGAAGCACCAAATGAAGGAATTCATGTCCGATCTAGGTGTAATACCTAGTGCATCGGGTCCAATGAAATTTTTTTGTGACAATACTGGAGCAATTGCCTTGGCGAAGGAATCCAGATTTCACAAAAAGACCAAACACATCAAGAGACGCTTCAATTCCATCCGTGATCTAGTCAAGAAGGGAGACATAGAGATTTACAAAATACATACGGATTTGAATGTGGCACTCCCCTTGACTAAGCCTCTTCCACGCGCAAAACATGATAAGCACCAAGACTCCATGGGTGTTAGAATCATTACTATGTAATCTAGATTATTGACTCTAGTGCAAGTGGGAGACTAACGGAAATAAGCCCTAGAGGCAATAATAAAGTTTTTATTTTATATTTCCTTATTCATGATAAATATTTATTATTCATGCTAGAATTGTATTAACCGGAAACTTTATACATGTGACGATACATAGACAAAACACCGTCTCCCTAGTATGCCTCTACTTGACTAGCTCGTTAATCAAAGATGGTTAAGTTTCCTAGCCATAGACATGTGTTGTCATTTGATGAACGGGGTCACATCATTAGGAGAATGATGTTATGGACAAGACCCATCCGTTAGCTTAGCATAATGATCATTCAGTTTTATTACTACTGCTTTCTTCATGTCAAATACATATTCCTCCGACTATGAGATTATGCAACTCCCGGATACCGGAGGAATGCCTTGTGTGCTATCAAACGTCACAACATAACTGGGTGATTATAAAGATGCTCTACAGGTATCTCCAAAGGTGTTTGTTGGGTTGGCATAGATCAAAATTAGGATTTGTCACTCCGAGTATCGGAGAGGTATCTCTGATGCACATCATAAGAAGCCTTGCAAGCAAAGTGACTAATGAGTTAGTTGCAGGATGATGCATTATGGAACGAGTAAAGAGACTTGCCGGTAACGAGATTGAACTACGTATGAAGATACCGATGATCAAATATCGGGCAAGTAACTGTTGGGGAACGTTGCAGAAAATTAAAATTTTTCCTACGGTTTCACCAAGATCCATCTATGAGTTCATCTAAGCAACAAGTCGAGGGAGAGAGTTTGCATCTACATACCACTTGTAGATCGAGTGCGGAAGCGTTCAAGGGGATGGTGATGATGGAGTCGTACTCGACGTGATTCGGATCACCGATGACCAAGTGCCTGAACGGACAGCACCTCTCAAGGCCCAACACACGACAAAGACGGACGACGTCTCCTCCTTCTTGATCCAGCAAGGGGGAAGGAGAGGTTGAGGAAGACATCTCCAACGGCAGCAAGACGTCGTGTTGTTGTTTGTGCAGAAGTACTCCGACAAGGATTCGCCAAGCACGTACGGAGGAGGAGAGGTGTTGGGGAGGGTAGGGTCTGAGCCTTTGCTTGTGTATGCAGCCCTCCCCTCACCCCTCTATTTATAGGGGGAAGGGAGAGGGGGGCAGGCCCCTCTAGATGGCATCTCGAGGGGGGGCGGCCAAGGGGAGGGCTTGCCCCCAAGCAAGGCGCCCCTCTGGGGTTCCCCTCAACCCTAGGCGCAAGGGCCCAAGGGAGGGGTGCGCCCAGCCCACCAGGGGCTGGCCCCTTCCCACGCAGCCCAGTGGCCCCCGGAGGGGTGGGCCCTCGGTGGACCTCGAACCCTTCCGGTGGCCCCAGACAATACCGGTATGCCCTCGAAACTTTCCGGTGTCCGCTTTGACAACTTCCCATATATAAATCTTTACCTCCGGACCCTTCCGAACTCCTCGTGACGTCCGGGATCTCATCCGGGACTCAACAACATTCGGTAATCACATACAAGTCTTCCTAATAACCCTAGCGCCACCGAACCTTATGTGTAGACCCTACGGGTTCGGGAGACATGCGCATACATGACCGAGACGCTCTCGGTCAATAACCAACAGCGGGATCTGGATACCCATGTTGGCTCCTACATGCTCCTCGATGATGTCATCGGATGAACCACGATGTCGAAGATTCAAGCAACCCCGTATACCATTCCCTTTGTCAGACGGTATGTTACTTGCCTGAAACTCGATCGTCGGTATCCCAATACCTGTTCAGTATCGTTACCGGCAAGTCACTTTACTCGTACCGTAATGCATGATCCCGTGACCAGACACTTGGTCACTTTGAGCTCATTATGATGATGCACTACCGAGTGGGCCCAGTGATACTTCTCCGTAATACGGAGTGACAAATTCCTGTCTCGATCCGTGTCAACCCAACAGACACTTTCGGAGATACCTGTAATGCACCTTTATAGTCACCCAGTTACGTTGTGACGTTTGGTACACCCAAAGCACTCCTACGGTATCCGGGAGTTACACGATCTCATGGTCTAAGGAATAGATACTTGACATTGAGAAAGCTCTAGCAAAGCGAACTACACGATCTTGTGCTATGCTTAGGATTGGGTCTTGTCCATCACGTCATTCTCCTAATGACGTGATCCCGTTGTCAATGACATGCGATATCCATAGTCGAGGAAACCATGACTATCTCGTTGACCAACGAGCTAGTCAACTAGAGGCTTACTAGGGGCGTATTGTGGTCTATGTATTCACACATGTATTACGATTTCCGGATAATACAATTATAGCATGAATAAAAGACAATTATCATGAACAAGGAAATATAATAATAATGCTTTTATTATTGCCTCTAGGGCATATTTCCAACAGTCTCCCACTTGCACTAGAGTCAATAATCTAGTTACATTGTGATGAATCGAACACCCATAGAGTTACGGTGTTGATCATGTTTTGCCCATGAAGAGAAGAGGTTTAGTCAACGGATCTGCGACATTCAGATCCGTATGTACTTTACAAATTTCTATGTCTCCATCTTGAACATTTTCACGGATGGAGTTGAAGCGACGCTTGATGTGCCTGGTCTTCTTGTGAAACCTGGGCTCCTTGGCAAGTGCAATAGCTCCGGTGTTGTCACAGAAGAGTTTGATCGGCCCCGACGCATTGGGTATGACTCCTAGGTCGGTGATGAACTCCTTCACCCAAATTGCTTCATGCGCTGCCTCCGAGGCTGCCATGTACTCCGCTTCACATGTAGATCCCGCCACGACGCTTCGCTTGCAGCTGCACCAGCTTCGCTCCACCATTCAACATATACACGTATCCGGTTTGTGACTTAGAGTCATCCAGATCTGTGTCGAAGCTAGCGTCGACGTAACCCTTCTGACGAGCTCTTCGTCACCTCCATAAACGAGAAACATGTCCTTCGTCCTTTTCGGTACTTTAGGATATTCTTGACCGCTGTCCGGTGTTCCTTGCTGGGATTACTTTGGTACCTTCCTACCAAACTTACGGCAAGGTTTACATCAGGTCAGTACACAACATGGCATACATAATAGATCCTATGGCTGAGGCATAGGGGATGACGCTCATCTCTTCTTTATCTTTTGCCGTGGTCGGGCATTGAGCTGAGCTCAATCTCACACCTTGTAGTACAGGCAAGAACCCTTTCTTGGACTGATCCATTTTGAACTTCTTCAAAATCTTATCAAGGTATGTGCTTTGTGAAAGACCGATGAGGCGTCTCGATCTATCTCTATAGATCTTGATGCCTAATATATAAGCAGCTTCTCCAAGGTCCTTCATTGAAAAACACTTATTCAAGTAGGCCTTAATGCTGTCCAAGAATTCTATATCATTTCCCATCAAAAGTATGTCATCTACATATAATATGAGAAATGCTACAGAGCTCCCACTCACTTTCTTGTAAACGCAGGCTTCTCCATAAGTCTGCATAAACCCAAACGCTTTGATCATCTCATCAAAGCGAATGTTCCAACTCCGAGATGCTTGCACCAGCCCATAAATGGATCGCTGGAGCTTGCATACTTTGTTAGCATTTTTAGGATCGACAAAACCTTCCGGCTGCATCATATACAACTCTTCCTTAAGATAACCGTTAAGGAACGCTATCTTGACGTCCATCTGCCATATCTCATAATCATAGTATGCGGCAGTTGCTAACATGATTCGGACGGACTTAAGCTTCGCTACGGGAGAGAAAGTCTCATCGTAGTCAATCCCTTGAACTTGCCAATAACCCTTCTTCTTAAAGATCCATTTGTTTTCTATCGCTCGCCGATCATCGGGCAAGTCAGTCAAAGTCCATACTTTGTTTTCATACATGGATTCTATCTCGGATTTCATAGCTTCTAGCCATTTGTTGGAATCTGGGCCCGCCATCGCTTCTTCATAGTTCGAAGGTTCATCGCTGTCTAACAACATGATTTCCAGGACAGGGTTGCCGTACCACTCTGGTGCGGAACGTGTCCTAGTGGACCTATGAAGCTCAGTAGCAACTTGATCCGAAGTACCTTGATCATCATCATTAATTTCCTCTCCAATTGGTGTAGGCACCACAGGAACATTTTCCTGAGCTGCACTACTTTCCGGTTCAAGAGGTAGTACTTCATCGAGTTCTACTTTCCTCCCACTTATTTCTTTCGAGAGAAACTCCTTTTCCAGAAAGGATCCGTTCTTAGCAACAAAGATCTTGCCTTCGGATCTAAGGTAGAAGGTATACCCAATGGTTTCCTTAGGGTATCCTATGAAGACGCATTTTTCCGACTTGGGTTCGAGCTTTTCAGGTTGAAGTTTCTTGACATAAGCATCGCATCCCCAAACTTCTAGAAACGACAGCTTAGGTTTCTTCCCAAACCATAATTCATACGGTGTCGTCTCAACGGATTTAGACGGTGCCCTATTTAAAGTGAATGTAGCTGTCTCTAGAGCGTATCCCCAAAATGATAGCGGTAAATCGGTAAGAGACATCATAGATCGCACCATATCCAATAGAGTGCGATTACGACGTTCGGACACACCATTACGCTGAGGTGTTCCAGGCGGCGTGAGTTGTGAAACGATTCCACATTTTCTTAAGTGTGTACCAAATTCGTGACTCAAATATTCTCCTCCACGATCCGATCGTAAGAATTTTATCTTTCGGTCACGTTGATTCTCTACTTCATTCTGAAATTCCTTGAACTTTTCAAAGGTCTCAGACTTGTGTTTCATCAAGTAGACATACCCATATCTACTCAAGTCATCTGTGAGAGTGATAACATAACGATATCCTCCGCGAGCCTCAACACTCATTGGACCGCACACACATCGGTATGTATGATTTCCAATAAGTTGGTTGCTCGCTCCATTGTTCCGGAGAACGGAGTCTTGGTCATCTGGCCCATAAGGCATGGTTCGCATGTGTCAAATGATTCATAATCTAGAGACTCCAAAAGTCCATCGGCATGGAGCTTCTTCATGCGCTTGACACCAATGTGACCAAGGCGGCGATTACACAAGTATGTGGGACTATCGTTATCAACTTTACATCTTTGGTATCCATGCTATGAATATGTGTAACATTACGCCGAGATTCATTAAGAATAAACCATTGACCAGCGGAGCATGACCATAAAACATATCTCTCATATAAATAGAACAACCATTATTCTCGGATTTAAATGAGTAGCCATCTCGCATTAAACGAGATCACGATACAATGTTCATGCTCAAACTTGGCACCAAATAACAATTATTAAGGTTCAAAACTAATCCCGTAGGTAAATGTAGAGGTAGCGTGCCGACGGCGATCACATCGACTCTGGTACCATTCCCGACGCGCATCGTCACCTCGTCCTTCGCCAGTCTCCGCTTATTCCGCAGCTCCTACTGTGAGTTACAAATATGAGCAACGGCACCGGTATCAAATACCCAGGAGTTACTATGAGTACTGGTAAGGTACACATCAATTACATGTATATCAAATATACCTTTGGTGTTGCCGGCCTTCTTATCCGCTAAGTATTTGGGGGCAGTTCCGCTTCCAGTGACCCTTCCCCTTGCAATAAAAGCACTTTCAGTCTCGGGCTTGGGTCCATTCTTTGACTTCTTCGATGGCGGCTTACCGGGCACGGCAACATCCTTGCCGTCCTTCTTAAAGTTCTTCTTGCCCTTGCCCTTCTTGAACTTAGTAGTCTTATTGACCATCAACACTTGATGTTCTTTCTTGATCTCAACCTCTGCTGACTTCAGCATTGAAAATACTTCAGGAATGGTTTTCACCATCCCCTGCATATTGTAGTTCATCACAAAGCTCTTGTAGCTTGGTGGGAGCGATCAAGGATTCTGTCAATGACCGCCTCATCGGGGAGGTTAATATTCAGCTGGGTCATGCGGTTGTGCAACCCGAGACATTACGAGTATGTGCTCCCTGACAGAACTATTTTCCTCCATCTTACAACTATAGAATTTGTCAGAGACGTCATATCTCTCGACCCGGGCGTGAGCTTGGAAAACTAGTTTCAGCTCCTCGAACATCTCATATGCTCCATGATGCTCAAAACGCTTTTGGAGCCCCGGTTCTAAGCTGTATAGCATGCCGCACTGAACGAGGGAGTAATCATCAGTACGTGTCTGCCAAATGTTCAAATCGTCTTGCAGTGCTGGGAGAGCAGGTGGGTCACCTAGCGGTGCTTCTAGGACATATGCCTTCTTGGCAGCTATGAGGATGATCCTCAGGTTCCGGACCCAGTCCGTATAGTTGCTGCCATCATCTTTCAGCTTGGTTTTCTCTAGGAACGCGTTGAAGTTCATGTTGACATGAGCGTTGGCCATTTGATCTACAAGACATATTTTTCAAAAGTTTTAGACTAAGTTCATGATAATTAAGTTCATCTTAATCAAATTATTGAATGAACTCCCACTCAGATTTGACATCCCTCTAGTCATCTAAGTGTTACACGATCCGAGTCGACTAGGCCGTGTCCGATCATCACGTGAGACGGACTAGTCATCGTCGGTGAACATTCTCATGTTGATCGTATCTTCTATACGACTCGTGTTCGACCTTTCGGCCTCCGTGTTCCGAGGCCATGTTTGTACATGCTAGGCTCGTCTAGTTAACCCTAAGTGTTTTGCATGTGTAAAACTGTCTTACACCCGTTGTATGTGAACGTGAGGATCTATCACACCCGATCATCACGTGGTGCTTCGAAATGACGAACTTTAGCAACGGTGCCTTAGGGGAGAACACTTCTTGAAATTGTTGTAAGGGATCATCTTATTTACTACCGTCGTTCTAAGTAAACAAGATGCATAAACATAATAAACATCACATGCAATTATATAGTAGTGACATGATATGGCCAATATCATATAGCTCCATTGATCTCCATCTTCGGGCTCCATGATCATCTTGTCACCGGCATGACACCATGATCTTCATCATCATGATCTCCATCATCGTGTCTTCATGAAGTTGTCACACCAACGACTACTTCTACTTCTATGGCTAACGCGCTTAGCAATAAAGTAAAGTAATTTACATGGCGTTCTTCAATGACACGCAGGTCATACAAAATAAAGAGAACTCCTATGGCTCCTGCCGGTTGTCATACTCATCGACATGCAAGTCGTGATTCCTATTACAAGAACATGATCTCATACATCACAATATGTCATTCATCATTCATCACAACTTACAGCCATATCACATCACATGACAATTGCTGCAAAAACAAGTTAGACGTCCTCTAATTGTTGTTGCATCTTTTACGTGGTTGCAATTGGGTTCTAGCAAGAACGTTTTCTTACCTACGAATAACCACAACGTGATTTTGTCAACTTCTATTTACCCTTCATAAGGACCCTTTTCATCGAATCCGCTCCAACTAAAGTGGGAGAGACAGACACCCGCCAGCCACCTTATGCAACTAGTGCATGTTAGTCGGTGGAACCGGTCTCACGTAAGCGTACGTGTAAGGTCGGTCCGGGCCGCTTCATCCCACAATATCGCTGAAGCAAGAAAAGACTAGTAGCGGAAAGCAAGTTGACAAGATCTACGCCCACAACAAAATTGTGTTCTACTCGTGCAATAGAGAACTACGCATAGACCTAGCTCATGATGCCACTGTTGGGGAACGTTGCAGAAAATTAAAAATTTTCTTACGGTTTCACCAAGATCCATCTATGAGTTCATCTAAGCAACGAGTCGAGGGAGAGAGTTTGCATCTACATACCACTTGTAGATCGAGTGCGGAAGCGTTCAAGGGGATGGTGATGATGGAGTCGTACTCGACGTGATTCGGATCACCGATGACCAAGTGCTGAACGGACAGCACCTCTGCGTCCAACACACGTACAGTACGGACGACGTCTCCTCCTTCTTGATCCAGCAAGGGGAAAGGAGAGGTTGAGGAAGACATCTCCAACGGCAGCACGACGGCGTGGTGTTGTTGGTGCAAAGAAGATCTCGGCTGTGGCTTCGCCAAGCACGTACGGAGGAGGAGAGGTGTTGGGGAGGGGAGGGGTTGCACCTTGGCTTGTGTATGCAGCCCTCCCCTCACCCCTCTATTTATAGGGGGAAGGGAGAGGGGGGGCCGGCCCCTCTAGATGGCATCTAGAGGGGGGCCGGCGGCCAAGGGGAGGGGGGCTTGCCCCCCAAGCAAGGCGCCCCTCTAGGGTTCCCCCCTCAACCCCTAGGCGCAAGGGCCCAAGGGAGGTGCGCCCAGCCCACAGGCTGGCCCCTTCCCACGCAGCCCAAGTGGCCCCCGGGAGGTGGCCCCTCAGTGGACCCGGAACCCTTCCTGGCCTCGGTACAATACCAGTATGCCCCGAAACTTTCCGGTGTCCGTTTGACAACTTCCCATATATAAATCTTTACCTCCGGACCCTTCCGAACTCCTCGTGACGTCCGGGATCTCATCTGGGACTCAACAACATTCGGTAATCACATACAAGTCTTCCTAATAACCCTAAGCGCCACCGAACCTTAAGTGTGTAGACCCTACAGGTTCGGAGACATGCGAACATGACCGAGACGCTCTCAGGTCAATAACCAACAGCGGGATCTGGATACCCATGTTGGCTCCCACATGCTCCTCGATGATGTCATCGGATGAACCACGATGTCGAGGATTCAAGCAACCCGTATACCATTCCCTTTGTCGACGGTATGTTACTTGCCCAAGACTCGATCGTCGGTATCCCAATACTGTTCAGTCTCGTTACCGGCAAGTCACTTTACTCGTGCCGTAATGCATGATCCCGTGACCGGACACTTGGTCACTTTGAGCTCATTATGATGATGCACTACCGAGTGGGCCAGTGATACCTCTCCGTGTCACGGAGTGACAAATTCCTGTCTCGATCCGTGTCAACCCAATAGACACTTTCGGAGATACCTGTAATGCACCTTTATAGTCACCCAGTTACGTTGTGACGTTTGGTACACCCAAAGCACTCCTACGGTATTCGTGAGTTACACGATCTCATGGTCTAAGGAATAGATACTTGACATTGAGAAAGCTCTAGCAAAACGAACTACACGATCTTGTGCTATGCTTAGGATTGGGTCTTGTCCATCACGTCATTCTCCTAATGACGTGATCCCGTTGTCAATGACATCTCGATATCCATAGTCGTGAAACCATGACTATCTGTTGACCAACGAGCTAGTCAACTAGAGGCTTACTAGGGACGTATTGTGGTCTATGTATTCACACATGTATTACGATTTCCGGATAATACAATTATAGCATGAATAAAAGACAATTATCATGAACAAGGAAATATAATAATAATGCTTTTATTATTGCCTCTAGGGCATATTTCCAACAGTAACATACCGATGATAAAGGGAATAATGTATGTTGTCATAAAGGTTCGACCGATAAAGATCTTCGTAGAATATGTGGGAGCCAATATGAGCATCCAGGTTCTGCTATTGGTTATTGACCGGAGAGGTGTCTCGGTCATGTCTACATAGTTCTCGAAACCGTTGGGCCCGCACGCTTAACATTCGATGACGATTTGTATTATATGGGTTATGTTATTTTGTGACCGAATGTTGTTCGGAGTCCCATATGAGATCACGGACATGACAAGGAGTCTCAAAATGGTCGATAGGTCAAGATTCATATATAAGACGATAGTATTCGGACATCGGAAGTGTTCCGGGGGTACCGGCTACGTCTCGGGTCACCAGAAGGGGTTCCGGGCAACCCCTGGCAAACTACATGGGCCTAATGGCCCAAGAGGGGGACACACTAGCCCCTAAGGGGCTGGTCTGCCCCCATGTAGGCCAAATTGGGGGGGGGGAGGAAAGGGGGGGAGAAGGAAGGGGAGGGATTCGGCCTCCCCCTTCTTTCCCTCCCCCTCCTCCTTCCTTTCCCCTCCAATACTTACCGAAGAGGGGCAACTTGTGGGAGTGATAACCCACAAGTATAGGGGATCGCAACAGTTTTCGTGGGTAGAGTATTCAACCCAGATTTATTAATTCGACACAAGGGGAGCAGAGAATAATTTCAAGTATTAGCTGTTGAGTTGTCAATTCAACCACACCTGGATAACTTAGTATCTGCAGCAAAGTATTTAATAGCAAAGTAGTATGGAAGTAATGGTAACATTAGCAAAAGTAACAGTAGCAGTTTTGTAGTAATTGTAACAGCAGTAACGGTAAAGTAACTAAGCAAAGAGCAAAATGTAGAAAGCTCGTAGGCATTGGATCAGTGATGGATAATTATGTCGGGTGTGATTCCTCATGTAATAGTTATAACATAGGGTGACACAGAACTAGCTCCAGTTCATCAATGTAATGTAGGCATGTATTCCGAATATAGTCATACGTGCTTATGGAAAAGAACTGGCATGACATCTTTCGTCCTACCCTCCCGTGGCAGTGAGCTCCTAATGGAAACTAAGGGATATTAAGGCCTCCTTTTAATAGAGTACCGGACCAAAGCATTAACACTTAATGAATACATGAACTCCTCAAACTACGGTCACCACTGGTAAGTATCCCGATTATTGTCACTTCGGGGTTAACGGATCATAACACATAATAGGTGACTATAGACTTGCAAGATAGGATCAAGTACTCACATATATTCATTAAAACATAATAGGTTCAGATCTGAAATCATGGCACTCGGGCCCTAGTGACAAGCATGAAGCATAGCAAAGTCATAGCAACATCAATCTCAGAACATAGTGGATACTAGGGATCAAACCCTATCATTGCAAGCAAGAAAATCTCTAGCAGTTTCTTCATCCATAACATAACCCTCAGGAACAACAGGCAATTCATATTTAGGGGGACAACCTTCATCATCACTATCATCAATAATATCAGTTTCAAGAATTTCATTCTCTCTAGCCCTAGCAAGTTGTTCATCAAGATATTCACCTAATGGAACAGTAGTATCAAGCATAGAAGTAGTTTCATCATAAGTATCATGCATAGTAGAAGTGGCATCATCAACACCATGCGACATATCAGAATTAATAGCAGAAGTAGGTTTAGGTGTCGCAAACTTACTCATAACAGAAGGAGAATCGAGTGCAAAGCTATATGGTAGTTCCTTACCTCCCCTCGTAGTTGAGGGATAAATCTTAGTTCTTTCGTCTTTCAAGTTCCTCATAGTGATCAGCAGATATAAATACCAAGTGACTCAAAGAATAGAGCTATGCTCCCCGGCAACGGCACCAGAAAATAGTCCTGATAACCCACAAGTATAGGGGATCACAACAGTTTTCGAGGGTAGAGTATTCAACCAAGATATATTGATTCGACACAAGGGGAGCCAAAGAATATTCTCAAGTATTAGCAGTTGAGTTGTCAATTCAACCACACCTGGATAACTTAGTATCTGCAGCAAACTATTTAGTAGCAAAGTGGTATGGAAGTAACGGTAAGAGTAGCAGTTTTGTAGTAATTGTAACAGCAACAACGGTAAAGTAACTAAGCAAAGAGCAATATGTGTAAAGCTCATAGGCATTGGATCAGTGATGGGTAATTATGTCAGATGTGATTCCTCATGTAATTGTTATAACATAGGGTGACACAGAACTAGGTCCAGTTCATCAATGTAATGTAGGCATGTATTCCGAATATAGTCATACGTGCTTATGGAAAAGAACTTGCATGACATCTTTTGTCCTACCCTCCAGCGAGGTCCTAATGGAAACTAAGGGATATTAAGGCCTCCTTTTAATAGAGTACCGAACCAAAGCATTAACACTTAATGAATACATGAAATCCTCAAACTACGGTCATCGCTGGTAAGTATCCCGATTATTGTCACTTCGGGGTTAACGGATCATAACACATAATAGGTGACTATAGACTTGCAAGATAGGATCAAGAACTCACATATATTCATGAAAACATAATAGGTCCAGATCTGAAATCATGACACTCGTGCCCTAGTGACAAGCATTAAGCATAGCAAAGTCATAGCAACATCAATCTCAGAACATAATGGATACTAGGGATCAAACCCCAGCAGAACTAACTAGATAACATGGTAAATCTCATCAAACCCATCACCGTCCAGCAAGCCTACGATGGAATTACTCACGCACGGCGGTGAGCATCATGAAATTGGTGATGGAGGATGGTTGATGATGACGACAACGACGCATCCCCCTCTCCGGAGCCCCGAACGGACTCCAGATCAGCCCTCCCAAGAGAGTTTAGGGCTTGGCGGCGGCTCCGTATCGTAAAACGCAATGAATCTTTCTGTCTGATTTTTTCTCCGCGAACGTGAATATATGGAGTTGGAGTTGAGGTGTGGGCCCCATGGTGCTAATTCTTTCGCCAATATTTTTTATTAATTCCAAAAGGTTGCTCTGTGGATTTTCAGGTCATTCCGAGAACTTTTATTTCTGCACAAAAATAACACCATGGTAGTTCTGCTGAAAACAGCGTCAATCCGGGTTAGTTCCATTCAAATCATGCAAGTTAGAGTCCAAAACAAGGGCAAAAGTGTTTGGAAAAGTAGATACGACGGAGATGTATCAACTCCCCCAAGCTTAAACCTTTGCTTGTCCTCAAGCAATTCAGTTGACAAACTGAAAGTGATAAAGTTCAACTTTTACAAACTCTGTTTGCTCGTGTTGTTGCGAATATGTAAAGCCAGCATTCAAGTTTTCAGCAAAGATTTTGAACTAACCATATTCACAATAACACTTAGGTCTCATGTTTACTCATATCAATGGCATAATCAACTAGCGAGCAGTAATAATAAAACTCGGATGACAACACTTTCTCAAAACAATCATAATATGATATAACAAGATGGTATCTCGCTAGCCCTTTCTAAGACCGCAAAATATAAATGCAGAGCACCTCTGAAGATCAAGGACTTACTAAACATTGTAATTCATGGTAAAAGAGATCCAGTCATAGTCATACCCAATATAAATTAATAGTAATGCATGCAAATGACAGCTATGCTCTCCAGCAGGTGCTTTTTAATAAGAGGGTGATGATCAACATAAAAGTAAATAGATAGGCCCTTCGCAGAGGGAAGCAGGGATTTGTAGAGGTGCCAGAGCTTGATTTCGAAATAGAGGTAATATTTTGAGCGGGATACTTTCACTGTCAACATAACAACCAAGAGATCTCGGTATCTTCCATGCTACCACATTATAGCTGGTTCTCAAATAGAATGGTAAAGTTTATACTCCCCCCACACCAACAACCATCAATCCATCGCTTGCCCGAAACAACGGGTGCCTCCAACTAACAACAATCCTAGGGGAGTTTTGTTTGTAATTATTTTGATTTGATTTGAGCATGGGACTGGGCATCCCGGTGACCAGCCATTTTCTCATGAATGAGGAGCGGAGTCCACTCCACTTGAGAATAACCCGCCTAACATGGAAGATACAGACAGCCCTAGTTGATACATGAGTAGTTCGAGCATACAAAACAGAATTTCATTTGAAGGTTTGGAGTTTGGCACATACAAATTTACTTGTAACGGCAGGTAGATACCGCATATAGGAAGGTATGATGGACTCATATGGAATAACTTTGGGGTTTATGGAGTTTGGATGCACAAGCAGTATTCCCGCTTAGTACAAGTGAAGGCTTGAAAGAGATTGGGAAGCGACCAACTTAGAGAGCGACAACATTCATGAACATGCATTAAAATTAATCAACATTGAGCGCAAGCATGAGTAGGATATAATACACCATGAACATAAATATCATGAAGGCTATGTTGATTTTGTTTCAACTACATGCGTGAACATGTGCCAAGTCAAGTCACCCGAATCATTCAAAGGAGGATACCACCCTATCATACCACATCATAACCATTTTAATAGCGTGTTGGCACGCAAGGTAAACCATTATAACCTCCTAGCTAATTAAGCATGGCATAAGAAACTATAATCTTTAATTATCATTGCAAACATGTTTATTCATAATAGGCTGAATCAGGAACGATGAACTAATCATATTTACAAAAACAAGAAAGGTCGAGTTCATACCATCTTCTCTCATCTCAATCAGTCCATCATATATCGTCATTATTCCCTTTCACTTGCACGACCGAACGGTGTGGATAATAATAATAGTGCACGTGCACTGGACTAATCTGGAATCAGCAAGCATTCAATTCCAGGGAGAAGACAAGGTAATATGGGATCTTGGTTAAATCAACAATAATGCATATGAGATCCACTCAACATTTTCATCATGGTCTTCTCCTCTTAAACCCCAAAGAAAAGAAAAGAAATAAAACTATTTACATGGGAAAGCTCCCAACAAGCAGAAGAAGAACGAGAAATCTTTTAGGATTTTCTTTTAATTACTACTACTACAGGCATGGAAAGTAAACTAACTAAAAGCTACAACTATTTTTTTTGCTTTTTCTTAAGGTTATTCGAACACACAAAAATAAAGCTAGAAAATAAAATAAACTAGCATGGATAGTACAATGAAAAAGTATGGGCACCGACAACTAGAATGAGTGTGTGAACATGAATGTCATGTCGGTGAGAAGTACGTACTCCCCCAATCTTAGGCTTTTGGCCTAAGTTGGTCTATGCCCATGGATCACGGCTACTCTCTCCAGTGTACTGAGGAGTGTCATCCAGGTACCACTGGCTGGCGATCTCCTCCGGATACCACTGATAAAAGGACGGTCGGTAAGGGTCAAGTGGTGGTTCCGGCTCAGGCTCTGGATCTGACATCTGGCCTCGATACGCATAAACGGCCTCCGGCAAGACGAGGTAAGTGCCCGCAGTTAAGTCAAACAAAGAGGGTGCTGGCAAGATAATAGTCTCACTGTGAGTTTTATGAAATCTCAAACTATACTTAAGCATCTTCTCATCATCTTTAACAATAAACTCATGCGCTACCATGCTCTTATAATTTAGAAAAGTAGGGGGCAGCAACTTTTCCTCTTTCTCATAATGCCTAATAGGTATCCTGAAGTGTTTAGCAAGGCCTGAAGCAAAGATGCCTCCAAAGATGGGGCCCTTTGTACGGTTCAGACTTAATCGTTTAACAACAATAGCACCCATACTAACAGTGTTATCAAGAAATAAAGCATGGCACAAAATAATAATATCGGGAACACTAAGGTTTCCACAGTTTTCGCGACCAATTAAGCATCGACTAGAAAATATTGCAAAGTAACGTAAAACAGGAAAATGTATGCTAGTAATTCTTGCATCGGAAACCTTCCTCGTTTCCCCTACAGTAATCATGTCAATAAATCCATCCACATCTTTACGATGTGGTTCCTCTAGGCTGCCCTCAAAGGGTATCTTGCAAACCGCACAAAATTCACATAATGACATCTCCCTAGCCTCATCATATAAATGAAACTCCACTAAAGGTGGTGATTTCTTAGGGTGAAAGTAAAAATTTTGCACGAAAGTATTGGTGAGTAAGAGATATTGTTCGAGCTGGTCGTGGAGGAAGTTGGCGAGGCCCGCATCATTAGCCAAAGAATAAAAATCATCATGAATCCCGACTGCTCTCAAGAAATCATCACAAGGCCATTCACACGGCCGAACTTTCGCGGCGCGAGGGAGATTATACTTGGGCTTTTTATTCTCCTTACTTTGTTTCTCCTTCGAGCTTTGGCTAGAAGAGCCCCTCAAAAATCTCTTCATCATTTTCTGAAATTTTCTGAAATTTTTAGTAACTCAAAATAAAAATGAACCAAACTCAACAAAATTGATAGCAACTACTCCCACAAGTGCCTAGAGACTATATCATGCATTAGAACTACTTGGGACCACATAAATTTGACATGCAAGCTCAAGAATAGGGTCAACTAGGCAGCAAAAATTTGCAATGAATAAAACACTAGAACAAAAACTAATTGGACCATTGGAGGAGTCACATACCGAAGAACAATCCCCCAAAGCAGTTTTGTGAATGGAGCTTTGAGCAAGGAGGTCGAAAATGGCAGCAAAATGAGCTAGAACTCGTGCTTGAGCTGGATAGTGATTTTTTTTGGGAGGAAGAAGTATGTGGGTGCAGGAATAAGTGGAGGGGGGCCACCGTGGGCCCACGAGGCAGGGGGTGCACCCAGGGGGGTAGGGCGCGCCCCTGACCCTCGTGGCCAGGTGCTTGCTCCCCCTGATGTGTTATCAGTGCCAGATATTCTCAAATATTCCAGAAAAAATCATACTAAATTTTCAAGGCGTTTGGAGAACTTTTATTTTTGGGATATTTTTATTGCATGGATAATTCAGAAAACAGACATAAAATACTAATTTTACTTTATTTAATATAAATAACAGAAAGTAAAAGGCGGGTACAGAAGGTTGTGCCTTCTAACTTCATCCATCTCATGCTCATTAAAAGGAATCCACTAACAAGGTTGATCAAGTCTTGTTAACAAACTCATTCCGAGTAACATGAAACCGGAGAAATTTCAAATAACACTAGGTTACCTCAACGGGGATATGCACATCCCCAATAATAAGAATATCATTTTTCTTCTTGACAGTAGGAAGAGGAAATTCAAAACCTCCAATAATAATCGATGGATTTTTTCAAATAGAATTGATACTATGGACTTGAGGTTGTTTCCTCGAAAAGTGTACCGTATGCTCATTACCATTAACATGAAAAGTGGCATTGCCTTTGTTGCAGTCAATAACAGCCCCTGCAGTATTCAAAAAGGGTCGACCAAGGATAATCGACATACTATCGTCCTCGGGAATATCAAGAATAACAAAGTCCGTTAAGATAGTAATGTTTGCAACCACAACAGGCACATCCTCACAAATACCGACAGGTATAGCAGTTGATTTATCGGCCATTTGCAAAGATATTTCAGTAGGCGTCAACTTATTCAATTCAAGTATATGATATAAAGAGAGAGGCATAACACTAACACCGGCTCCAAGATCACATAAAGCAGTTTTAACATAGTTTCTTTTAATGGAGCATGGTATAGTTGGTACTCCTGGGTCTCCAAGTTTCTTAGGTATTCCACCCTTAAAAGTAATTAGCAATCACGGTGGAAATTTCAGCTTCCGGTATCTTTCTTTTATTTGTAATAATATCTTTCATGTACTTAGCATAAGGATTTACTTTAAGCATAATAGTCAAACGCATACGCAAAAAGATAGGTCTAATCATTTCAGCAAAGCGCTCAAAATCCTCATCATCCTTTTTCTTGGATGGTTTAGGAGGAAAAGGCATGGGTTTCTGAACCCATGGTTCTCTTTCTTTACTGTGCTTCCTAGAAACAAAGTCTCTCTTATCATAACGTTGATTCTTTGATTGTGGGTTATCAAGATCAACATCAGGTTCAATCTCTACATCATTATTATTGCTACGTTGAGCATCAACATGAGCATTATTATTAACATTATCGCTAGGTTCATGTTCATCTCCAGATTGTATTTCAGCATCAGAAATAAAAATATCATTAGGATTCTCAGGTGTGTCAACAACAGGTTCACTAGAAGCATGCAAAGTCCTATCATTTTTCTTCTTCTTATTTTTAGAAGGACTAGGTGCGTCTACATTATTTATCTGAGAATCTTGCTCAATTCTCTTAGGGTGGCCCTCAAGATACAAAGGTTCCTGAGTCATTTTACCCGTTCTAGTTGCTATTCTAACAGCAAATTCATGTTTATTATTCAATTCAATGCGCAAATCATTTTGAGCCTTAAGCACTTGTTCTACTTGAGTGGTAACCATAGAAGCATGTTTACTAATGAGTTTAAGTTTACCTTTAACTCTAGACATATAATCACTCAAGTGTCCAATCATATAAGCTTTTTGTTTCAATTGTCTACTAACATAAGCATTGAAATTTTCTTGTCTAGCCATAAAGTCATCAAATTCATCCAAGCATTGGCTAGCAAACTTAGTAGACGGGATTTCAACTTTATCATATCTATAGAGAGAATTTACCTTTACTACCTGTATCGGGTTATCAAGACCATGTATTTCTTCAATAGGTGGTATATCAACGCCATGTATTTCTTCAACAGGAGGTAAATTCTTAATATCTTCGGCTTTAATACCTTTTTCTTTCATAGATTTCCTTGCATCTTGCATATCTTCAGTACTGAGAAATAGAACACCCCTTTTCTTCGGAGTTGGTTTAGGAGTTGGCTCAAGAATTGGCCCAGGAATTGGCTCAGGAGTTGGCTCAGGAAGTGTCCAATTGTTTTCATTAGTCAACATATTATTCAATAGCAATTCAGCTTGATCGACTGTTCTTTCCTTGAAAACACAACCAGCACAACTATCCAAGTGGTGTTTGGAAGCATCAGTTAGTCCATTATAAAAGATATCAAGTATTTCATTTTTCTTAAGAGGATGATCAGCAAAGCATTATAATCGGAGAAGCCTCCCCAAGCTTGTGGGAGACTCTCTTCTTCAATTTGCACAAGATTATATATTTCCCTTAAGGCAGCTTGTTTCTTATGAGCAGGGAAATATTTAGCAGAGAAGTAATAAATCATATCCTGGGGACTACGCACACAACCAGGATCGAGAGAATTAAACCAAGTTTCAGCATCACCCTTTAATGAGAACGGAAATATCTTAAGGATATAATAGTACCGAGATTTCTCATCATTAGCGAACAGGGTGGCTATATCATTCAACTTAATGTGCCACAATTGTTTCAGATTCATAGCCATAAAAAGGATCAGATTCAACTAAAGTAATATCTCAGGGTCGACAGAGAAATCATAATCCTTATCAGTAACAAAGACAGGTGAAGTAGCAAAAGCAGGGTCATATTTCATTCTAGCAATCAGAGACTTCTGTTTCAGCTTAGCTAATAACTTCTTAAGATCATATCTATCATTGCAAGCAAGAAAATCTCTAGCAGTTTCTTCATCCATAACATAACCCTCAGGAACAACAGGCAGTTCATATTTAGGGGGACAACCTTCATCATCACTATCATCAATAATATCAGTTTCAAGAATTTCATTCTCTCTAGCCCTAGCAAGTTGTTCATCAAGATATTCACCTAATGGCACAGTAGTATCAAGCATAGAAGTAGTTTCATCATAAGTATCATGCATAGTAGAAGTGGCATCATCAACAACATGCGACATATCAGAATTAATAGCAGAAGCAGGTTTAGGTGTCGCAAGCTTACTCATAACAGAAGGAGAATCGAGTGTAGAGCTATATGGCAGTTCCTTACCTCCCCTCGTAGTTGAGGGATAAATCTTAGTTCTTTCGTCTTTCAAGTTCCTCATAGTGATCAGCAGATATAAATACCAAGTGACTCAAAGAATAGAGCTACGCCCCGCAACGCGCCTTAAAATAGTCTTGATAACCCACAAGTATAGGGGATCGCAACAGTTTTCGAGGGTAGAGTATTCAACCTAGATTTATTGATTCGACACAAGGGGAGCCAAATAATATTCTCAAGTATTAGTAGTTGAGTTTTCAATTCAACCACACCTAGATAACTTAGTATCTGCAGCAAACTATTTAGTAGCAAAGTAGTATGGAAGTAACGGTAAGAGTAGCAGTTTTGTAGTAATTGTAACAGCAGCAATGGTAAAGTAACTAAGCAAAGAGCAATATGTGGAAATCTCGTAGGCATTGGATCAGTGATGGGTAATTATGTCGGATGTGATTCCTCATGTAATAGTTATAACATAGGGTGACACAGAACTAGCTCCAGTTCATCAATGTAATATAGGCATGTATTCCGAATATAGTCATACGTGCTTATGGAAAAGAACTTGCATGACATCATTTGTCCTACCCTCCCGTGGCAGCGAGGTCCTAATGGAAACTAATGGATATTAAGGCATCCTTTTAATAGAGTACCGAACCAAAGCATTAACACTTAATGAATACATGAACTCCTCAAACTACGGTTGTGACGCCCCCGATTCAATCGTACACTAATCATGCACGCAAATGTGTACGATCAAGATCAGGGACTCACGGGAAGATATCACAACACAACTCTAAAACATAAATAAGTCATACAAGCATCATATTACAAGCCAGGGGCCTCGAGGGCTCGAATACAAGTGCTTTCGATCATAGACGAGTCAGCGGAAGCAACAATATCTCGAGGACAGAAATCGTTAAACAAGTTTGCCTTAAGAAGGCTAGCACAAACTGGGATACAGATCGAAAGAGGCGCAGGCCTCCTGCCTGGGATCCTCCTAACTACTCCTGGTCGTCGTCAGCGGGCTGCACGTAGTAGTAGGCGCCTCCGGTGTAGTAGTCGTCATCGACGGTGGCGTCTGGCTCCTGGGCTCCATTGTCTGGTTGCAGCAATCGAGTAGAGATAGGGGGAAAAGGGGGGAACAATGCAACCGTGAGTACTCATCCAAAGTACTCGCAAGCAAGGAGCTACACTACATATGAATGGATATATGTGTAAAGGGCCATATTAGTGGACTGAACAGCAGAATGCCAGAATAAGAGGGGGATAGCTAGTCTTATCGAAGACTACGCTTCTGGTCACCTTCGTCTTGCAACAGGTAGAAGAGGGTAGGCTGAAGTCCTCCAAGTAACATCACATAGCAATAATCCTACCCGGCGATCCCCGCCTCGTATCCCTAAGAGAGAGCGACCACCGGTTGTATCTGGCACATGGAAGGGGGTGTTTTATCAAGTATCCGGTTCTAGTTGTCATAAGGTCAAGGTACAACTCCAAGTCGTCCTGTTACCGAAGATCACGGCTATTCGAATAGATTAACTTCCCTGCAGGGGTGCACCAACTTACCCAAAGACGCTTGATCCCATTTGGCGGACACACTTTCTGGGTCATGCCCGCAGCGGAAGATCAACACGCCGCAGCCCCACCTAGGCTCAACAGAGAGGCCAAAGACGCCGGTTCAAACCTAAGCGCAGCAGGGTTCCGGCCCATCGCCTGAAAGCACACTCGCACGTTGCGTCTGGCCGGAAGCAGACCTAGCCTAGTGGCGTTCCAGTCCAATCCGGCACGCGCCGCTCAGTCGCTGACGTCACGAAGTGCTTCGGCTGATACCACGACGCCGGGATACCCATAACTACTCCCACGTAGATGGTTAGTGCGTATAGGCTCGTAGCCGACTCAGATCAAATACCAAGAACTCGTTGTTGCGTGTTAAGTATCCGCGAACGCCGAACAGGCCAGGCCCACCTCTCTCCTAGGTGGTCTCAACCTGCCCTGTCGCCTCCGCCACAAAGTAACAATGGGGACCGCTGGGAACCTGTGCCCACCTCTACCGGGATGGAGCCACCTGTCCTTTCAAATTTCATCTCCTAACAGTATCACAGGTAATGTAACAAAGGTAAAGTATATAGTATATGCCCGTGATCACCTCTCGAAGTGATCACAGCCCAAAGAGTATAGCATGGCAGACGGACAAGAGTGTAGGGCCACTGATGGAACACTAGCATCCTATACTAAGCAAGAGGATAGCGGTAAAGGTAACAACAAAGTAGTAGCAAGGATGCCTATGCAAAGAAAGATAGGATTAACTGAAGCAGTAACATGCTACACTACTCTAATGCAAGCAGTATAGAGAAGAGTAGGCGATATCTCGGTGATCAAAGGGGCTTGCCTGGTTGCTCGGCAAGAGAAGGGTTCGTCGTCGATGTAGTCGTACTTTCGGTGGCATCGGGCGGTCCCGAGTCTACCGAAAGGAGTAACGGAGGGGGAACACAATAAATAACAGAGCAATCAAATGTAACACAAAGCAAGACGCGGCAATACGTTGTGCTAGGGGTGACCTAACGTAGGGATAGGCGATACCGGTGAAGGGGGAAACATCCGGGAAAGTATCCCCGGTGTTCCGTGTTTTCGGACAGATGAACCGGAGGTGAAATGTTGCAGGTTCACTATGCTAGGGACGCGTGGCGATTTAACGGGCTGCGATCCGGATTCGCCTCGCCGCCTCGAGCAACTTTCATGTACAAAGTTTTTCCATCCGAGCTATGGATTATTTTATATTAATTTTTAAAGATTTTAAATCATTTTCTAGAAATCAGCATAATTAAATTAATTCAGAAATTGCAATTATGATGTCAGCATGACATCAGCAGTACCAAAGGTTGACTAGGTCAACCCTGCAGGTGGGTCCCGTTCGCCATAGTCTCAGGTTAATTAAACATGGTTAATTTATTTAACTAAATGATTAGGTTAAATAAACATCATTAATTAAGTTAATTATTTATTTAATTAATTAACTAATTATTATTATTCCTTCTTCTTTTTTTACGTTCCACAGGGGCGGGCCCCACATGCCGGTGGCCCAGGAGGCCACTGGAGCGGGCGCTAGCGGGCGCGTGGGCGCTTGCCCGGGATGGCAGGGGGGCGCCAGCCAGGGGCGAGGCCACGACGACGGCCGGAGCGGCCGCAGCCATGGCGAGGTCGGCCGGCTCGAGCGGCGGCGAGGCGCATCGAGCGGTGGACGGGCCGGGCAGCGGGCCGGAGCGGCAGGAAGGGCGGGTGAGCGCTGGCGGGTCAGCGGTGGCGGTCGGGCGGCCGTCGCGAGCGAGAGGTGGTGCGGGAGGGGCGCTTCATGGACGTCAGGCCGAGGGCGGCCGAAACGGCGGTCACGGCGGCGCATCACGGCGAGGTCTCGACGGGGGGGGGGGGGGGTTCCTCACCCGCGTTGAAGGGGAGGCCCGATGCCGGGGAACGCGACGGCGGGGAGGTGGCACATCGGGGACGAGGAGGCGACGGGCGGTGGCTGCAAACGACGACGGCGAGGCGGACTGGTGCCGGCGGTGGTGCAGAGCACGGCGCCGCGGGGTGGACGGGTCCGTGCGGCGCCGCGGGGTGACGACGACGAGGCAGTCCGGTGGGGGGAAGGGGGTGAGGCGGCGTGTCCGACGAGGACGGCGCCAGGGTTGGGTGCTGGCGACGGAGGCGTGGGGCGGCGCGGGATCGAGCGCGATCGTCGGGGCGAGCGGCGGGGCCAGCCAGGGTTGCCCCGATCCAATCGAGAGTGGGGAGAGAGAGGCGTGCGTGGGGGGGAGTGGGGAACGAGGTGGGAGTAGTGGGGGCGGACCGGCTAGGGTTCCGGTCGGGATGGGGGTTAAGGGGAGGCCGGCTGGGCCGGCCTGGCGGCCCATAGGCTAGCTGGGCCGAGGCCCAGCGGGGAGGGGGGGGACTTGCTTTTTTTTGTTCTTTTCCTTTCTTTTTATTTATTTTCTTTTTTGTTTTATTTCATTTTAGTGTATTTAGGCATTTTCTAAAAAGGTGTTTTCTGCACTATAATTACCTAGGCATTTAACTGCACACTCCGAACAATTTTGTTTCAATGTTTGAAAACCTTTATTGTTTGCTAAATTTTGAATTCGAACTAGTTTCGAACTAACGCGAGATTAGTAACAAAAATAAATGTGGCGCGGCATCATTAGCAGAGGATTACTATAGCGTAACTATCCGGGCGTCACAATTCTCCTCCACTACAAGAAATCTCGTCCCGAGATTTAAGAGGTGGAATAAGGGGGAAAGGTCTGGTTACGAAATCCTAACAAATCTCCTCGGTCTTGGTTGCTCTTCTCGAAGTGGTCGATCCATAGCGCTGATGTCTTCATTTCTCTGCTTCAGGTCATCATGATGAAGTTGTCGTCCTTTCTTCGGGGGTCTCATCGTACTTATGAAAAATGATCATGGTTATCTTCAGAGGAACTGACCTCTACAAGGTCACGTATCTGGTAGAGAACATCAGGGAGGGTGACGAATAGTAACTCTCAAATTGAATCTTAAGAAAATATCGAGAGCAAAGTAAGGAGGTACCATGAGAATTTTCAAACGGATAGGCAAGCTTTCAATGTCTGATCAGAAGGTGAAAGGGGTTCAGCGCAACGAGAATAAGTATTGTGTCTGATACCAAAATAGATCACTTGGGACGGTGGTCCGTGAATTACATACGAGTCCACGCGCGAGGAATAACTTTGGGAACAGGGGTGTACAGGAGAGTCAGGTTTCGATCCCGTGAAACTGTGGTTATGGGCCCACCATGTGGGTTAAACGTTGAAAGAGCGGTGACATCTTGCACGGTTATGATAGCAAGGCATGCCAGAGAATAATCTGTCAGTTATGTCGGTAACAACGTCGGTACCAAAGGCGAGGGACGAAGAGAACCATCTTCCTGCTCGTTGAACGAGGCGGACCAATATGCAAAGTTCTCGTCCATCTGTGGTTACCGGAATGTCATCACCAAAATAACAGGGTCTTTCTGACAGAATTGTACACCGAGGTGTTTACAAAAGCAGGGGAATATTACTGCTTAGATCTCATAGATCACAAGAAAGGTTAAACCAAACAATGGGAAGGAAGATATGATTATCAGATTTAACCAGATCAATGGAAAGGAAAATGTGTTTAAACACATATTCCAGGGGTATACCCTTCCCAAGGACAAGCGAGATGATATCCAAGACAGGATAGAAGGTAGAAAACCATTTAGGTAAGGGAGAAAAATTTCATGACATTACCCATACAACGGTGTTTGGACAATTGATAAAGAGAATTTAGCATTGTGCTTCAAATGCTCTTATTGAAAATCGGAGTACCACAGGACATGCTTGAGATAGCATTAACATGGTCATTGGGTAAAGATTAGACTTTGGATGAACAAGGATCCATCGGGAACAACTTATATATTAAGTCTTACAATTTCCTCATGGAAGAATAGATAACCTTGCTAAAAGATAACTATAACAATAGGTCCTCCGGCCAGGTGTGCTAGGCATGCCATCACCTTACCGGGTCATAAAAGACCAGTGTTATAACTCTTGGAAAAATGTTCCAACCATCATATCGACCGAGATTCAGATCTGATTGGTGTCAGGATACCTCAGACTCAGGATGCCCGAGAAGAAAAGGTGCAAAACAGATTAACGAGACGACATTGTAAGATTCTCGAAATTTACTACTAAGCGAAGTTCAAACAAAAGCTCATCATTAAACCAACGAAGGGATAAGGTGGTAGTTGAGGAACTCAGCGACAATTCATCGAGACTTCCAAAAGATGGGTTTCCACAATTATGTGAACAAGGAGATAACATTAGTCAGATCAAATGATATAATGATGTATGCTCGAGAAAAACATACACAGTTAAACATTGGTTGAAAGGTGCACCCGAAATATGGGCTTAAGTAGCACGATCAAGGTTAGAATGGTGGTTCGATAACCAATGGTCTAAGAATGAAATATCGACCATTAACGTCGAAGCAATAGGGTTGCTAGAAGTTTTGAAGTCGCACATCATAGTTCGATTGTCGGTTTTCCAATCAGAAATAACACGGGGACCAAGGAATGAACGGAGATGGCGAGAAGTATTATTATATCAAGAATTCTTAAGAGGTGGTGAAATTCTCACCACATTCTTGACGAAAGGGATGGTAATATTTCAAGGAAAAGAAGGACAATGCTAGGCAGCAAGGAACTCAAGGTACAACACAAAACACGAATAAGTTGTGTTGGTGGGAAGGCAATAAAGTGGTTGATGATAACAAAATTCATCGAGGCAAGGATGGTATTTCTCATCATGAATTCAATTGATATCCTGGAAGAGCTCAGAATGTAGATGATGATTACGACACATTTGTCGAGAGGCTTCATGAAGATGTAATCGAACAACGATGACCTCAAGTCAAAGGAATGATGAAGCGCAAATTTAATGGAACCACGGGTACGACACAAACTCGAAACCAAGCTTGTTGTTCAAGGTGAAATGATATGACGAGGAGGATCGACATAAGCTTAGCTCATCGTCGAAATTTGTGCTCCTGAGATAAGGACCAGGTAGCTCAGTTAAAATCGGCACGACAAGGATATAGCCAAACAGGCTAGGAATGGCGTGATCGGTTACCAAATCGTACTTAAAGAAGATTATCAAGTGTCGTTGAACCGTAGTGCAGACTCGGTTCAGTTATCGGTGTCTTTGAGTGTTTAATAACTCGAGCCTCAAAAAATTGTAATCAGTGAGAATGTAGTACTTGATGAAGAACTCATAGGAAGTTATGCAGTTCCAAGATAATCTCGAGATACAATGGGGTAATACTAAACTGACGAGATCAAAGTAGGGGTTGTACCGGGTATTGATCCACGTAAGACAAGTGCTTACACTTGCATCGAAAATGGTATTTAAAGGAGAACATGGTCGGAACGACGATTGTAATAGGCCAGACCCCAGATATAAGATGAACTTATATCAAGGGAATAATTAATTTTAAAAGAAGCTTCGATGAGAACATGTACATCGGGTCCATGGGCATGAACACAAAGTTCAAGGTCGACTCCCACTTCTCCAATGCACAACCTTTCATTCACTTCTCGTGTTCAATGAAGTTGTAGTGTTTAAATTTTATCTGGCAAAATACCAGAAGAGTACGACTTGTGAAAACTTTCGGGTTCACACGGTCTAGAGAAAGCATGTGTTCAACACATAATGGCTTCTTAGAAACATATACCACAAGTTTCAAGAGTAAATAACACAAGCCCGAAAGCAGAGTATGGTTGGCCAAGTGGAGGATACAACTTAACAAAGGCATTAGTTATCAGGTGAATAACTCACAAAGTGATCAAATGTGAAGGACACCGCCGGATAATAATCCAACAAAGGACTTGATGGTCCACAAAGGATCTGATGTGAGTATCGATACTCAACCAGAAGAGGAGGGAATGCAAATGCAACAGGTTATGAAATCATCTGAGTAATTCAAAGCTTAAATGCAAAGGAATTATGACTTCCAAAACAAAGGATCAGAAGCAGGCGCGTTGATCAAGGATGGATCAATTGAATATACCAGAGGCACAATCGATTTACGTATAGTTAGGTCGAGAACCAGCTCATGTTCAAAATGACGTGCGGGCGGAAGGACAAATTCTAGGATCTATTTGAGGATTGCGAGAATTCGCAACATATTGAATCAACAGACTCAAAATGATAATGACAAGGTATGCCATTAAGATTACGAGACTTATGGGATTAATCATAATGCAAGCAAGCAAGAATTTCAAGAGCAATAGGCTGCTCAGGATTTTCGGAAGATCGGGTATTATTTGAATGGATTTTTGTGAAACACATGAACAACTTTGGACGAACGGATACTCGGCAAGCGCGAGTAATTATCCATAGGGGTATCCATGCAGTAAGGAACTGCAGGGCAGTAAGCGTAAAGAATTCTCGGAATATCAAAGAGTATTTCAGGACATCTTGTAATAACAAGAGCAACTGGGGATGACAATATGAACGATAGGTGTAAGTAGTTATCCGGAGGGATTTATCGATGGAAGTGAATGGCAAAAGCGATGGCACATAGTCTCGAGAGCACATCGTAGAGTATCTTCGGAATCTTCTGGTGCAGCAGGCGGTCATCGGTAACAATTGTCTCTCCGGGAGAAAGTACTTGCGAGAACCTATAGTCCAAGTTAGTAAAATCGTTTAACCCGAATAGAAGAGATGTCAGAGTCCCAGAGTATAGGTCGAGGAATAAAAGATCCTACTACCACCCAATGGCGACGTGTGCCCCTACGACACACAGCCATGTTAGTAAAATTTTTTGCAACGTCTAGACTCGACTTCGGCCAAGGAGTTGGGAAGGGGGATTCCTACAGCAGCCGCTCGATACCAACTCAGACGCCCGATTCAATCGTACACTAATCATGCACGCAAATGTACGATCAAGATCGTGGACTCACGGAAGATATCACAACACAACTCTAAAACATAAATAAGTCATACAAGCATCATATTACAAGCCAGGGGCCTCGAGGGCTCGAATACAAGTGCTCGATCATAGACGAGTCAGCGTAAGCAACAATATCTGAGTACAGACATACGTTAAACAAGTTTGCCTTAAGAAGGCTAGCACAAACTTGGATACAGATCGAAAGAGGCGCAGGCCTCCTGCCTGGGATCCTCCTAAACTACTCCTGGTCGTCGTCAGCGGGCTGCACGTAGTAGTAGGCGCCTCCAGTGTAGTAGTCGTCATCGACGGTGGCGTCTGGCTCGGGCTCCATCGTGCAGTTGCAGCAATCGAGTAGAGATAGGGAAAAGGGGTAACAATGCAAACGTGAGTACTCATCCAAAGTACTCGCAAGCAAGGAGCTACACTACATATGAATGGATATATGTGTAAAGTGCCATATCGGACTGAACTGCAGAATGCCGTAATAAGAGGGGATAGCTAGTCTTATCGAAGACTACGCTACATTCACCTTCGCCTTGCAATGTAGAAGAGGGTAGGCTGAAGTCCTCCAAGTAACATCACATAGCAATAATCCTACCCGCGATCCCTCCTCGTATCCCCGAGAGAGCGACCACCGGTTGTATCCGCACTTGGAAGGGTGTGTTTTATCAAGTATCCGGTTCTAGTTGTCATAAGGTCAAGGTACAACTCCAAGTCGCCCCACATCAAGATCACGGCTATTCAAATAGATTAACTTCCCTGCAGGGTGCACCAACTTACCCAAAGACGCTTGATCCCATTTGGCCGGACACACTTTCACGGTCATGCCCAGCCGCTGAAGATCAACACGTCGCAGCCCCACCTAGGCTCAACAGAGAGGCCGACGCCGGTCTAAACCTAAGCGCCAGCAGGGTCCGGGCCCATCGCCTCGAGCACACCTGCACGCTATGCGCGGCCGGAAGCAGACCTAGCCTAGTGGCGTTCCGGTCCAATCCGGCGACGCCGCCGCTCGCCGACGTCACGAAGTGCCGGCCGATACCACGACGCCGGGATACCCATAACTACTCCCACGTAGATGGTTAGTGCGTATAGGCTCGTAGCCGACTCAGATCAAATACCAAGAACTCGTTAAGCGTGTTAAGTATCCGCGAACGCCGAACAGGGCCAGGCCCACCTCTCTCCTAGGTGGTCTCAACCTGCCCTGTCGCTCCGCCACAAAGTAACAGTTGGGGGCCGTCGGGAACCCAGGCCCACCTCTACCGGGATGGAGCCACCTGTCCTTTCAGCCCCCATCTCCGAACAGTATCACAGGTAATGTAACAGTGTAAAGTATATAGTATATGCCCGTGATCACCTCCCGAAGTGATCACAGCCCAGTAGTATAGCATGGCGACGGACAAGAGTGTAGGGCCACAGATGGAACACAAGCATCCTATACTAAGCAGTAGGATAGCAGGTAAAGGTAACAATGAGTAGCAAGGACAAAGGCTATGCAAAGAAAGATAGGATTAATCGAAGAAGTAACATGCTACACTACTCTAATGCAAGCAGTATAGAGAAGAGTAGGCGATATCTGGTGATCAAAGGGGGGGCTTGCCTGGTTGCTCTGGCAAGAGAAGGGTTCGTCGTCGATGTAGTCGTACTCGGTGGCATCAGCGGCGGTCCCGGAGTCTACCAGAAAGGAGTAACGGAGGGGGAACACAATAAATAACAGAGCAATCAAATGTAACACAAAGCAAGACGTGGCAATACGTTGTGCTAGGGGAGACCTAACGTAGGGATAGGCGAGATCGGTGAAGGGGGAAACATCCGGGAAAGTATCCCCGGGGTTACGTGTTTTCGGACAGATGAACCGCAGGTGAAATGTTGCAGGTTCACTATGCTAGGGACGCGTGGCGGACGAACGGGCTGCGTATCCGGATTCGTCTCGTCGCTCTGAGCAACTTTCATGTACAAAGTTTTTCCATCCGAGCTATGGATTATTTTATATTAGTTTTTAAAGATTTTAAATCATTTTCTAGAAATCAGCATAATTAAATTAATTCAGAAATTGCAATTATGATGTCAGCATGACATCAGCAGTACCAAAGGTT
>CM038671.1:26353443-26360943 GCA_021605145.1 Aegilops bicornis
GGGTTGCAAGGCACGTATTGTATTGTTGCATGAATTTATTCCTCTACATCATGTCATCTTGCTTAAGGTGTTACTCTGTTTTTAACTTAATACTCTAGATGCATCTTTGGATAGCGATCGATGAGTGGAGTAATAGTAGTAGATGCAGAATCGTTCGATCTACTTGTCACAGACGTGATGCCTATATACATGATCATACCTAAATATACTCATAACTATGCTCAATTCTCATCAATTGCTCAACAGTAATTTTTTCACCCACCGTAAATACTTATGCTCTTGAGAGAAGCCACTAGTGAAACCTATGGCCCCCGGGTCTATTCTCATCATATCAATCTCCATCACTTTTTACTTGTTTTGTTTTACTTTGCCTTTTACTTTTCACTTTGCATCTTTATACCAAAAATACCAAAAATATTATCTCTATCAGATCTCACTCTCGTAAGTGACCATGAAGGGATTGACAACCCCTAACCGTGTTGGTTGCGAGTAGCTATCGTTTTGTGCAGGTACGAGGGACTTGTGCGTGGCCTCCTCTTTGGATTGATACCTTGGTTCTCAAAAACTGAGGGAAATACTTACGCTACTATGCTGCATCATCGTCTCCTCTTCGGGGAAAACCAACGCAAGCTCAAGACGTAGCAAGAAGGATTTCTGGCGCCGTTGCCGGTGAGTCTACGCAAAAGTCAACATACCAAGTACCCATCACAATCCCTACCTCTCGCATTACATTATTTGACATTTTCCTCTCGTTTTCCACTCCCCCACTTCACCATTGCTGTTTTATTCGCCCTTCCTCCGTTTAATCTTGTGTTACCATGTGCCTTATATTTTCTTGCATCTTTGCTTGCTAAAAGTCTATTATTATGGATCCACTTAAAGTGTTTTACTTGGATCATCTTCGATCCTTATGCGCTCGTGCTGAAGCCCCAACTAGCCTAGTTGATGGGAAATCTTTAGATGAGCATGCTCATTTTGTGCGTCACCGCTTGTCTGAAAAAGGGAGACTCTTACGGTATCATATAAATAGTCTGCTATGCTATGATTTGAATCTTTGTGAAATGCGTGATTTTACTTGTTGCTCTAAGAGCCCTAAAAAACACCTTCCCTACCTATGTGAGTTCAATGATAATGAAATCTTATCTTCTTATGCAAAGGATGTTTATAGTTACTATGATATCGAACAAGTTGAAGAATTTGTCGTTTTTAAGGGTGCTAATGAAGTTGCTTCTTTGATTGAAAAGTATAATTTTTACTCTCAACAAATCTGAAAATTCCGTCATACTTAAATATTGCAATGAAAACCTTGCTCATAATGTCTATGTCCAACAATTTATTGAAAGAATGACCGTTGCTTTGGAAGGAAATAATGATATGCATGAATCTATAGATAATGATGATTTCGATGATTTGATTGAAATATCCCTTGATGAACATGATGCTTGCTATTCTTGTGGCTATGATCCCAATATTTATGAAGATGAATTTGCTATAGTTCCTTATGTTAAACATGAGATCGTTGCTATTGCGCCCATACTTGATAGTTCCTTCGATGAAAAGCATGATTGCAATGATTTTACTATAAATCCTCTTGATGTCAATTATGCTAATAATATGCAAAACTCTAAGCTTGGGGATGCTAGTTTTGTTGTGTCCACTATTTGTTGCAATGATCATGATTGGGGTGATTTTTCTTATGATCTTCAAAATTTATTTAATCCCCGTGATGAATATGAGATTGATAATATTGTTTGCAATAATATTGAAAGTGGGTTTGGAAGAGTGTCAATTTTAGATCCCACATATTTGGAGAATATTCAATCTTATGAAATTTTTGATAAAAGTGGGTTTGGAGAAGTCATGACTTTAGTTAATGTTAATCCCACTATTTTGGAAGAGTGTCAACTTTGCACACATGTGGATCGTGTTAAGAATATGTCTTGTGATAGATATATTGTTGAATTTTCTTATGATCCTACATATAATTATTACGAGAGAGGAAAATATGGTTATAGAAATTTTCATGTTACTAAATTACCTCTCGTTATGTTAAGATTGCTATTGTTCCTTTCCGCTTCCTTGCATATGCTAGTTTTTGCTTGCTATTATAATTTGTTTGCCTATAATATGACTATGCATAGGAAGTATGTTAGACTTAAGTGTGTTTGTCACATGTTATATGATGCTCTCTTTGTCTCAATTCTTGTCTTTCTTGTGAGCATCATTGAAATCTCAATGCCTAGCTAGGGGCGTTAAACGATAGCCCTTGTTGGGAGGCAACCCAATTTTATTTTTAGTTTTTTTTTGCTTCTGTTTAGGAACAAATAATCCATCTAGCCTCTGTTTAGATGTGGTTTTATGTTTTAATTAGTGTTTGTGCCAAGTTAAACCTATTGGATCTTCTTGGATGATAGTTATTTGATCTTGCTGTAATTTCCAGAAACTTGCGCTCAGTGCCCGAATTGTTAAAAATCACCAGAACGTGATAAAATACTGATTCCAATTGCTGCTGATCAATAAACAAATTTTCTAGGTCGTCTAATTTAGGTAGAATTTTTTGAGTTCCAGAAGTTTGCGTTAGTTACAGATTACTACAGACTGTTCTGCTTTTGACACGTTCTGTTTTGCGTGTGTTGTTTGCTTATTTTGATGAATCTATGGCGAGTAAAATAGTTTATGATCCATAGAGAAGTTGGAATTAAGTAGGTTTAACACCAATATAAATAAAGAATGAGTTCATTACAGTATCTTAAAGTAGTCTTTTGTTTTCTTTCTCTAACGGAGCTCACGAGGTTTCTATTGAGTTTTGTGTTGTGAAGTTTTCAAGTTTTGGGTGAATTCTTTTGATGGATTATGGAACAAGGAGTGGCAAGAGCCTAAGCTTGGGGATGCCCATGGCACCCCCAACATAATCCAAGGACACCAAAAAGTCAAAGCTTGGGGATGCCCGGAAGGCATCCCTCTTTAATCCACTTCCATCGGTAATTTACTTGGAGCTATATTTTTATTCACCACATGATATGTGTTTTGCTTGGAGCGTCTTGTATTATTTGCATCTTTGCTTGTTAGTTTAACACAATCATCCTTGCTGTACACGCCTTTTGAGAGATCCATACATGAATTGGAATTTGATAGAATACTCTATGTGCTTCACTTATATCTTTTGAGCTTGATAGTTTTGCTCATAGTGCTTCACTTATATCTTTTGAGCGTGATAATTTTTGCTCTAGTGCTTCACTTAGATCTTTTAGAGCACGGTGGTGGATTTGTTTTAAAGAAACTATTGATCTCTCATGCTTCACTTAGATTATTTTGAGAGTCGTTAATAGCATGGTAATTTGCTTAATATTAATATACTTGGTATTCAAGATATGTGAAACTTTCTTTTGAGTCGTTGAATACTAAGATAAGTTTGATGCTTGATAATTGTTTTGAGATATGGAGGTGATAATATCAAAGTCGTGCTAGTTGAGTAGTTGTGAATTTGAGAAATGCTTGTGTTGAAGTTTGCAAATCCCGTAGCATGCACGCATGGTAAAAGTTGTGTAACAAATTTGAAACATGAAGTGTACCTGGCTTGTGCATCCTTATGAGTGGCGGTCGGGGACGAGCGATGGTCTTTTCCTACCAATCTACCCCCCTAGGAGCATGCGCGTAGTACTTGATTTTTGATGACTTCTAAATTTTTGCAATAAGTATATGAGTTCTTTTGACTAATGTTTAGTCCATGGATTATACACACTTTTACTTTTCCGCCTTTGCTAGCCTCTTCGGTACCATGCATTGCCCTTTCTCACCTTGAGAGTTGGTGAAAACTTCGCCGGTGCATCCAAACCCCGTGATATGATACGCTCTATCACACATAAACCTCCTTATATCTTCCTCAAAACAGCCACCATACCTACCTATTATGGCATTTCCATAGCCATTCCGAGATATATTGCCATTGCATGATCATGTAGTCGACATCGTATTTGTGGCAAAGCCACCATGCATTATTTTTCATACATGTCACTCTTGATTCATTGCACCATCCATTACATCACGGAGGCATTCATATAGAGTCATACCTTGTTCTAGTTTCGAGTTGTAATCCTTATGTTGTAATCAATAGAAGTGTGATGATCATCATTATTAGAGCATTGCCCCCAAAAAAGAGAGAAAGGCCAAAAATAAAAAAAGAAAGGCCCAAAAAAAAAGAAAATAAATAAAAAGGGCAATGCTACTATCTCTTTTTCCACACTTGTGCTTCAAAGTAGCACCTTGTTCTTCATGTAGTGAGTCTCATATGTTGTGCTTCAAAGTAGCACCTTGTTCTTCATGTAGTGAGTCTTATATATTGTGCTTCAAATTAGCACCATGTTTTTCATATAGTGAGTCTCATAAGTTGTCTTTTTATACTAGTGGGAATTTTTCATTATAGAACTTGGCTTGTATATTCCTACGATGGGCTTCCGCAAAATGCCCTAGGTCTTCATGAGCAAGCAAGTTGGATGCACACCCACTAGTTTTCTTTTGTGGAGCATTCATAGCTCTAGTGCATCCGTTGCAAGGCAATCCCTACTCCTCATGTTGACATCAATTGATGGGCATCTCCATAGCCCGTTGATTATCCTCGTCAATGTGAGACTTTCTCCTTTTTTGTCTTCTCCACACAATCCCCATCATCATATTCTACTCCACCCATAGTGCTATATCCATGGCTCACGCTCATGTATTGCGTGAAGGTTGAAAAAGCTTGAGATTATTTAAGTATGAAACAATTGCTTGGCTTGTCATCGGGGGTATAGAAGTTGGGAACATCTTTGTGTGACGAAAATGAAACATAGCCTAACTATATGATTTTGTAGGGATGAACTTTCTTTGGCCATGTTATTTTGAGAAGACATGATTACTTTGATTAGTATGCTTGAAGTATTACTATTTTTATGTCAATATGAACTTTTGTCTTGAATCTTTCGGATCTGAATATTCATACCACAATTAAGAAGATTTACATTGAAATTATGCCAAAGTATCACTCCGCATCAAAAATCTCTTTTTATCATTTACCTACTCGAGGACGGCGGGGAATTAAGCTTGGGGATGCGTCGATACGTCTCCAACATATCTATAATTTTTTATTACTCCATGCTACTTTATCTATTGTTTTGGACTATAATGGGCTTTATTTTCCACTTTTATATTACTTTTGGGACTAACGTATTAACCGGAGGCCTAGCCCAAAATTGTTGTTTTTGCCTTTTTGATGTTTCAAGAAAGCAGAATATCAAACGGAGTCAAACGGAATGGAACCTTGAAACGTGATTTTCTCACGAACTTGATCCAGGAGACTTGGACCTCACGCCAGGAAACCAGAGAGGCGGTCACGAGGGTGGGGCGCCCCTAGGGCGCGCCCTGCCTCGTGGGCCCCTGTTGCTCCACCGACGCATTCCTTCCTCCTATATATACCTCACGTACCACCAAACGATCGTAACAGGAGCCAAAAACCTAATTCCACCGCCGCAACTTCCTCAGTATCCACGAGATCCCATCTTGGGGCCTGTTCGGAGTTCACGGGAGGGGGCATCCACCACGGAGGGCTTCTACATCAACACCATAGCCTCTCCGATGAAGTGTGAGTAGTTTACTTCAGACCTTCGGGTCTATAGCTAGTAGCTAGATGGCTTCTTATCTCTTTTTGGATCTCAATACAATGTTCTCCCCCTCTCTCATGGAGATCCATTCGATGTAATCTTCTTTTTGTGGTGTGTTTGTTGAGACCGATGAATTGTGGGTTCATGATCCAGCTTATCTATGAATAATATTTGAATCTTCTCTGAATTCTTTTATGTATTATTGAGTTATCTTTGCAAGTCTCTTCGAATTATCCGTTTGGTTTGGCCAACTAGATTGGTAGTTCTTGCATTGGGAGAAGTGCATGGCTTTGGGTTCAATCTTGCGGTGTCCTTACCCAGTGACAGATGGGGTTGCAAGGCACGTATTGTATTGTCGCCATCGAGGATAACAAGATGGGGTATTTATCATATTGCATGAATTTATTCCTCTACATCATGTCATCTTGCCTTAGGCGTTACTCTGTTTTTAACTTAATACTCTAGATGCATGCTGGATAGCGGTCGATGAGTGGAGTAATAGTAGTAGATGCGTAATCGCTTTCGATATACTTGTCACGGACGTGATGCCTATATACATGATCATACCTAGATATACTCATAACTATGCTCAATTTTGTCTATTGCTCAACAGTAATTTGTTCACCCACCGTAGAATACTTATGCTCTTGAGAGAAGCCACTAGTGAAACCTATGGCCACTAGTAGAAAAAGGGCTTTTAGTCCCGGTTCATAAGGGCCTTTAGTCCCGGTTCTGAAACCGGGACTAAAGGGTCGTTACTATAGCCTACCCCTTTAGTCCCGATTCTTACACGAACCGGGACTAAAGGCTCTCCATGTGGCCGCTGCCTAGAGGTCCACCTTTAGTCCCGGTTGGTAACACCAACCGGTACTAAAGGAAATTTTATGATTTTTATTTAATTTTGTTTTGAAATTTTTTTTGGATTTTTTTATTTCCAAATTTTTGATTTATTTTAACCTCTCATCTCTAATCACCTCTCATCACTGCTCAATTTAACCTCTAATCACCCCTCATCATCTAACTTCCCGGACGGTCACCCAACCTCTCACTACTCCAGCTTGAGCACGCTTAACTTCCGGGTTCTATTCTCCCTCGTTTCCAAGTCTGCACTTGTTGTTTTCCTGACAATAGTAAGATGGCAATCCTATTAACCTCAGGAATTTAGCTTGAGCATGAAGTCACACATTTCACTGTCTGAGTTTGAAACTATTGTTCTAAAAAATAACACTAATATTTAGTAACACTAATATTTCTTGAATAATTAGTTTGACCATTGTTTGACCATAGTTTGACCATAATTTGACCAGATTTGACCAAAATTCAAAAAAACTGAAATAATTATTTAGTAACACTAATATTCTTGAATAATTATTTAGTAACACTAATACTTCTTGAATAATAGTTTGACCAGATTTAACAAAAATTCAAAAAAACTGATTTTTTTTATTTTTTTGCCTCCAGATCTTAAAAGCCCCGTAACTTTTTTCTGTTAGGTTTTTGAGGATTCTGAAAATGTTTCAAGTAGATGATTTTTCATCTAAAAAACTTTTTCATCCGAGTTAGTATGCAAAAGTTATGCCCATTTTACAAATTCTCGAGAGCTTTTGCAAATAAAGTCGAAATTCACATTTGCAAATTTTCCCAACAACTAGACCACATATCACATGGGAAACTTATTTTCTTTTATTTTTTTTGACATTTCCATCATTTTCTTTTATTTTTTTAAACTCAAAAGGCGATCCACTAGGGGGGTAGAGTTTGAAAATGGGACCTTTAGTACCGGTTCGTGCCATGAACCGGTACTAATGCCTCAAACCCCATTAGTACCGGTTGGTGGCTCGAACCGGGACTAAAGGTCTAACCT